>RCWM02000642.1:497500-566001 GCA_003667255.2 Euschistus heros
TCAGAAATTACTGAGAAACAGTCAGTAACTATGACTCATATCATAGTAATAAAATGAACTAGTATCGGTCTTTATAAAACTTATTTCCTTGAAACGTGTTAGGTAATTATCCCTCTCATCAAAAATATTGCTAATTTTAATTTTCTGATCACCTTAAAAATGGGTTGTTTTGCTGCTCCCAGAAAACTGTGCATCTTTGCTGAGGACGTAAAGAGCAAAACGGAACCATAATTTCCGCCACTTTGTGAGAAAATTCCGAAAATTTGAATGCTTGTACATAGTTCCTGTTAAAGCCACAGAGCTTATGTTCTGCTCAAAAACCAAAAAATTAAGTTTGGTTTAGTTTAATTTTGAATATAAAAAGTTTTCCTTTAGAACTAACGTTAATTTGTTAATTTAATTAACTATAATTAACTATTAACGTAATGTTAATTTAAATTAACTATCATTTAAATTTTCATTTTGTTAATTATAGTTATTGATAATTCTATATTGTATTTTGTAATAGTAAACTTATATAGGTATTTAATTTTAATTGGTATTTTGCTAGTTAAATTTGTATTTTGTATTAGGATGTAAGTTCGCGATTAAGTTTATATACAAATTTATTTATTTAATAGTATTAACATTTTAGTAGTTAATGACAAATCAGCTTAAGTAATTTCTTTTCTTAATTACTTTACAGTATAAATTACTTGTAATATGCTTCAGGAAAATATTTATTATCCTAAATTCTTTGTTAGACCTTGTTTACAGACGTTTTCGATCCATGAATACTGATGGGCTAGACATGGATCAAAAGACCAACCTGGCTCCAGTGAGCTTACCGTTGAATCAACATGCAGGATCATGCGAGCTCGGAATATATATCACAATTCGGAAACTAAACATTGTTGATTAGTGTAAATATTTCTTTCTTCTCTCTCTACACGTTCTCTATGTACTATATTTGCTTTTAATTCAGTTGGCGTACATGGATTTCCTAGTTTCATTTGTTGACCATTGTCAAATTCAAAGAAAGTATAGATTTTTATATGAAAGAGACCTTTATTTTCCTTATTTTATGAACTCAGCACTTGTATGCTTGTACTGGGTACGAATTAATTAAAAATTTAATTGGAGCTTTGTGTTGGTAATTTTTAAAAACTGAGGGAGGAGGACTATTCAGGTGGAAATACACTGGAAATTAAAAAAGTTTTTTCACAAGGCATTCATATAATAAATTTTTAAAAAAAAGTAAATACATTTTTATATATTATTTTTCTTATTGATTTTCACTTTGATGTCCCTCTAAAAAAGAATATTAAAGTAGAACCTCGATAATCCGCCTCCTGCTAATCCGACTCCCCTGGTAATCCGACCCGCGCAGAGTCCGATGTGGTAGATAATATTTTTGCTGAATCCCTAAGTGTTTTGCTTGCTTCACCTAAATATCTGGTGAACAGTATATATTTTTTATTTAAAGATAGAATAAGTAGTTCTATTGTAAGGATTGATATATAACAAACACTGTTCTGCATCGAAACATTCTCTTCAACAAAAATGTTGTTTTATATTACTTAATGTCCGAAAATCTCTATTAGGCAACATTTTTAAAATCAAATTTGCGTTTTAGGTCGAAAAATACGGTGTTTTTCGACATTTCGAGCTTTTTTTTTATCATTGATAGCTGTAAAAAAAAAAAATTAAATAACCTATTTGATTTTGAAACTTTTACAATATATGACAAAATGAATAAAAATTGGAGAGCATAATTATTAGACTTTTTTGCATAAATTGTTGAAGAATTACATTATACGAGTATCATATAAGGCCATGTGTTGCAACGTGTCTTCAAAAGTTCATTTTTTTGCATTCCCCATTGAATATTTTCCCTTCCAGCTTGGGAGCAGTTTGAGATAAACATGGAGAACAATTTCATTAGGAGCCTAAATGGAGACTCAAAGGGTATAGCGGCAAATGCAATGAGAAGATGGTAGCCGACTACTTCTGGACACTACAATACAAAAGGAAAATATGTACACATTAATTATGTTCAATAATAAATATAATTCCTTTATATATTACTTTTTTTCACCCAAAAAGGTTTTATAAAAAAATATGAAAATGATTGATTGTTTGCTCTGGTATATTAATAGGTACCCCTTGGGAAAGGGCCCAGTCAATTATGGGTTCAGAAAGAATATGGACTGAGTTGCTTGCACTTTTTCTTAATGTCGAATTATGTTGTACCTTAAAACATTAAGGGTCTTTTATCTTGAAAAATACCTGTAAGGAGTTGGAAACCTCTTGTACCTTGAAAAACATATTTTATCCACAATTCATTTTGAAGATTACCTAAAAGGAAATAGGAAGGAAAAAGGAATAAAAGAAAGGAATCGAACAACCACCTGTGAATCTGTCTCAGATGACCGCTGCTGTCGTTCAAGTTTATCAAGTTAACTTTTTGTGAAATAACGAAACGCTAAAAGACAACATAAAACACAACATTTATTAAAAATATAAATATTTTTTGTGGTATTTATTTTTAAAAATTAGCAGTCTTTCATGTGACAACTGCTTGCTGTTGCAAGGTGCAGGAGCATTGTACCTCGAAACTTCCTTCAAGAACACTTAAAATTCGATCCTCTACAACGATTGGTTCGTTTTACCTCAACGGGCCACTAGATGAAAATCATATCAGCTGAATTTTGGGTACCAACACCAAAAATCAAAAAAGTGTTTCAAGGTATAACAGTCAATGCCGCCCATGCCGACCTTCTGGCGGATGAACGCAACTGGATCTATCGCTGAAAACGAGTGGAATCGGGTGCTTATTGGCCCTCAATCACCAAGGAGGAGAGAAATAATACTCTACAAAGATGGCAAAGACGCTGGGATTCATCATTTTCTGGAAGATGGACCCACCGTTTATGGGTGATACCAGATATTGCGACATGGATAGCCCGGAAACATGGGAGGTTGATCATTACCTCACCCAATTGCTTGCTGGACATGAGGTGTTTCAGGGCCTATCTATTTCGGTTCAGACTTGACAATGAATCGTTTTGCCCTAATTGCACAAACCTTGAGGAAACAGTAGAACATGTATTTTTCTGTTGCCCCAAATTTGCAAAAGAGAGAGAAGATCTAGCCAGGACTCTGGGCCATCAGTTTTGGTGCCAGTAAAAACCTGGTTAGCCATCTCGAATTTTTTTTTCATCTTAAAGCTCAGATACTATATGCCGATGAAACTCGGAATACCGCGTACTGTTGTAAAATCCTTATTTTTCGGAACATTTGTTATAACTCTAAAAATATTTGTTGCAAATTACGCAGCTTAATTTTTTCTGCAGAAAATTTTGATAAAATAAGTAATAAACAGGACGCTAACAACTGCAGGTTAAAAAGACGCATATTTTCTCTATAACTCCTAAAAAATAGTCCGATCCTAAAGCTAGTAGGTCCTATCTCAATAATTAGCACACTAAAATATGGCAAAACCTGACATTTTTGAAATGTTGAGTGGGCTGGCGTGGGGTGTTTCACGGACTTAAATCAAAATTTGATATATAGGATCTAATTGCAAATTTAACCAGCTTTAAGATTTAAAAACGGATAGATACATACATACATACATATGTAAGCTGTTTTTGATATTTGGAACCAGGGCGCTAAAAGATTAATTATATAAACCATAAACATTTCATTTTTAACAATAAAAAAGGGTTTTTTCTTTTAATTTTCATTTTTCTGGCTCCATATCTCCTTAAGCATTGCTGTTAGCAAAAAAGTGTATAGCTCCTTTTTTGTAAAGAATTTTATAATTATTAATTTAGTACATAAACACATTTTCGCTAGGGGCAAGAGTCTTCGAGTTATTAACAAAAAACTGAAAAAAACGACCTTTAGAGCGCCCCCCCCCCTCCGTTAGCTCCACCCCCACCCCCCAGTACTTTTAGTATGTTTTTAAGGACACCTTCCCCTACAACTGTGCCAAAATTGGCTTCTACATGAATTAAGTCCCCTAGTCGGCCTTTTTTGGTCTTCGTTGCTTGGACTATTTCCTCCTGTTCGACTTCTATTACCATTTTAGGGGTCTGAAAAGAAGATGGATTTGAGAACCTTATAATGAATAATTTGACTGTAGTGAACATTTTTAAAAGTCATTGTCATTTATATTATATTTCTGATATTATATTCAGTTTAAAATTTCAGTTGATGAATCAGGAACAAACTATGTCTGTGAATAACTATGAATCATAAAACAACTGTGTCAATAACGCATTTTTTTATTTGATCTATAAAATCTATAGAATCCTCTGAACATTTAAATATTAAACTCTTATTTATAATGATACAATAATAATACTGATTTTAATACTGATATTCTGGGTTGGGCGGAATTCAATCATAGTTCAAAAATAATCAAAATTTAATCATAGCTATTCGTCAACTAATTTCTTGGATCCAATTACCTAATTAAATAATAATTACATCTTAGGGTCATTTTTTATTTAACTAATGGTCATTTGACTGAAAGATTTAATCATTATTAAATTAGGTGATTTATTCCAGGAAATTAGTTGAAAAATAGCTATGATTAAATTTTGATTATTTTTTAGCTATAATAAAATTTTGCCCAACTCTGATCATATTCGTTATCCTTTACATTTAACAGCTGTGTTTGTTTTTACATAAATTTAAAATTCGATAAATTAATATTTTAAAAATAGTATGGACTATTCTCTATGAAATTATGTTCGTGTTCTGATGAGATTTATTTCAAAAAATTAATATATTTTGGATATTTTCCACCTATTATTCTAGCAATAATTTTCTCCAACCAGAGTAGATATTACCGTAGCTGTTAAGAAATATCACAACTTTGTGTGGTCTTTTACAAGTTTTTACAAATATCACTAACTATAAAAAAAAAAATAAAAATAAAACAGAAACAAATAACGATTTCTGGTTCCAATAGTTCTATTCACCTAAACTGCAATGTTCCGTTCTAAGAAGATAATAAATTAATATTGCGCCATACAAAAGAAATATATAAGAAACTTAACAATATATCATTAATACAATAACTCTGTAGCCATTAACAACATATGTGCCTTATCCCTACTAAATCAGACTGAAAACCTAACACATAGTTTTTATGCTGTCCAATATATATCATTGTATGACAAACCACCATAAATAACAAGTCAAAACCACAAGTGGTAAAATGATTAACGAATGTTGCTGGTAGCGGGTACGATATAATCTTTCATAATTTATATTATTTTACAAATGTCTTTACATTTCAAATCTGTATTTTATGGAAATAAATTAATATATCTATACACATGATGCTTTTGACTAAACTTATGAATTGTGTTCAGTCAGCAATGGTTAAAAAAAACATTTCTTTTAAAAAGTTTGGTCTGCGAGATATTCAACATTGTGTGTTATTTTTGTGACAAAGTGCAAAAGATCTGAGTAAGCCTATACAAGATTGAGGGTTAAAATTTGTAAAAGAATTTTAGTTCAATCATTTAAGTCTCTAAAAAAATATTAATATTTTATGTCCTTTTTTTTCAATAAGCAAATTTTGTATTTATTTTTTTTACAGAACATCCTATAATATATATAATGCAGTATACAATACACATATTACTAGATAATTATATAAATTATTATAACTTTTTTTAACAACTTGATTTTTATGTTAAATTAATGATAAGAAAATAAATTTAGGGAAATGTATTAAAATTCCAGTGAAGAAATATTTTGTTTAACCGCAGATTCTTCTCAGTTTACTTAACATCAACGATTTCTTCAAGAAGATAATTGGGATTTCTTTGAAAGTTACTCAACTGAAACAGAAGCTATCTTTTTCTTAAAAAAAAAAATAAAATAATAAATTATGAATCTTATTCTAAAAAAACTCACAACTTTTTTGCATTTTCTTTTTTGACACGGAATGTGCAGTCTCACCTGAAACAGAAAGACAAATAGTTATTATTGTAAATTGATTTATATTTATTGATTTTTTAAATTATTTATTGATATTTACAACTGTATACAATATACAACTAGTTATGGATAGCGGAATTGGAATTTGGTCTCTTGGCAATCTTCTTTTTAAACGCCTCGGTGGGTTATCAAGAATCAAGTGTGAAGCAAGTTGTGAGACTAATGGATTCTTATTAGTGTATGCTCTTATATGTCCAATTTCGCTATCCATCTAAATGAAAATAACCACAAATTTAATAAAGACTCGGGAGTAAAAATATTACATCAAGTAGAAAATAGCCTAAAATTAAATACTTTTGAATCACTAGAAATAATAAAATCGTTTAAAACAAATCCAGATTTTTGTTTAAATGATCAGATTAACATATCCAATAGCCCCATTTTAAATTTGTTTCCCATAGGAACGGAAAAACCCAATGAGTCATAAGGGAAACTCCGTTGTAAATCTAAAACTTAACCTACCTGCCCCCTTCTACTTCTCACAAATTCAGTGTTTTAGTTACCTCGAAGGTGAGTGCCTATGCTTGATTTCTTGTCTTATCTTTTTAAAAAACTTTAGTATATATAATCTATGTAACATAGTACTGATGTGTTGAAAATTTTTTTTGTATGTTTTAGGACTGAAGGTGAATGTTTAGCAGTCGAAACTAGTTTTCAAATAAAATAATCTCAATAGAAGTGTCATCTAATTCATCAATCCTAATTAAATTGGAACAAGATGAGTTATTAGGATAATTCATAATATTATACTTGAGTTACTTATTTTTTTGTTTTTTGTTACTTATTTTATAAATTTTTATTTTTATTTTTAAGCAGCCCTGTCCTCTAGTTCTGATGGTGTTGCTCAGATCGAAAATTTGCAGAAAGTTTTCTTACCAGACATTTAATGTAGAATATTTTTTCTTATGTAACATTTGTCACTAGGACCTACCATTTAGGTGCTGAATGAAAAAGCTTTTTTTTTTTTTTTTTTTTTTTTTTTTTTTTTTTTTTTTTTTTTTTTTTTTTTTTTTTTTTTTTTTTTTTTTTTTTTTTTTTTTTTTACCTTTTTCAAGCAATAGGGCTTTTTTGAAACTCTCTATTTCATTTTGTGTTTATCGGATCGAAAATTTGCCGTTGCTTCATCAGAAATTTGATGGAGGATATTTTTTTGTTACATAATATTTGTCACTAGGACCTACCATTTAGGAGCTGTACTGGTTTGAATGAAATAAAACCCACGATAAGGCTATTTTTTTTTTAAGTGAAAAGGCATTTTTTTTTAACACGCTTTAGCTCTCTTTGCGTTGCTCAAATCAGAATTTTCCGGTAGTTTTTCTATCAAGAACCCAATGGAAAATAATATTTGTTATATAACATTTGTTATATAACAAATATTGGTTTAAATGAAAAAAGTCCCGATGTAATGTATTTATCACCAAAATCTGTAACTTTTTTCACACACAAAAATGTAACGTTTTGTCAAGAACATAATGGTATATGTTGGTATTGCTCGGATAGATAATTTTCCGACAGTTTCCTGATCAGAAGCGGTAGATATAAAAGCAGCATATTATAGACTGATATGCCCATGATATATTGTTTTTCCCAGTCAGGGAGAAATTTTTTTTTTTTTTCCAATCGGTCTGATCTCTCAAATATCGACAAATTATTATCCATCTAATCAGGTAATTATACAATTTTTATATGGATTTCCGGTTGTTTAAACTACAAAGGTTGACTTCAAGCTGCTCAAATAGCTCCACGACTTTCATTTCCACTCCTTTCCTGATGTTCTCAAATTCGTACGTGCGAGCTTTTAATAATGCTGAAACACTATATGGAACTCTCAATTGCTTCAATCAGCTTAAAATTACCCTTGAGAAAAACTTTGACGGTGAAAATCACTTTTCGGATCAGATCGTGTTAAATTAAAAAATGTGCAGATCGGATTTATTATATCGGCCTAGAGTTATTCCGAATCAGTCACAGTTATCAAACAGAATATCAAACAATTATTGATATAGAGAGTTTAAATAGCTTTGTTGTGGCTGAGATGTGCATGATCGTATACTCGTAGAAGGATAGATAAAATTAAAACAGATTTAGCCAGTTTAATTGAATTGTTCCTTAATCGAAGACTAGTTTCTGTATCAAAACAAACATCAAAATCAAAGTGCTGATGATTTGAATTTTTCGTAGGTTTTTGAAACTGATATTTAAAATTGGAAAGTAGTCTCCGTATACATAAAAAAAATCAAATATAAGTAAACTCCCCGTCAAAAGTATTGCAACACTTAAAAATAATTGAATTTTATAAAAGCGTATTTTTTTTTTTTTTTTCATAATAAAGAAGGGTTCTGTCTATAATAACCATTTCTAAACTAGACACAAACAATTTTTATTAAAATAAATTACAATATTTCTTTCAATAAACAAAAACGTTAGAAAACCTACTTTTTAAAATTTTCATTTTTTACAACTTTAACTTTTAAATTTATATTTAATAAGACATATTGCCCCCTCTGGCTTGAATGACTGCTTCCATTAGTCTTGGCATGCTTGTAAATAACAATAACTAACACATGGACGAATGATAACACATGGACTGAAGGAAATTTGAAAAAATAATCTAAAATTCCATCGTTTGATTACCGATCTAAAAATTATAACAGGGGAAAACATTGCCATTATATTATTTGTGTGTCTAATCCTTAAGTCTGTATATAATCCATACAGTTGTAAATATAAATGAATAGTTGGAAAATAATAATAGCGCTCCTCCAAAAATTTTCACAACAGTTTCCTAGTAATTACTTTTACTCATATCTCTAAAGAGCATTTATCTCTGACTTGGAAAAATCTTTACCTAGATGTACAGATCCTTGCTATTCGGAAGTTGAAATAAGAGTGGACAACGAAGCGGAGAAAGAGGAACCAAGGGCTATGTAGGCTCAAAGGAAGGAATGCTCATATGATGGAAAACTAAGGGCCTGTAAGAGGGATGGGGGGGGAGGATGGGGGGGGGGCACTGCGAAACGGGCATACAAACGGAATAGGGTAGCCTCCCAGGAAGGGTCTGTTTGTTGATGTTTGTGTAGTCACGTAAATAACTTTTTATATAAAAAAAATTAATGAAGTCTTTTATCCTAAAAGTTTTTATTTTAGTAGCGAAGGGTTCTATCAATAAAAACTTATGACATAAATTTTTAAGAATCTTATTTCAATGAATTAAATAATATAAGTTTATAATCAATTTTGACTATAAATCTATTATTAAATGTTCAATTTTTGAAAATAGTTATAATTTTTTTTTTCATTTAGAAATTCTTCTATATTTAATATTACATTCGGCGTTGTGGCAGCTTGAAATAAAAAACAAAACAAAAAACAATCATATTCAAATAGTATGTAACAGGCTTTTCAACACACTAGGATTTCCTAAGGATTTGCTTTACCCCATCCCTCCCTCCAAACATGTGGTAATAAAACGAGTTGCCGAAGAGTTTTCTCATTATGGATCGGTTTTAAACTATTAACACTCACTTTCTCTATTATTGAGCTTTGGTGATCGACTAAAACATCTAATTCATTTCGCGTCCAATTCTTGCAATGCAAAATCCTTCAAGAATAGGTAATGCTCCATACTACCTCACAAATTAACTTAATAATATATGTAGAACGTGAGACATGTATGTTTAGAAAATAGATAATTCAGTTTAAAGTATATACATGTACTTAACAAAAAAATAGTATACAAAAAACATATACAAAAAAAAATTACAACATGATCAGGAAAAATAAACATATAAAAGAATAAAATAAAATAAAAAAAATAATACCCGTACATAAGAATAATCAAAGATATATAGAGAAAGTAAAATTTAACTAAATTATAGGTTATTCAAAAAAAATAACCATTAAACCATCTGATTGATCTCGTTGCAATCAAAATTCTTAATGCAAGTTACTATGTCACAAACTTATCCATTAAGACCTGTAAATGTTCCATATTGAGCTGATTTAGCCCAAACCAGATACCTAAACTTTCATTGTAAACTCCATAAACAAATCAAATCCACTTGTTTCTCAACTTGCTTCCCATTCTGATTTTGACAATCCTCCGAGGCGTCTGAAAAGAAGATGCCCTCCAGGCCTTCTCATATAGAAGTTTTGTCGAAGAGCTACCACTGGGTAGTTACTTCACCAAAAATTGTCATGATATAATGTACATCCTCATCACATTTACTGGATATATGTTCTTTTTTTATATACAATTGTAAATTTCAATTAAAGGATAAATAATTTTTTTTTCTTAATTATTCTTATGCTTTAATAATTTATTTTTATGATTATTGTCTGGTGGTTGTTTTGCGACACCTCACTACAACGATTACCACACAAAGATTTATCTGATGATAAATAAAATATTTTATTTATTTAATAACTGGCAAATTATTCATGTACTTGATCAACCCTGCATGGTGCGGTTTTTAAAATAATTCTCTTCTCAAAGCATGCATACCGCATAACACAACTGAAAACCATAAACCTAGTCGTTGAAGGTAAGTATTGGTTATAGGAAAATGATATAGGATTACATTTCCAAACTGGCGAAGCACTATTGGAATAAATGCAGCCAGAGAATATCACCATTTTATTTTACATTTTAGTTATTCTTATAGAATTATTTGTTATTCCTGAAAAAAAGATTATTTTTCAATTACCTGCATGATCGCACTTATTATCGAACACAGATACGCTAATAAACTTAATAAAAGACATTTTCTTGAAACAAAAAAAAGGGAAAGAGGTTTTCTGTGAAAAATACGGCGTGTACGGAACTACAAAATTTTACATCTTCCTAGCTTCGTTTTCCTTTACCGAAACCATTTTTAGCATATTTTTTTTTTGTTGTTGAAATATTATTGTCAATAATAAATTATTGATTGGATATTATAAAGTACACGCATATAGGCGCAATAAAATATAGCATAAATGTTTAATTTATTATAGTATGGATCACAAAATGATCAGCTAACTGTAATTACACGCAAATATACAAATTTTACGATAAAATGCACTAAAAATTAAATTTTATTTTAATGTAGTAAATTTCATTTAATTTGTCCTTCATTTTAAGGAATTTCTTCCCATTCGAAATTTCCTTTAGCCAAACCATTCCCGCTGTTGATTCTTCCACTCCTCTTTGTCCATCGTTTCTTATTCCGTTAGTCCCCGGCCAGCCATACTTTCGGCCACAACTTCTTTCCACATGATGCTAGGCCTACCTCTCCTTCTCTTATGCTTCTCATTCATGTACTATTTTGGAGATTCTTTTATTATCCATTCTTTTAATATGTCTGAACCATCTGAACCATCTTTCCTCCATTTCCTCGAGGATATTCCTCTTTACTTCCACTCTTTATCTTATAATCTCATTTCAGATTCGTTGAATCCTTCAGATTCAAGCTTATCTCCAAAAATCCATTTTCACAGCCAGAAATTTTTTACCTTGCATTCTTTCTAGAGGCCATGTTTTTGAGCTTCATAAAAATACGCGTTCCACTACGGCCTTATATATTAATGCTTTAACATGTGTATATATGCTTCCACTCAAGAGGACTGAATTTAGTATACCAATTGCTTTATGTCCGTCGGTTATTTTTTTTTTTTTATTTCCTCTATCACTCTTCCATTGTTTTCGAGAATAGTTACCAGATAGCAGAACTGCTGGACCCTACTTAACTTATAACTGGATCGCTCACCTGTTAACTATGTTGACATATATTTTGTTTTTTTCGTAGTTAATCTTTAAGCCCCACCTCTCATACTGTTCGGTTAATTTTCATATCAAATTCTTCCTCAGCTATAATTACTTGGTCATCAGCAAATATTAGCTGAAAATTCAATTTGTTACGGATTCGTAAAACAGTTATGTTTTATTTTTCTATTTTAAACTTGTACTTTAAAAGCTTTCCTCAATTGCTGGTTAAGGCACAGAAACACTCAGGCAGAAACCCAATGCACACTTTTTTTCTTATATCCATAAGGAGGCAGAGGAAATTTACAGGCCCACGAAAAAGACACATATTCGGAAAATCCAAAAATTTCACACCAAATGGGAAATAGTAATAACCCACTACCCCGACTGTCATGAAATGCATTCACAAGAGCAACAAACGATTTTTTGGACTATCAATTAAATGAAAATATTAAGATACAAGTACAAAATATAACAACAACAGAAATCACTAATTTGCCAAGGCGGATGATAAAGAAGAGCTGGATGAGAGAGCTGCTTAACACTTATTTAGCTGAATGCAAAGAGCATGCAACACTGGGTGCTGTCTTCCTCATGCTAACCCATGCCATGATTATTGTATAATTATATTATATTTGGGGAGCAAGGTAGCTCAGTGGGTAAGGCACTAGATTTCTATGTTCCGGGGCACGAGTTAGAGGCTGGCTGAAGGCAGTAATTTTAGTTCCTGTATTTTCAGCCGTCGATCGACTTCGGATTCTGGAGACCATATTGGGGCACTCCCAGCTTTTATAAAGTGGGTACCCTTAATTAGGAGGAAACCTGGTGATTTTCAGATTTCCTTTCATTCCTTACCAGCCACTGAACCCAAGACTCTTCAAGTTTTTTTTTAATATTGCATCAGTGGTATAACAGGTGCGAATAATGTTTTCAAATTAAAAAAAAGAGCTCGGATTAGGAAGAGTTTACTGTATTAAATATAACTTTGTTGATGTAATCAGTGCAAAATTAATTTTATCAAATAGCTACAGTTTAATTTCTTAGGAGAAGTCATGTAGTTAAAGTTTGAGTAAAAAACAGATATTAAAAGAGGAAGACAAACACTGAAATTATATTTTCACAAAATTACCGAACAAAGAGGCCAGAAAAAAGGATGTATATAGAAGAGGGGTTTTTATTACATTTCAAACACGAATATCAAAAGGATACCCCGTCTGAGGACAAAGAAAAGAGAAAGACATGGAAAGCCCTCTACGAACATCCTTGGCCCTGAGGCCGCTGGTCCACGGATCCTAATTACAGCAGCTATCTTAATCAGCCCAGGAATTACTCAATGGGGGAGTTTTAATTAAAAAGTGTAAAGATGTTTCCCTCATTAACACGAGTGAGCATTCCTTCTTAATGAAAACATTAATAAGCCTAAAGTCATAAATTAATATTTTGCTGGGAGTCGTTAAAATATTAGTAAATGGATTTCCTTGAGCCGCTTAGAGCCGTTTAACATTTCCAGAGCTTAGGGCGATACACCTTACGCGCTCTAATACGTATAATATAAAGTAGCATAACAACTTAAAGCTTTTTAAAATCATTTCGAAGTGTATTTCCTTCTGGCTACTCGGAATTTGATGGAAAAGTTTTCATTTCATATTATGCAAATATTAACTTTAAAAGTGATTCAAGGAAAGATTAATAATAATTAATTCCAAACATTTTTAATTCATTGGTTAATTATAATTGGCTTTTCAATCTGATGGAATGAGTGTAATTAAGATGGTAATGACGTCGAACTATTGCTGAATCAAAATACTAAACCCACATAACACCCGCAGATTGATTTTAATGCTTCATTTCAATTTTCACATCATTGAGCAGTAACACAGGCCAATAAAAAAAATGTTTTTGAAAACTTTGTTTACTTAAATAGCTGATTTTTTATAGATTTTGTGTACTGAATCCAAATCGGGTCTTAGTTTTTTTGTATCGCTCATAGTTTTTGAGAAATTTTCTTTTTTTATATAATTTAAAAAAGCATATATAACTGTTTCATATAAATATAAAGCATTACATAACTGTTTCATGAGGCCTAACTTTATATGTAGAGGTGGTAAGAGAATGTTTCTAGGATCTACAAGGTTTTTGCGGGGAATGTTCTTCTCGCCGGGTTTTAAAGTCTCCCTCACAGGCCAGTTCTTTATGTACCAATGTTGATCTCTTGCTCTACTGTCCCATTCACACAAAAAACAAGAAAAAAGTCACCACATAACATCCAACCATGACCCGAATAGCCAATTTTATTCAACACTAGGTTTTCATAGCTCTTTTTTATATGTACAGAATAGCCAAAAGGTATAGATGCATAAGTGTTACTATTGTATAATAACAGCTTTTAAACTAGTTTTGGAAGAATTAAACTAGTTTTGGAAAGATCAATAAGATCCAGTCGTCTTTTTTGTATCCAACATCAAATTCTTTGATCAGACCTGGAATGTCTGAGCAGTACACTAAATCACCTTCTTAAAAAAATCTCGAAAACTGCTGCTCTCTCTTCCTATACACATACATGCTAGTTCCAACTGCCAACAAGTTCTTTTCTTTTAGTCTAGAACCAAGCAATTCAGCTTTTACTTTTTTTAACCCAAGATCCCTAACTAAGTCGTTAAGCTCAATCTGAATAAACAGTTTAGGCTCTTTATTTGCTGTAGCACATTGGAACTGTTCATCATTTTGCTCATCTATATTTATATCTGTTTCAGCAAAGCTGCCAACTCTTCAACATCCAGCGCAAATTATTTTACAATATTATTTGTAGTATATAAAACTGTTAAATTCTGTAATAAATCAAAAAATTAATATATTGATGTTCAAATGTGAAAAAATGGTAGGTGATACGGCTTAATAAGTGTCATATTTGGATTTAGCACCCTAAAAAACTGTATAATAATAAGGTATTTTAAATAAAAACGTTTTTTCATCGTTGGCCTGTGAAATCTTTATTGAGTGTATGTTGTCCCCTAAGAATAGCCCCAATATGCTGCAAGATAGTACAACTGTCATACCACTTTGATTTCAGACCAACATGTTTAGAAAATGGTGAATTCAGATGAAACTATATACTTATACTTAAAAATAATAGTATAAAAAGACATATACAAAAAAAATAGTTGTTTATTAGTTTATATAGAATGAAATGAAAATATAATACTCGTGCATAAGAGTAAGGAAAAATATACAGAGAAAGTATTATTTAACTAAATCAATGGTGATTAAAAACAAATATAACACTCAACCATTAAATTCATCAAATCAATGTTGCAATCAAAATCCCCAATGCTCATTACTTTTTCACCAATAAACTTATCCATAAAGATCTTAATGTTCCATATGGTGCTGATTTAGCCCGAACCAGATACCTATCATTTCATTGTAAACTCCACAACCACTCAAATCCACTCTCCAAGCTGTCTGAAAAGATGATGGCCTCCGGACCTTCTCATATTGAACTTTTATTGAAGTTCTACTACTGGGTAGTGGCTTCACAAGCAATTGTCATGTTATTATATGCTTTATTATCACATTTACTGGATGTATTTTTTTGTTGTTGCTTTTTTGTATAAAGTTGTAAATTTCAATAAATGGGTATGTATTTATTTATTTATCGGGTATAAAATATGTATTTAGTCTTCTATTTTTCTATTTCTTCATTCCCATTTCTTCAATTTGAAGAGAGGTAACATATGTTTACATTACTTTCAATACTGATTAAATGTTAATCAGGGTAGAAAGGGAAATATCTTCTTAAAATCGACGAAAACATCGCAAAAAACAAAAAATATTTTAGGTTGGAGGTGGATTGGAGCAGTGGCCCTATTTTGTTACCAAGTAATTCTTATTTCAAAACTGTTATCTTAAAGGACAAGCTACTTTTTTGTTTGTGATCACTTATCGCGAAAAATACTGAACCAATTTACAAAATTCTAGGCACGTCATCTATACACTTCCAAGAAGGTTTAGTAATAACAAAATCTACAAGTATTTTGTTATTACAAAAAGTAATAATGTGTGGATAACAGTGAAGTTTGAAAATTGGAGGAAAAGTGGCGAGCGCCATAATACAAAAGAGGTTACAAAAATATGGTGCTAGAGGGAGCTTAGTTCTAGAAAGGCTTAGAAATAATAAAATTTACAATAATCAAAATTCAAGTATTGAGAGACCGAAATGAGCCTTGCTGCATTTAATTGCACTTTTATGATTAGAATTTAAAATCCAACCAGTTGAAATCGATAAAATTATTTCTGCCGAATAAAAATTATTATCAAATATAAATGTCAATCCTTTGCTTTCTGATGTTGGGTGTAAAAATATGATTTATAGGTCTTTTGTAGTAAGATTCAGTCCATTATTCGTATGAAATTGGATGTCTAATTATGGTTTTACGTAATTTTCTACCACCTAATGTGTGCTCTTTTAACTAGGTTAAAAGCTACTGCTAAGCGTTAAATTATCATTGAGGAAATAATATGTTACAGTAAAACATTTTCTATCGATCAGGATATAAACCTTCAATTATTATTAATTAAAATTATCTTTTACCTATGAGAGCGGGCGAAACCGCAGCAGGGGTTGCTGGTTAATTATAATTTGCTTTTCATTGTGATAACATGAGCATAATTAATGTTTATAAATAAAAAATAATAAAAAAGACTGTCATACCCACATTTTCGGAAAACATTTGTTAGCAGTAATATCAGTCCAATGCCGTTTTGATATCCCAGCGAACTCCGGTTGTAAGCGAGGAGGAGATATTCGGAATTCGGTATGGTCCGGTCCACATAGAGGATGTAGCATTCCATTTATAGAGGGCTGACCACAACAGGAAGCACCTCTTCCACCCTTGATGTCTTCACCGCTATTTCCGGAAGGGAATCTAATTCCAGGCTCCAGATTTCATCCATCAATAACTCCAGTCAGCCGCTCCTTAGTGCCATTTCCAGCCCACAAAGTGGAAGGGCTCTTTCAAAGACACTAGATCTATTCGTCCGAGCGAGTTCTAGAAAATTAGTCCAGTACATTTCCGATTTCAGGGTTGGTTCTCTTAACTTTGTCTAGGCATTATTCGCACCATTGATACCAAGTTCATTCATGATTTCATGGACTATCGTAGTTAATAATGGCATTTCGAAATATTTTAAACATGATATAATGATCACAATTTACTAAAACAAGACAATAAGAGATTGTTTAAAGTTACAGATTTATATAACCAAGAATATCATATTGACTGTGGCAGAAGATAGAAAATTTCGCATAGTTCCAAAGTGGTCACATTTAGAAAGAAATTTTAATTTTAAGTGAGCTAAAAATGATCTACTGAATAATATAGAACAAATTTTAGGGGTTGCCCCCTTGACCGTCAATGCTCATATATCTTCTTTTTCTATTTTTTTACCTATTTATCTCTAAGAGATAAAGGTAACGGTCGGCTTACATGCCGCCGACCCCTACGCGCGTCCAGCATACCTTTTATCGATTCTAACCTTATTCGGATTTGTTTCGGTGTTTTAGTCACTACTTTTCGAGGGGAAAGGTTATTCTCCTTCGTTTACGGAGAAACTCTAAATCCCTGTTCAAAGTAATATTAACTTCTGTTTACCTTCCAATATTAAAATGAGAAATAAGAATATAATGAAGTGGAAATAAGAAAATATCAAAACATAAGACACTAAATAAATTTTGAATTAATATTATGTTGAATCAGAATTAATATCATGCTAAACCACCAGTAATGCTAACTCCTGATAAACTTTCTGATGTCAGGGAAGTGTAAATAACAAATTATAAATATATAAAAGATAGTATCCTTAAGTATTTATTTTACATAACACCTATATGTTTGAAACTTGTTGCTACATGTTTTGGAGAAAATGCTCCATCATCAGGCTTCTAAATTTTTTTAAAAATACATTAATCTATAGCATTACACCAATAGTTTTACAATTATATAATATGTCATTTACCTCTTAAGCTGTGATTATTTTCACATTGTCCATTCTCGATGTTATAAGGCATTATATAATATAAGGCAGAATCCTTGTTGAAAGTTACGGTGTTAATTTCTGCTATATTTTCTCAAGGGAAGTGGAAATAAGAAAATATGAAACCTATGATATATTTTCTCACATTTTTTTTAGGTCGATATGTTTTATTGAATCAATTACACAAACTGTCTCACTTTAGGGCAATAAGTATTATGAATGAGAAAGAATCCATTCACAAAATATGTATACTGAAATTTTATCACTTAAATTGATACAACAAATAAAAACATATAGAAACCCAAATCAATGTACAAATTAATGTTCTTAAGTTTTGTAAAACTTTTACACATTAGATAAGAGGAAATAAGAAAACGTAAATTGATAAAACACTTAATCTTTTATGAATCCCATTTTGTTAACTTCTGGTTCACTTATTTTCATTTAAGAAGACTAAATATCAATATAACACACTAAACAACACAATCCAAGTTGAAACTGTAGAAGTGATTGTTTACATGTGTTGTTATAGGAAAGAACTATCGATAAATTTAAACTCGTAGTGAAGAGTAAGGTCCTCAAGCCAGTTTGGTGGCGGCTCGTAAGCGGACCGTTAACGAAATAAATTTTCAAATTAAATAACTTAATACTTTTGGTCGTCTATGTCCTTATGTCCTTTTTTTCCCGCTTACCTGTATGACTTTAAATAATTTAAATTAAATTAACAATTAATGATTATTCGTAATAAATGAAATTGGTAAAAACAATGATTTCAAACATGATGTTATATTTCAAGCGACAAATTTTATATAACATAAAATATTTTCCATTTGATTTCTGATAAGTTAACTTCAAGCAAATTCGATACGAACTCCAACCGAGCTAGAACGTGTCAAAAAAGCTCTTACACTTAAAAATATAGTTTTAAACTTGACTTCTCTCGCTCAAACAAATATAGCTCCTAAATGGTAGGTCCTAGCGACAAATATTATATAATAGAAAATATTTTCCATTGAATTTTTGACAAGTAGGATGTTATCAAATTTTGATCCAAGCAACAACAGGGCTACAGCGTGTGAAACTACGTGTAACACCCACGGCGTTCCCCAAAACTTGTCACCTTAAACCAACTACATAGGTCAGGGTAAACGTGACTTTTTTTTATTAAAACCAAAATTTTGAACGGCCGAGAGGGATCGAGCAAGTTCAGTCAAATCTAGGTTAATTTTTTTTATTTCGAATTAGGAGAAATAGAGTAAAAAGGAACTCATTAGAATCTACATCCTAGTCAAGATAATGACACTATAGTATAAGAATAGTTGAGCTCCTAACTGATACTACTCTCCTGAAATCAAACAATCAAACTACGCATAACGCCCTCAAGTTACCCAAAAGCGTATGTATCGCTTTTAACCAACTAGATCACCGGGAATTTACCGGCGGTAAAACATTTGCCATGTTCCATCAGTACCTGTGTGACATGAATCAAGCAATAAATCAATTAGATAATTGCAATAGAGAAAGTTGCATGGCATGAATAAAAACGATTGTGAATGTCACAGATCGACCGCATCACCTCATCAAGACCTATCTTCAGTCCAATAGGTGAAGTCTAAGTATTAGGAGTCTTTATGTTTTTATTCCTTACGGAACTTCGAAAAATAAGTGAGTATGGTTTGGTACCAATAATTATGATTTACTTTAAAGAAAAAAAAAAGGGTAACTTAGTCAATCCAAAAAAACAGATTTGGTGAGGATTGGTCGAGTTACTTGCATTTATTTGTTAAATTGATTTATGAGAATGGTATCGGGTTTTTTTAACTGCTACTTTTTGCTTATTTAGGTTTTGTACTCAATTTCAGGTTTTAAATGCTGTTCGGACCATATGAAGTTATTTCACGTTTGGCGCTGGAAATCAAATGGATTTTTTCAGACTACAGTTATGGTACTTAATGCTTGAATAAAAAAAAATAAAAAATAAAAAATGTAAGTATAATTCAATGCTAAAAATGAAATATGGATTCGTTAGAAACGGATTACGAAGGAACTACCACCTAATTGAGATCTGAGAAACTACCACCGCTTTGAAATCTGAAAGACACATGAAACCATTTCCTAGCTGCAGTGCTAAACGAAGAAAATATAGTCACTGTTTACCATTTCGAGAATTTCATTCTGCGAAGTTTACGCAACAATAGACTATGGACATATTTTTCATATCGCCCGACCCTATAATACGTATCTACAAGCAAAACAACATAATCAGAGCCACTCTTAACGAGAAGAGGCCTCGAACTAGAATTTTAGGGTGGAAAATGACAACCTCAGGAAAAACAGCGATGAAAGTGGTTATGCTTATTTTGTAATATATATACAATTATTTTTTTAGAATAGGTAGTATAGGAATGAATATTGACTTAACAAATAAAAACTAATATTTAACAGTGTGGATTGGTTTGTATTTTAACTATTAATTCGTTCATAATTTAATTTTTAATATTAAAAATCTATATTGCACGCCGATTAAGCGCTCTGTAATTGTGACTTTTTCTGTAGTGAAATAGCTAAAGTTTTGTTCCGCATTTTTACCATATAGTGACAGTATAAACTATAGAATATTTTTCAGTTGCTGACAGTGAGGTGAGTGGAAACATTGATTAACAGTGAACAATAAACATTAGGTGAAGCAGTTCAGCTGCCTAGCCGTAATCCTAACGGCTAGCTGGTATACACATCGCTTATCTATCACGGTCAAGGTTGGTTAATTGTTTTCCTCTCGTTCAAACCTAGACAATTTTTTTTTTCCCTTCTTATATATTATGTTTTTTTTTCAACAGTAAAAAATGTTAATAATTATTTAAATAACTTATTTATATAAGTAATCATTTTTCATTGTGTTATTATTTTTGTAGTTACTATTTTTATTTTTTAATTGAAGTTTTATTTTTTTTTTTTTTTTTTTAATACAATTATGATGGACGTTGTCACATCAGGGGACGAATCAGAGGAAGATGCCCCCTATTCGGAAATCAGTGAAACTGATTCCCAGTCAAAAAGAACATTACAAAAACGACAAAGAAACACCGCCCCAGGATCAGCAGGCAATTCTCCAAATAAAAAAAAAAAAAAATAAAACAGCTAAATTTAAAAAACCACTCACCAATGAAACACATCAAACTCGCAGTAAAACTACTGCAGCTAAAACAATTCAGCCAATTCAACCAGCTAACTCAACCATCAATACCTCTACACCCTCAACCAGCGCAAACAATAATTTGAATCCTCAGCAGACTTCTGAATTAGACCCGCCACCAATTTATGTTAATAAGATCGACAATTTTATTTCATTTTGCACTGAGATTTCAGATTTGATTGGAGAAACTAACTTCCAATGTTTTTCCCGAATCAAGGATATAAAAATTAAAACAACGTCGAAAGACAGTTATAAAAAGATGATAAATCACTTAAGCAGTAAAAATTATGATTTTCACTGCTACCAGCTTAAAGAAGACAAATCGTATAGAGTAGTATTGCGGGGTCTCCACTCTACAACTCCAACCAGCGCTATAAAAGACGGCTTAGAAGCAATTGGCCATAATGTCAGGCATATATCTAATGTGCTTCACCCTACTGAAAAATATCCGTTGCCACTGTTCTTTGTGGATTTGGAGCCAGCTAGCAACAATAAAGACATTTTCGAGGTCACTAGACTTGTATATTCTTGCATCAAATTTGAAGAACCGAAAAGGAAAACAACTATAGTCCAGTGCACAAGGTGTCAAGGATTAGGGCACACTAAAACTTACTGCCACCACCAGGCAAGATGTGTGAAATGTGCTGGATCACATGCAACTGAAACTTGCCAGCAATCACGTGATACACCTGCTAAATGCGTACTTTGTGGAGAGGGTCATCCTGCAAACTACAGAGGCTGCATAGTTTACAAAAGTATGCAAAATCAAAGAAGATCAAACATATCCTCAGCTAAACCAAATCCAAACATCCAAGCACCTGATTTTGATAACACTGCAGTATTTCCAGAAATACCAGAAAATCAAGATCGAAGAACAGAGCAACAGCCATTAACCTCAGCACCACCTTCTCATCCACCACGACAACAAGCTGCTTATTCATACAAGATGAAACAACAACCTAGAAGTCAGGCGCCTCAAACTTCCCAATCCCAGCATCAGACATCCAATTCTCATCCTCAACCCTCTCAACAGAATATCCCTCCACATAATTTACCTTTGAAGGTAAAATTACCACCTCAAAAACAACATCCAATTCCTATTCCTGTCCATATCAACCCTTCACTCCAAGTTGATTCCTTTCCACGTACTCAACAAAGAGTACTACTCCCAAATAATTCACCTTCTGAGACCAACAATGTATCCCAAGCATCCAATTCATGTATCCCTCCCTACCAAAATCCTACCGATATCAACGCTATCCTTTCCTCATTCCTCTCAGAACTAAGAGATACCATAAAACCGCTCATTACCCTCCTCACAAGAGTCCTTTCAGAAATCCCGTTAAACGTCGCAAGATGAGTGTTAAGCCTCTTGCTATCGTTTTATGGAACGCAAACGGACTGAAAAACCACCGAGACGAACTCGACATATTTCTCCACGACAATAAAATAGATATTGCCCTACTGACTGAAACACACTTTACCCAACAGATGCATTTTTACATACGTGACTACATAACTTACAGATCTGATCACCCAGACAACACCTCCCATGGCGGATCTTGTATCCTTATTCATAGATCTATACCCCATTCTCTTGTCCCATCTACTCCAACTGACACCATTCAATCCACCTCAGTAATCATTTCCACCCGTCCTTTCCATATAAAATTTTCAGCTGTATACTGCCCTCCTGGTAATTCTCTTTCTCATAACCTCCTTGATTCCTTATTCCGATCCCTCGGACCGCGTTTTATTGCTGGAGGAGACTACAATGCCAAACACCAGCGGTGGGGTTGTCGAACATCCAACTCCCGTGGCAGCATCTTATCCCGCATTACAACATCCAACTGTTATTCCGTCCTCTCACCCTTAAATCCTACTTATTGGCCTACATCCCTCAAAAAACGTCCCGATATCCTCGATATCTTCATTTCTTCCCAAATTTCCACCTCTCAGACCATCATCAAATCTCTGGACGACCTTTCCTCAGATCACAGCCCTGTTCTGCTTCTCTTGCATTCAAATCCCGTTCCTAAACCCTCCCTTCCTAGACTGATTACAGGACGTGTAGATTGGGACAAATTTCGAACTGATCTTGAAAATAAACTGGACCTGAAAATTCCCCTTAAAACAAAACAAGACATCAACTTTGCAATTGACAAACTAACATCATCAATACAAACTAGTATTACTAAAAATACAGCATCCCGAAAAATTCATGATACTCAACGGAATAACTTGCCACAGCATATTCGGTCCTTATTAATTGAAAAACGCAGAGCAAGAGCAAAGTGGCACCGGACTAGATACCCGTCAGATAAAAACAATTACAACAACTTAACTAACAAACTTAAGACAGAAATAAGAAAATTCAAAGCCTACATGACAATACCAAAAGTCTAAATACTTCTGACAAGTCATTATGGATGACTACAAAAAAACTCCTTAATTATAAAAACTTTAATCACCCTCTTCTTACAGACTCTCAAACCTGGACAAGATCTGACGAAGAAAAATCCCAGATCTTCGGTCTACACCTCTTTAAATCATTTAATCCTCATCCTGACATCATCAACCCGACCCACCTTGAATGTATTGAAGCAGAATTAAATATTCCACTCCAAATGTCTCCACCTCCTAAAGCATTTCATCCTTCCGAAGTATCAAACCTAATCCACAGATTACCTTCAAACAAAGCCCCTGGAAATGACATAATTACAGCCCACATCCTAAAAAACTTCTTCCTCGGAAAGCGATTCTACTCCTAACCTATATTTATAATGCTGTCCTCCGCACCACATATTTCCCTGATCCTTGGAAATTCTCAATAGTAAAGATGATACCTAAGCCCAAAAAACAACCTGAGCTTCCATCCTCATATCGTCCAATATCACTCTTGCCCATTATGGGCAAAATCCTGGAAAAACTCATCCTGAAACGCCTGTATCCTTTCCTAGAATCCAATCATATCATCCCGGATCACCAGTTTGGTTTCCGAACGTCACACTCCACTATCCAGCAATGCCATCGTGTGGTGGACGTAGTCTCATCAGCATTGGAGCGCGGAATGTACTGCACTGGAGCCTTTCTCGACGTAGAACAAGCTTTTGACCGAGTCTGGCACCAGGGACTGCTTTACAAACTTCGAGTATTCCTGCCTCCTACGTACTTCCTTATCATCCGCTCCTATCTCAGTAATAGAACCTTTAAAGTCAATCATAATTTATCCTATTCTTCCCTATTTATCCAATCTGCCGGTGTTCCTCAAGGAAGTATCCTAGGTCCTATCCTCTACACGGTCTATACAGCTGACATCCCTACACATCCTAGTACTGTCCTCACTACGTATGCTGATGACACATGTGTGTTATCAATAAATAATGATCCCTTCATAGCATCCCAAACACTCCAATCTCATATTATAAACCTTCAAGAATGGTGTCAGAATTGGAGAATTAAAATAAATCCAAATAAATCTCACCAAATAACCTTTACCCTTCGTCGTAAACCAACGACTTCCTGTCCAACAGTATCCTTTAATAACATTCCACTGATCCCTGTTGAACAGATCCGCTACCTAGGGCTCCAACTAGACAAACGTTTAACTTGGAATCCACACACAAGACTAAAAAGACAGGAAACTGCTCGTCGTTTTCGACTTCTTCAACATTTACTAGACAAACGTTCAAAACTTCCGATATTCTACAAAAGACTCATTTACATGACAGTTATCAGACCTATTTGGACATATGGAATTGAGCTTTGGGGCTCCACCAAACCAACTAACTCATCTCGTATCCAATCCTTGCAATCCAAAATCCTGCGAAAAATCCTTAATGCTCCCTACTTTGTCACAAATAAACTTATCCATAGAGACCTAATGTTCCATATGTTGCTGATTTAGCCCAAACCAGATACCTATCCTTTCATAGTAAACTCCGTAACCATTCAAATCCACTAGTCTCTCAACTTGCTTCCCATTCTATTCCTGACAACCCTCCGAGGCGTCTGAAAAGAAGATGGCCCCGGGACCTTCTCAAATAGAACTTTTATTGAAGTGCTACCAATGGGTAGTTGCTTCACAAGCATTGTCATTTTATTATTTTTGTCATTATCACATTTACTGGATGTACAGTTGTAAATTTCAATAAATAGATATAAAAAAAAAAAAAAAAAAAAAAAAAAAAAATATTAAAAATAAAAATTTCACAGCATTTGACTCGGTACCGAGACTTGAGATATCTAGCCGCTAAAAAGGTTCCAACTGCACTTATAGATGCTGTAAAATCCACTTACAACAACACAAAATGCATTATTATTGTCCTTCGCTTGCAAATTTTTATTACCTTGTCCATGACTATAGTAGAGGGCTGAGACTATCTCCCTACTTTATTCCCTTATCAAAGGCCTCCGATTCTCTTCCGTTTATTCTTAAAATGCATTTTGTGTTGTTGTAAGTGGATTTTACAGCATCTATAAGTGCAGTTGGAATGTTTTTATCGGCTAGATATCTCATGTCTCGGCACCGAGTCAATTGGTCCCATAGTCCCAGCCCTCTACTATTTATTACTGTTATGGACAAGGTGATACAAATTTGCAAGCGAAGGACAGCAAGAACAGTAGTTGGGAAATGGAATATGAGGACAATCACCATCACCATGGTGCTCAAGCTATGGTGTACGCAGATGACATTGTTCTCATAGCAGATTCGAAGAAAGCCTACGGCAAGCAGTCATAGAATGGGAGGCTGAACTAAAATGAAAAGGAATGACACTCAATGCAGGTAAGAGTAAAGTTATGCATGTTGGAAGAGATGAAGAAAATATTGAGATCCGATGCGGAGGAGAAACATTAGAGATGACCGAGGGATGTACCTACCTACCTGGGTACGGTCTTCAACAGGAATGGAAAGATTAATAGGGAGATTTCCAACCGGATCAAAAAAGCAAACTGCATCTATTACCAAATATGCAACACCATAGCAGAAAAAAAGGAGATGTGTAATTATCTAAAAATACACATCTTTAAGGCTGTATTACCCACTCTTACCTATGGAAGCGAGAGCTGGGTTCCGCTGGATAAACACTGGAGCCGAATAACTGCAATCGAATGATGAACCTGAGGAGAATGGCTGGCCGAACGAGGAGGGAAAGAATTAGAAACGAGAGAATGCGGGGGGACATCGGAGTCTTACCCATAAGAGAAACAGTAGAAAAAAGGCAGCTGCGATGGTTTGGCCACATTTGCCGAATGGAGGAGGACCGTGACCCAAGGAAGCTCTTCGAAGCTAGACCTACCGGAATACATCCCAGGGGCAGGCCTAGACTAACATTGACGGACCACATCTCCAGTCTGGGACAAAATATAGTCCAGTAAAATAAGGGTTTGCCGAAGAAAATACTGCGGAACTTTTATTCTCAGCGGATCGGGGTGCTGAATCCGAATTTTAAGTTTGCTACCACGGCTTCGTATTCAAAATCGCAAAAAAACCGTTATTTTTGATTTTTTTATCTATAACACGATATGGAAGTCTACAAATATTAATTGAAGCTGGAACTAGTACATATACCTAGTTACTACTTAATGAAAACGTTACCTACATAATGAAAAAAAGAAATCCGAAATCGGACCATTTTTCGCGAAGTTATTGGGAAAAAATGGAGAAATTGGCCAACTTGCCGTCAGTCCCACAGCTCCGCGAAAACACGTTTGTCGTACTCTAGGCTGGTGTGGGTATTTCACGGCGTTAATTATAAGTTACATATATAGGATATAATAGTAAATTTAACCAGCTTTTAGATAAAAATATTAAATTTTGGATCGGACAAATACTTTCGGAGTTATAATGATAAATGTGTCGAAAACCATGGATTTAACAACAGTACGGGTTTTTAGGCGTCTGAGATATTATATTATATGGGATATTATAACTCCGAAAGTATTTGTCCGATCCAAAATTTAATATTTTTGTCTAAAAGCTGGTTAAATTTACTATTAGATCCTATATATGTAACTTGTAATTAACACCGTGAAATACCCACACCAGTCTACTGAACATGTCATAATTTACATATTTTGCCAAATCATACACATTTAGTGTGCTAGCTTGAGTGGTTTACAGAATTTAATATAATTTACATATATAGCATCTGATAGTGAATCAGCTTCGAGATAGAGAAAAGAAATTGGGGTCGAACAAATATTTGAGGAATTAGAGCGACAAATGTGCCAAAAAAACACTTGGATTTTACAACAGTACGTTTTTATTAGCGGGATGGCATGTACATTTTACGGGGTTTGATTAAAACTTCATTTATAGATACTTATAGTAAATTTAATTAGCTTTAGGCTGAAAAAAAGTAACGTAGTATCGGACAAATAATTTTAGAGTTATAGCCAAAGGAGTATGACAAACGTGTTTTCGCGGAGCTTCGTTATCGTGTTATAGATAAAAAAACAAAAATAACGTGTTTTTTTTGGCGGTTTTTTTGCGATATTGAATATGAAACCGATGGTTGCCGTGGTAGCAAACTTAAGATTCGGATTCAGCACCCCAAAAAACATAAAGATCCGTTGAGAATAAAAGTACCGCGGTTTTTCTTAAAATCGGTGTTTTGGAGCCTTTTTTGACTGGACTAATATAGGAAATAGCCTAAATGCCATGAAAGCGCTGGCAAGAGACCGGGAAGCATTGCGGACTTGGACCGAGGCACCTCCACACTGAAAGGCACTAAGGTAGAAGAAGAAGGAAATAAAAATAATTAAAAAAATCTATCATATCTTAAGAACCTTTTTACAGATGACATAACAATAAAAAATTACAACTTAGTTATAACATTACTATTTGAATAATTATATCAATTTATAACAAAAATAAATAGTTTCTTCTGTTTTAACAGATCTTTAACAACTCTCTTATTAAACTAAAAGTTGGCAAGAAACAGATCATTAGAAGGATATTTTTCGAGAAACCTCTTTGCCTGATTAGAATTAAATTAAGCTTGCTTTGGTCTTGTTTAAAAAGGGGTCTTCGTGAATGCGGTATCATAATTTTTCTTTTAAATCTCCAAATATTATTAGTACATAATGGTTTATGGCAAACGTTTGAATATATTGACAATATTTGATGCGTCAGTCCTATTCATATATTTATATTTATATTTTACCATGGAAATTAATATTACGTATGACAAGACACAACATGTTACATATATATTATGGCATGATACCTGTCCTCAACAGTATACTGTATAGACAACCAATCAATAACACAAACCATAACACTGACCTATCTGGGACTTTTTTTTAACACGGAAGTCACATGTTAAGACAAAAAGGATATCTAGTCCAGGCAACGAAGGCCAAAAAATATGTAAACACATATGTTTATTGTTAAAATTAAAATGTGTATTGCTACAAATGAATAGTTCATTATTAATAATTAAATGGTTACTGCTAAGAATAAAATGAGTGTGGTTAAAGCCAATAAGTTTATTATAGCACAGAGTAATTAGCATTCGAACCTTGAAATCGAACCAGAAATAAAAAGGTCTGGTTACTGGAAATTGTTCACCAACCTTAGCTCCAGGTGTGGTAAAAAAGTTTCCTCGAAATAGCGTAGGGTTTAAGCAGGGAAGGGGGAAAAGTGTTGAAAATTGTTTGTTTTTAGCAGTATGATACAATAACTCGGAAATCGTTACTTTTTGCACATTTTGTGTTCTATACAAAGCTAAGAAAATTTGCAATAAATGTGGTTTTATTCATTTTTAATAGTTTTAGAACTGCGGAGAACGAAAAATTGTCTAACTCGCACTTTTCCTCGAAAACAGGTTTGTCTGTACTCTTTTGGGTATGACTCCAAAACTATTTTTCTGATCTAAAAATTTTTTTTTTTTTCATCTGAAAGCTGGTTAAATTTACTGTCTGATCCTATATATATGTGTGAAGTTAAGATAACTTCCCGTAAAACATGCATGCCAGCACGCTGAGTACCCCGTACTATTGCGAAATTGGCACATTCTCTACTCCAGAAGAATGGAAAAAATCTATACTTATTCCGATTTATAAAAAGGGTCCTAAAACAGAGTGTAGCAACATATCGTGGTATTTCACTCGTTCCGACGTGTTATAAAATGTTTACATCAATTCTAACGAACCGAATTACTGATACGCAGAGGAAATAATTGGAGACTATCAATGTGGTTTTAGACAGAGTCGTTCAACTGTCGATCAAATATTTTCCCTTCGTCAATTTTTAGAGAAAGAATTAGAATTTAAGGGCTTAGTGCATCAGCTCTATGTTGAATTCCAAAAGGTTTACTATTAAAAATGGTTACTTGTTCTTTTAAATTTCATGTTTTAAGTTGAGTCCTCATTTAGTAAAGAATGCTAAGCAAGATCTAATTAAAACAAGAGGAGCGAACACACGAACAAAAAAAAAAAAAGTTAGATATAGTATAAAATCAAATCAAACATGTATGCGGAATTTAATGAATGTGGATTTCGGATCGTCAAGAGATTTGTATTGTCCAATATGTAATCAGATAAGAATCCAATGTATAAATAAATGGGTATTTCCTTTTTCTTCGGATCCCTTTTTTTTTCGCCTTCATAAGAGTTTTAAGCTATATGAATGACAGAAAATTCAATCTAAAATTCAGAGAAACGAATTCAACTAAAAATCGTAGGATATGATTATTTAACTCATTCAAAGTTAATTATAAGTTTTATTTTACTAAGAAATTCCTTTTTAATTCCACACATGGATCTTTTATTTGTATTTTTTTAAATTTAGGTTGATATTATTTTGTCGCACAATGTTTGATTCTTATACGAATGAAGTGTACAAAACAATTATCAACGTACTTCATTAAAACATTGGTTTCTATTTTCAATGTATTATGCTGGGAAGCCTCCTTTTCATGAGAAGTTATAAGACCAAGTAAACAGGGATGAAAAGATATTTAACGATTAAAAATACCGACGGTGTTTTCGCTGTTATAAAATGTGTAAAATCCTCTTGCATTATTCAAGAGATAAGTAAGTTATTGCTGTATGAACGCGGTTCTGTACCTAGACTAGTGCCTTCACATTATCTTCTCACAGGAAAATAAAAGAAGAGATTTATCTATATAATGAAACATGTTATTTATATTATTTTTTATTTAACTGCCTAATTGTTATTTTAACAACAATGACAGAAATTTAAAAATCTTTATACTCAGATTGTAGTTGTTCTCATTTTACTTAGGGGCAGCTCTATATGACCATCCCATAAAATTCTAGTTAGGTTGGTAGGTACATTGTTTTTGGATACTAAACTTCTGTGGTGTCAGTGCCCTGTTTCCTTAGTTTTTAATTTATTACATGTTAGTCGTTATTTTGAAGATAGAAATGTCAGTGTTTAGAATGATGTTCGGATATTATATAGACTATTCAAAAATTTTACTAGAATGTCACTAAGTAATTCCGAAGAGCTATTGAAAACTATATAATATTACATGACGTCTTCTATAGTATTCAATAAAGTCAAATGGTTTTTTTTTCTCCTCAATCCATGTTAAAAATAAACACTTTTGATTTAAGACTCCCAAAAAAACAGGATGGTTGCACGAAAAGGCGCACGAGTATCCCAACAAGACTGGGAATCACTTGCAAGTCAGTACGGCTTGCTTGCTGCTCGGTTTGGGGCATGCACCGGGGTATGCAATCACAACTTCCGTCATAAATTTTTGGTATTGCTTACATTTTCTTTCTGCACTTGCAATACACGCTTTCATCATTTGAACACATTTAGTGTAACACATTCGAAGAATTCATAAATAATTTCTTATCCGATACGGGCCACTCTGGATTTCTATCTCATCCTCCATACCCTTCTTGCAATAATAACCTTCCCACTTCTAAATCCTGTCAATTCAATCACTTCCTATCTAAACAGTTATCAAAGAATTTTTAAATAGACTTTTTGAATATAAAGTCATAATCTGTAAATGTTTGTGTACATATTCGTTGAAATATCACTTCTAGTGATCAACGGTTTTATTTCATTGTTGTTTGACTTAATGTACAATATTTTTTTTTTGGTTTTATTGTATTTATTTTTAATTGTTTATTGATATTTACAACTGTAAACAATATATCCTTCAATTAAATGTGTGGTAAATGATAAAAATTAACTTGAAAAGAAAATGTCAGCAGACTTCAAAATAAGTTATACATTAGAAGGCCTAGAAGAGGCAATCTTCTTTTCTTACTCTTCGGTAGGTTATCGGGAGTCGAGTAAGAAGCAAGTTGAGAGATTATTGAATTTGAGTGTTTATGGAGTATGCTATTAAAGGATATGTAACACGTTTGTCCTAAATAGGCAGGGTGTGGACCATTAAGAAATTAATCGCTAAAATTTATTTATTAAAGGATTTTGGATTGTAAGGTATGGATCAAAATAGGTTTAAGCTTCTTCTTCTTCTTCTTCCTTAGTGCCTTTTAGCGTGGAGGTGCCTCGGTTCAAGTCCGCCATGCTTCTCGATCTCTTGCCAGCGCTTTCATGGCGTTTAGGCTATTTCCTCTATTTTGTCCCAACCTGGAAATGTGGTCCGTCCATATTAGTCCAGGCCTGCCCCTGGGACGTCTTCCGATAGGACTATCTTCGAAGAGCTTTCTTGGGTCCTCCTCCATTCGGCAAATGTGGCCAAACCATCGCAGCTGCCCTTTTTCTACTGTCTCTCTTATGGGTAAGACTCCGATGTCCCCCCGTATTCTCTCGTTTCTAATTCTGTCCCTCCTCGTTCGGCCAGCCATTCTCCTCAGGTACCTCATTTCGATTGCTGTTATTCGGCTACAGTGTTTATCCAGAGGAACCCAGCTCTCGCTTCCATAGGTAAGAGTGGATAAATATACAGCCTTAAAGATGTGTATTTTTACTTTATTACACATCTCCTTTTTTCCTGCTACCGTGTTGGATATTTGGTAATAGATGCTGTTTGCTTTTTTGATCCGGTTGGAAATCTCCCCATCAATCTTTCCATTCCTGTTGAAGACCATGCCCAGATAGGTATATTCCTCGGTCATCTCTAATGTTTCTCCTCTGCATTGGATCTCAATATTTTCTTCATCTCTTCCAACATGCATAACTTTACTTTTACCTGCATTTAGTGTCATTCCTTTTATTTCCAGTTCAGCCTCCCATTCTATGACTGCTTGTTGTAGGCTTTCTTCCGAATCTGCTATCAGAACAATGTCATCTGCGTACACCATAGCTTGAGCAAGGATTGTCCTCATATTCCATTTCCCAACTACTGTTCTTGCTGTCCTTCGCTTGCAAATTTGTATCATCTTGTCTATGACGGTAATAAATAGTAGAGGACTGAGACTATCTTCCTGCTTTATTCCATTACCCATTTCAAAGTCCTCGGATTCTCTTCTGTTTATTCTTATAATGCCTCATGTGTTGTTGTAAGACGATTTTACAGCATCTATAAGTTCAGTTGGAACGTTTTTAGCGGCTAGAGCTGTCCATATCTTATGACTCAACACCGAGTCAAATGCTGCCTTTATATCCAGGAAAGCCAGAAATATACTTTTCCCCCTTTCCCATGACTTTACAATTATGGTCCTGAGAGAGAATACGTGGTCTTGTGTTTGGCGGTGTGGTCTGAAGGCTGCTTGTTCCTCTTCAATATAGGTGTAATCACCGTCATATAAAGGTGTCTTCAGTAATTAATAAGTGGCTTTTTTGTATATATAATAGTAAATGTTTATGAAGTCTATAACGACGAATAATTACTTGTTGTTTTTGTCTTGTGTTTGGATTCCAAGTAACGCTTTTTTTTAGTTCGAGTCCTAGGTAGCAGATCATATTAATAATTCTTTTGTTAATATTTTTTTTCTTTTTTTTTAAGTTGATTTTATCATTAGTAACAAAATAAATAATGAATTTCATTATTAATTAAATATGAATAATGATCATTCCTTTAATAATAATTGATTATTATGAGTTTTATTATTGTTGTATTGTTTTCTTGATACTCTAACGGCTACCGATCTTTTATTGAATCCTTTTTTTAAATAAACTAGTAACAATTGACAATAAAATTTATTATTAATTTTTTTTTTTTTTTTTTTTTTTTTTTTTTTTTTTTTTTTTTTTGAGATTCTAAGGGCGAACCATTTTTAATGGACTTTTAACAAGATAAATAAGTACTTAATTTGATTTATTTAAAATAATAACTATTTTTTCAGTGGAGCATAATTTAAGGTTTTAAAATTATGAAAGATGACATTTTCATGAAAAAAAACCAAAACAACTTTAATATAAAGGTTATAACAGCTAAAACAAAGAGGAAGGAAATAAACCGTGGGAGTCAAGACAACGTTAATACTGAGGTCAAATCCGCAGCCGCAACGTCAGACTCCGACTTTTATTGGCCAGCAATAAAGCTCGTATTACCAATCCGACTTCCTCCTTCCCATCCCTCCTTCTCCACTCATGAAGTGGTGAGGAAAACAACCGACACTGATACCAACCCAGAAAAGCAAGAAAACCCGTTGAGTTTATATTCCAACAAAGTATTCAAAACAAACTATTAGCTTGAGTGAATGAGAGCCAATAAACTCCAATAGGGAGAATTAGAAAATCGCTTATATACAACTTTTAAAAATGAAGAAAACTAAAACTAAATAAGGAAAACTGTTTATAGATGGAAATATATTTTCTCAAACTATAAGCTAAGTAACATAAAAATTACATAAAATTACATCTATGTATGAGGATATAATAAAATAATTACATCTATGTATAAGGAAAATGAAGAAAAATTAATTAAAAACTGAATTTCTCTCAGAATAGGAAAACAATATACCATAGATATGTCTATTTATAATGCACTACTTCTGATAAGAAACTTTCAGTTTTCAAGAGAATTTTCTATCCGAGCCAGACCAACAGAGCTAGAGCTAGATTATTTTATTCTAGATCTTATAGAAAAAAAAAAATTGAAAAATACACTTGTAGGAAAAACGTTACTTTTTTCATTTAAACCAATATAGCTCCTAATCAGTAGATCCTAGCGACAAATGTTATACTACAGAACATATTCTTTATAAAAGTTTTGACAAGTAAGATTTCGTCATATTTTCATTCCAAGCAGCAACAAAATACAGATACAGCTTGTTAAACTACGTGCAACGTCCTGGCGTTCCCCAAAACTTATCAATTTTGACCAACAACATAGATCAGGGTAAAATTTGTTCCATGTTAGAGGTTTCAGACGTTACTTTTTTTTTTTATTCAAACCAGAAGTTTGAACAGCCGAGGGGAATCGAGCAAGATAAGTTAAATCCAGGTTAATTTTTTTTATTAGTCAAAAGGAGCTAACACATCAAAACCTGCCTACTAGTCAAGATAATAAATAGCAATATAGTACAAGAATTTAGCTTATAACTGCATCAAACTGATATCAAACTAAAAAAACTACGCATAACGCCTTCAAGTTACTATGAAACGTATCGCTTTTGACCACTGGTAATTTACCGCTGGTAAAACATGTTCGATGTTCCATTTATATCTATAATCTACTATTTCTTTTCTTTTTTTTTTTGTATATAGAACTTTTATTGAGTAATTATTAAAATTTGTCACAAATGTGGACAATAGGTTATATAGATGGCATATGATTACATTCAGAAATTATGCCCAAAGAAAAAAAAAACATTATATATATAAAATAAAAAGATAACATAAAAGAACTTCCTATACATAAACACATACATATAAATAAAATGAAGTACTAAAATAAAAAATAAAACATTGAATAAATAAAAATAAATAAATAGTCATAATAAAAAATAAAACAAAATTAAATTATAAGTTGAAAACACAAACGTACTTTATTTACAATTCAAACTCATCCTAGGGACCCCCAGCCAGACCGCTCGCTACAATTATGGAGGAACAAGCCAGGCATATAGAGGTGCCAGCTCTTCTCTCTGAGTGAGAGCGCTATAATACATTCACGCCGGGCATGAGTAGAGAAGCTGGCCATTGCTATAACTCCATAATCAATAAATTTTACAAAAGATCTCGGGCCCACTGCCGTTTGAGTCTGCGAGGTTGGTTATCAAAAAATAGCTGATAACAAAAAAGTGTGGAGCTGGATTGAGCCAGAGATGAGGTATGAGGTCGAGGACGTGTGGTATATTGAGATCGCTATGTAGGGTTTTGTTGGAAAAATAGTAAGGAGCATTTACTATAGTTCTAAGGATTTCGGAATACAAAGATTGAATGCGATTGATATTCGACTGTTTTGCTGTCCCTTACAGTTCAAGTCCATAAGTCTAAATGGGTTTAATGATGGTTTTGTATAGGAGAAGTTTATTTTAAAATGGAAAGATGAGATGTCCTATTTAGTAGTCTATATAATTGGCTGAAGGGTCTGTTAAGTTCTTGCCTTTTGAGTCGAGTATGTGGGTTCCATGTAAGTCTTTTGTCTAGGTAAAAATCTACTACATCTTAGTTTTTAAGATAATTTTCGATCCGAGCAACACCAACAGAGCTTGAGAGTGTAAAAAAAAATTCTTAAAAAATATACTTTAAAAATTCAGGCAAAACGTTACATTTTTCATTTAAATCAATATAGCTCCTAATCAGTAGATCCTAGCTACAAATACTATATCACACAAGATATTCTCTATTAAATTTCTGTCGTAAAATTTCCGGCTCGAACAAAGTTAGAGCGTGCAAAAATGTAACATATTTGAGTGTATAAAAAACATTAAACATTTTCAGGGTGAAAAAAACTGTAGACCCCCAGTCAAAAAACACAACTATATATAAAAAGATAAGATGTACAGAACATGTATGTTTTATACATAATTTATATAATTAGAATACCCAAATTGAAATATTCGCTCTAGGAATGTAGTAATTAAGTTTTTTTTTCTTTTATTTTATATAATTTAACTTTGTTTGAATCTACAAATATTATCCTAATATTCATTTTCACTTTTATTGTACATATTGTATGAATGAATTCAATATCATCCATACGACTCATTGGCTCTGAGTGATGCAGCTTGTAATATTTATTTAATAAAAAATAAATTAATCTCAAGGGATAAGAGACTTCACATATGCTAAATTTTCAAATTATTACAATATATCTCATGGAAAATGGTGTCATAATTGGTGTTTTAAGATAAGGTCCCACAAATCAAATAAATGGCTTCGAAATCCTACCTCATCTTGTCCTACCGTATCATTTAATGGGTCCTTGAATTCCTTCTACCGAATACTGTTGAACAGATACGCTATCTTGGATTTTATCTCGATAAAAGACTCACAAGAAACCCTCATATAAGTCTAAAAGGACCAGAAACCACTCGCCTATTGCCCCCACTCCAACACTTACTTGAAAAATGTTCTATTCACCCAATATACTACCAGTATATAATACCAGTTCTAAGTACAATCATTTATTAAAAAAAAAATATTTTGTATTCATTACAGAAGAGTTATTGTAAGAGGGAAGAGAATTTTTTTTTTTTAAAGTCAGGAGATACGCTTTAGGTAAGGGGTCCAGTTTCGGACACTTCCTTCTATTGTTATAAATTTAAGTATCTTAAATATTTATTCTATCTTTTATATATTTATTTTTTGATATAATTACTTTGTTATTTTTATTCAAAATTTAATTTAAGAAAAAACTATATTGGATTACCGAAGTTTCGACATGCCTTGCAGATCTTCAGGGTGACCGAACCAGTTAGGAAAGGAGACAATCCAGGACTGCTTCAACAATATCGCATTAGTATTATGATACCAACCCGATTTGGTCCTATGTCGAAAAGATTGTTCTAAAAGTAGAAACGTTAAATAAAAATAAGGAGGGGTTGTTCCCCAATATAAGATGAACCCGAGAAATAAAGAAGAGGGTTTTTAATGGAGGAAGTAAATGCTGGAGAGACGAGGAAACAGTTGAGGAAGGAGACCACGATGAAAGATAAAAGAACTGGAAGAGATGGATCCAGGCTTAGAGTCTTAACACTTAAGATAAGTACAGACCGGTTTAATTAGTCAGGAATTGGTTAGATAATGTAAATATTTATGTGCTAACCACTATGCAGATTCATCGATATCTGTTCCTAAGGTTCATAATTTTGAATTTAAATTCCAATAAATAAAATATACTTAAAAATCCACGTACGATTGCTACCAGGATAGGATTGTTTAAAATGATACCTGTTGAGAATATATCCAATAAATCAGATAGAGCAGACACCAATAGGTCGGGCTAATCGTGTCGCCGAGGTCAAGTCTATATTAGTATAGGTGAAAGGTTTCATAACATACCTGTGTAAGAACATAGACAATATACACGTGATATGGCAGAAGCTATGGAATAAGGAAATATAATTAAACACACTCTCTTTTCACATTGTTGAAGAGTGGTAAAGGATTTTAAAAACGTATTTAACTAATGGCTAAGGGTATAGGAATTTTCGGAACGACAATACTTCTTAAGATTTTAATTTTAATTGATAGTAAATCTTGAAATTGTGTTGTGTTCCAAGGTTCTTCTTAGCCCTAATAGACTTTTATCCCATAAACTTCCACCCTTTCGTCATGAACCTAGGTATTGTCCTTCGGTAATTACTGAACCCTTTCTTGGATAGATAATGTTACCCCCGTTACCCGACATACAATCTCCTCCTTATGATTCCTAAACCGATCCCGCAATTTCCTTTACAACTAATTCGCCAACTGTTGACTTTTTCCCTGATATTTCCCCATTGTGACTATAGTAGTGTGGCGTACGAAGGTCTCTATGAATCTCAGGATGCAAAAGATTTACGAACAGATGCCTAAGATTTGTTCTCCCCAGAGAAAGGCCATAATGACCACCACTTCATGACCAAATTCTCATGGCTACATTAAATCCTGGTGATTTGACTCCTTTCGATATTAGTTACTTGATTCGTTCTTATACAAATATCTTTAATCTCAGTCATTTTCCTACATTGTCAAAGCATTACCTTTAAACTCATAAGTAATTTCCCGAAAAATCCGATCCCGTCATTTTGACCTATACCTAACTTCCTTTAACACAGCATCAGTCAACCCCTCTTTTGTTGCCAAAGCATCTTATTTCTGAAATACCCTGCCATCCAACATTCGCCATTCCTCCATTATCAATAGCTTTAAATCCCGACTCTTCCCTTTCTTATTAGGTATTTAATCCTACACTGATATAGAAGAAGAAAACATCTATCACAATGAAATATGGATGTTCACGATGTAACTTTTGTAACTTATATCATTGCCTCAGATCTCCTTTATTATCTGTAGACAAGATATATATTTGTCCCTGTTTACTTTATTTTAAATTTATTTGTTTAGTAATTTTTGAATTTTCAAAATCACTATTTTCGAAATCAATTTGAAGAAGTGAAAGGGAGGAGGAGAGGTAGGCCTCAGGTGGAGAGATGTGGCTGAAAGTATGGCTGACCGAGGATTAACGGAAGAAGAAGCAATGGATAGAGAGGAATGGAGGAACCGGCTGAGGGTAGAGTTTGGTTGAAGGAAACTTCGATAAAAATTCTTAAAAATCCTTTTAAAGAAGAAGTATGAGAAGACTTGAAAATTCTACTCAAAGCAAAACATGATATCGACACCACCATAGATATGCTTACCACATCATATCCATCAGAATTACCGATACCACCTTACACAGAACAAATTTTAGTTCTCTTCAGACTAACATGCTACACCATATTCGCGACTAAATGAGAGAAAAACGTAGAGCAAGAAAGTGACATACGACTAGATATCCATCAGATAAAATAATTACTATGAACTAACAAATAAACTTATGACAGAAATTAAAAAATACAACACTCAAAAATTAAATGACTATACAGAAAACCTTAATTTATTTATTTATTTTATTTATAATAGAGCGCTACAGTCCTAGTCGGACCTTGGCTTCACAGAAAACCTTAATACCACCGACAAATCTTTTTGGAATACCACCAAGAAACTTTTGAACTATAAAATTTATAATAATCCTATTCTAACCGAAGCCTAAACATGGTCAAAATTTGACGAAGGGAAATCACTCAATTATGGCTAGCACCTTTTCCACACTTTTAAACCACATTCTGATATCGATAATTCTGCCCACAAAGAATAGAGGCAGAACTGAATATCCCAATCCAAATATCTCCTCAATGCATTCCACCCTTCAGAAATATGAAACATTATTCACAGATAACCTTCAAAAAAAGCCCCCGAACACGAAATTAAGATTTGATTTTCGTGTATGTTATATTAATTTTATAACATAATTTTATTTTGTTATTATTTTCATTTTTAGTATTAGGCCCATAATTTTATATATGGCAGCTAGTCCGCCATTATATTGTCCATATAAATTATCACTAGGAGGCAATGAAATCACAATTAACATTTATTTTCATTTCATTTCATTGGGAAATAGTCTTATAAGTGATTTTTGTTATACTTAAATATAAGTTCGTGATAGCGATGAATCGTTCTACTTTTCTTCCCCAGAGCAAGGAGTTAACTCTCCCCGCAGGACCCCCTAGATGGAAGGATAAACATAACTGAATTTTTTCTTTCACAGAAAATCGAATAATCTTTTCCCCTCCGACAATATTAGCGGAGGGTAATCTTCCTCCTCGCCACCACTGGCCGGGCCGCTATTGGAGAAGAAAACAGGAAGCTCATCGATCCTCGGCTAAGCGAAGCCCGGGCCATCCTCCGACCTATCTGATAATGGAGGCCGAGGGCGGAGAATTATGGCCAATCGGCGAGCCCCGAGTCACGGAATCATCAATTTGATTAGTTAGCACCTTCCTCTACTCTAGTTATAAGTTCGGCCATTGACACGGCACGGAGTTGTGGATGGCTCTTCGGCGAATGGTTCTCAGTTTGCCAAGGACGATTCAGAGAGATGGATCCTTTATTTCATCTGTGAACTGGAAGACATAGATAGCTACTTGTAAATAGAGATACCTACATGTAAATAATTGAAAATCATGATATATTTGAATGTTGTAACAGTAAAGCAATTAAACATACATTGACGATTACTTTATATTTTCCTCCGTAGACAATGATAAGTAACCAGCGTAAACCGGATATCTGTTGAGAATGAAAGTAGTGTAAGTCAATACCTAGGTGTTCTGATATATTCACGTTGATTGTTTACATTACTAGGGTTATTCACATACAAACCTGGTAAATACATTCATTTTTTATTCAGTTCCTATGTTCCTTTAGAAAGAATCAACTAGTGGAACCTTTGTTTAATGTTGAGCGAAATGAATGAGAGTATAAAAAGATTGTGACAGTTTTAATAGTTCTGATTCTCAGTTTAGTGATGATGACAGTATAAGAAATTTCCAATCCTAAAATGTGTAAGGAATGCGATAATTTCCGATTCCTCGGAAACTGAGTGCAGTGATTTAGTTGAAACGTTAGCTAAAATTAAAATTTGGAAAAGCCAAATAAACCCAGATGGACATAAAAGAAATGTAAGCAAGAAACTCAGAAACTACGGAAGAATTTTTGTGGATTCAGCAGGTATTCGGTGTTCTTACCGAAAAATAATTTCTTCATATTCCTTGAACTTGTAAAAATAATTGTGGTGACAAAATAACGTTTAAAATTCGGCAATAAATGTTTTGGGGGGAATGGAAACTTTAAAAGGCAAAATAGCTTTGTTTGTGAGTTAATTCAGGGAAATGAAATTAAACAAAGAATGCCAAGAAAAGAAGGAGGGATTCAACGATACTGTCTAATAAATATTTTTTAAACGCAGATAACGGTATGCCAGTGCCCGTGAGTAAAATGTTTTTCTCTGAATACTTTGTATATTTCTGAAGGACGGATAAGCCGAGCCATTAAGAAATTGTCGGGTATAAAAAAAGAACCTGGTGAAGATCTGGGAGGGATTGCCGGTTGTCTGATGTTTTGGAAGTTAGTTCAAATAATAAATATCTCATTAGACACGAAACTACTTACTCAGAAATTGTCATTGTTAAAGCATTAAAAAACAAATATTAAAATGAATACAGAATATGTTTTCGTATAGTTACAATGGGAGAATATTTCAGGTTTGAAATGTTAGAAACGTAATCCGTTTAATTATATCTTGTTAAAAAACCAGGCTTATCGCAATTTTATTTCATGCTTTAGTTAGCAAAGCTGTATCTCATTATTTTAACTATTGTAGAAAGAACTTCTTGAAGATTCTATTCAACGATAATGCGATTTTTACTTGAGAATGTCAACAAATAACAGCAAAACTCGATAAAATCACTGTTCCGACATTGTAGTATCGCCTTTATAATTTCTTTATCAATACTTCATTAGACTTGGGAACTATTATTATTTAGGAGCTTCGCAGCTAACTAGCAAGGGCACTCTTCCGTCCAGGACTCCTAATTAATCAGCTATTACTGGAATTCATCTTTACAAACTTTGTATAAGTTTTCCAATTTCTGTAACTTTCTTCCAGGATCAAGCATAAAACTTCAAGTTTAATTTAGATAGGCTGAAATTCACAGAGATTTCATGGATCAAAAGACAAAAATGTAACTAAGCTTTGCGTAATAAAGTTTGGTTTTTAAAAAGAAAAAAAAAATTTAAAAAAAAAAAATATAAATATATATATATATATATATATATATATATATATATATATATATATATATATATATATATAAATGTCGTTTATTTCTTAAAATATATACACAGTAATTTAAAAAAAAAGTATAATATATTTTATTCAAAGTACTGACCCTCGCTTTCTACACATTTTGCCCATCTCTCGGGCAATATATGGATACCATTCCAAAAGAATGCTTCATCTTTATTTGAAATCCATTCATCGAGCCATTTTCGTACGTTTTTCGAAATTGTTGAAGTGTTGCTCCGCCAATGAGTGTCCCATCGATGAGAAGAGGTGATAATCAGAAGGCGCCAGGTCAGGTAAATACGGCGGGTGGGGTAGGAGTTCCCAACCAAGCGAAGAAATCGTTTCCTTAGTCAATCTGGCTGAATGTGCAGGAGCGTTATCATGCTGAAGAATGACTTTGGCGTGCCTGTGAGCCCATTCTGGGCGTTTTTCGATCAATGCGTGACTCAAATTGATCATTTGTTGTCGGTAGCGCTCGGTATTGACTTTTTCGCCGGGTTTGAGAAGCTCGTAGTAGACTACTCCCTTCTGATCCCACCACACACACAGCATTGTCTTCTTCCCAAAACGATCCGGTCTTGTACTCGATGTGGATGGTTGTCCTGGCGTTACCCATGATTTTTTTCGTTTGGGATTCTGAAAATAAATCCTTTTTCATCGCCAGTTACAACTCGATGCAAAAAACCCTTTCTTTCGTGGCGTAAAAGCAGCATTTCGCACACAGTTTTTCGTTTTTCCATCTGTCGTTCGTCCAATTCATGTGGAACCCATTTTCTAACCTTTTGAATCTTTCCCATAGCTCTCAGGCGATCGGAAATGGCTTGCCTAGTGACATTCAACTGTTCTGCCATCATTTGTTGGGTTTGGGTATTGTCTTCGTCTAATAAAGATTGCAATTCGAAGTCCTCAAACTTTTTTGGTCGATTTTCTCGTTTTGATCAGTAACATCAAAATCACCACGTTTGAAACTTTGAAACCAACGTTCACATGTCCTGACGGTTGGAGCAACATCGCCATAAGTCTCAACAAGAATTCCATGACATTCAGATGCCTTTTTCTTTTGATTAAATAAGAAAATCATGACATGCCGCAAATGCTCTTTATTTGGCTTAAAATTAGACATTTTTAACACCAAAGAAAGGTATGATACGTCCACGTAAACGACTTAAAAACAACTGACTTTTGTAAACAAATGACTAACAAACAAAATAGCGTTTAGAGATAAGCAAATCCTTCAATAGGCTAAGAGCGCATTCTATTGGAATTAAAACGACATTTTAAACTTGCATACCTGGTATATATATATATATATATATATATATATATATATATATATATATATATATATATATATATATATATGTATATATATATTATGATTCATTTAATGGGATTTGCTCCTCAATATTATATAATAAATATGATGAATGTGAACACGAAACTGAACTGCTGAACGTCATAGTATAGGGAAAATTATACAAAAAAATTCACAAACATTGCACTCCAAAAATAAAAAGTCAGACTGCTGGAAATTGTTTACCATCCCTATGTGTGGTAAAACATCTTCCTCAAAATAGTGTTGGGTTAGGATAGGGGAGGGAGAGAACGGGTTTTAAATGTTATTTCCTTATCTGGTTAATCAAACTGTTACTTTTAGCACATTTTATGTTCTATACATTATTAGAGCAAGATGAATTTGCAACAAATTTGGTTCTATTCATTTTTTTCTAAGGTCAATAGTTTTAGAGCTGTGGGGGAAGGAAAGATTAAAAAGCTTGTAAGCGCTAAGTAGTACTTCTCCGCACAAACACGTTTGTCGGTACCCTAAAGATTTAAAGATAGTAGTTTTTAGTAGGAATCGATAAGTTCAAAGTGTAATGAAACTTTTGGTATCTATATCGACAAGGCGCTCCACCGCTAATATAAGTGCAATGATTTCCTAATGGTCATTGTGCATTGATATTATCATTTCTCATAAGTATAAAAAGTCACCAAGTGAATATAATATGTACATATATACCTATTAGAGAATGAGAAGATTCACTATATAACTATCTGAACAATTTTTAATGAGCATATTCCCGTTTGAGTTTTAAAACAAAAAAAAAAATTGAATTAGTTATTTAATGACTTTCACCACTAAGGAGACGATATTCATTCATAACATTCTGAAAGCAGTCACTGGGAGAGGTCTTTTTCAGTGTTTCGTTTTCATAAAAATTATTTGTTTTAAAATATTAAACCAATCAGGCTAAACGTTATTGTTTTGTTTACAAAAGATTCTAGTTTCTACGGCATGAAAGGCAAGGTGCCCAATTAATGTCAGGAAAGTGTCCATTATTTTTCAGTTTCAGAATCAGCACTCAGATTATTTAGTGAAAAATAAATGATCAGCCATTAAAAAGGTTTATGTACCCTTCGGTGTGATATATCGTTATGATTGTCAAAATTCGTTCTTAGTTTCAATAGCAAAACAAAATAATATATCAAATATAAATTCTTCCGAAGCAATTAAGCAATTAACAAATATCAATAAGCAATTTACATCTTTACTACTTCTATATCCTTGCCATTTTCATACCTGAACAAGTTATTGACAAATTTGAGGTATACTAGTAAGAGAAATAGAAAGCTTAAAAGAAAAAATAGAACTAAGCTAGAAGTTTTTAAAACTATACATAATAATTTAGTTCAATTTTTTTAAAAACAAAAAATACATCATACAAAAAAATTTTCATAAGTTTTTTATACATATGTTACCAAGCCTAACATCGTTATAGTTTGATTGTACACATTTTAAGTTAATATTTATGTATATATTATTTAACAAGGCATATTAATATAGCGAAGCCAAAACTTATATAGTTACTTTATGTTTTTTAATGTAATAAAAAGAAGAAAAAAATACCAGATATTTATCAAATTTCTATGGGTTTCGTCAGTATTTAGGAGATAACAAATAAAGGTTTGGTGTAGCACGAGATGTTCGGCGGTTTAGGGAGATAAACTCGCCGAATGTGCTTACCAAGAATTTCCTAGGAATTGTCGATAAAATCTACATCTGATCCTACAGGATTAGAACCGTGAAGCTCGCTTTACTCAGAATTTAAGATTAGAATTTCCAAACATTGAGAACGGTATTTTTATTATAATAAACATGTCTGAAATGATTATGATATGTTTTTTTGTTTTTTTCATTTTAAGTAAACAGAGTCATTACTTAAATGTTTATGTATAAATAAGTTCCATTTTCGAGGTGTAAAGATAGTAGTTTTTGGTAGGAATTGATAAGTTCAAAGTGTAATGAAACTTTTGGTATCTGTATCGACGAGGCGCTCCACCGCTTCACACACCCAAAACATTCCGATTTATTTTGATGCTCTAACTACTGATTTTCTCAAAAAATCAGATAGTGTTATCAGGAATAAAATTTTAAGTACCATCGCTTTGCGTATTAATAATGAATCTAAACAAATTATTAATCATTATATTATTATAAAACAATATGGGAATTACTTTATTGAAGAACAAATAATTATTAAGTAATGGGGTTAGTAAGAAAGAATTAGCAAATGGTGATAGTAGATAAAGCAACGTCTGTACAGGAGAAAAGTTACATCCGTCTATTCACGAAATAAGAACATCCTACTTATTGTAATTAATAATAGTTCTGTTATATGCGCGTATATTGTTTAATTCTAAATTAGTTAAAAGTAGGTCCCTCTGATTGATATGGTAATTGATAACTGAAAGAATTATTCCGAAGTTTATAACAACCAAATCTGCTATAACGTCTGAGGAATAACAATCAAGATTGTTATTTACTTATCTAATCGGTTTTTCTTATTAACAACAAACAAACAATAATGTTCGATGGTATTAAAACAAACAAGTGGTTGAGAAAAAGCTATATTTTCATAAAAAGAAACGTTTATTTTTATGGAAACTATTAAAATATATAATAATAAAAAAAAAACTTAGACAAGTTTTATGTTTGATTAGCTTCTTTCATTAAATTATCCACTGCCTTGTAAATTTTCGTTATGTATATGTCACCGGAGTATATCGTCAGGGGAATCAAATGTTTGATTGATTGATGATTCTTCTGGCATCACTCCTTTTAAAATAACCATGTCATTTTGGTACATCATTCATCTCTGACCTGATAATCCTCCATGTAGATGATTACCAGCCAGGCTGAAAAGGTTTCGATAATTAGTGAGATTAAATCTGATTCATACTATTCAGAACCTGATTTCGTATTGTTTCAGGTGTGTTTTTGTTAATACGTACTCACGAAACTTTCACGCTGGTAAGAAACCACTCATTTTCATTTTAGCTTATAACATACTGGAATATAAATGCAACTTGGACATAGGAAAATATAATAGAATAGAAATAAAAACTTTATTCTGGGACAAAGTCGTTTAAGAATAACTTGAAATAACACAAAGTAAAATCATAAATGGCCGAGAGCTTATAAAAATAAAACAACGTTGATTAAAACTGTATACAAATATGTATGAGATCAAACAGAGAAAAAATAAAAAAAAAAAAGAAAAAACAATAAAAAAAAAAATAAATAGACAATATAAGAATTAATATTACAAACAAAATTGCAGAGAAAAGACTAAGAAAAACATGATAATGAATAGAAAAGATAAAAAAATCAAAAATTATCATTACAAAAAATTAAACAATTATCATTATCACAATATAACTTACAATAATTTTATATGCCTGACAGACTTTCTGATTAAACTAGATGATTGCATAAATCCATATAATGAAAGAGCGTCAGGTTGGAGAGCAAGAAGAAAGAATAAAAGTGTTTTGAAAATTCCGAGGGAAGAAGCATAGCGAATACAGGGAGGGAGGGAATTCCAAATAATAGAGGATCGGACTAGGAAGGAACGTTGGGATGTAGTACTACTGTGGGATGGAGAATAGAGATCGGAAATATGAGAACTTGTATGCAGCGATTTAATAGCAGACTTGAATTTAGGTTACTGTAAATAAAGGGAGAGTGACAGGTGTTGATAACTTGGAATAGGTAGCTGCCAAGGAAGTATTTTCTGTGTAAGAAGGGAAAGAGCCAATTTAACTCGATGTAGAGATGCGAAACATGGGAACCTAAATGAAGCAATTCATTATATGTTTTAATCTGTCCTCAAGAACCGTCGATAGCCCGCTATACATCACGCAACCATAGTCAAATTGGGGGAAGATAAGGGAGGATACTATAAGTTTACTTCTGGGTAGGGGAAGGAGGTGACGGGAGCAGTTAAAAAGTTTTAGGATCGACTTTCGAAAATAAGAATAGATTTGAATTGTTAAGTTTCTAAATCCAGTTAAATGTAACGGAATGTTTCTTTTTTTAATCGAAGTGATCTGATTTCATGTTTTTGTTTTTTTAAATAATGTCCGACCGTCTGGTTATAGATCCAATATTGCTTACAATATTTTATGGACTTAATTACAATATTAAGTCCAATACTGTTTACAGAAAATATTGTTTTCGGCTCGCTGAATTCGATTTTTATTCTTCCTAAACCAAGCAGGACTACCCAATTTTCCGGTTTGCCAGCAAGTCGAAAGAAACAAAATATGCAACCTAATAAATGCTATACAAACCTTGAGATAACATTTACTGGAGTCGGCAAAGGGGATGTTGTCTTTTATGGGGCAGAAATGGCAACAGAGGTCGCAGAGATTGTTATCCTGTTCCCAAAGGAGTGGGAGTTCCGTTTGCGGTCCAAAAGGAGGATTCTTTTGAACATGTTAATAGAGGGTCGGGGTATTGACTTAGGCCTAGGCGCTAACAGAGAAGCCAAATAATTGTGTTTCTGCCGCTCTACGGGAAAAAGGGGGTAATATTTGCAGGCTCGTCTCCAAAACCACAACACAACAACCTCTGTATAAAAAAAAAAAAAAAAAAAAAACAAACAGAATACCACATTCATGTGGCCACCTGTGAGAAGGCCTAAAAATTAATCATTATTGCGTTGAAATATTAAACATTTATCATTGTGAGACGCTCTAGCTCTCCTGGTTTCCTCGGTTCAAAAATTTGCAGAATGTTTCCCGATCATAAAGTTTGATGCAGAATATTTATTAAATGATATTGTCGCTAGTGCGTACCGTTTTGGAGCTATATTTGTCTTTATGTAAAAAAGTCACGCTTTGCCTACATTTTTAAGTGTTGGTAATTTTTTTTTTTTACGCTCTAGCTCTGTTGGTGTTGACCGGATCGAAAATTTACCGACAGTTTCCTGATCAGAGATTTATCGGAAAATATTTCTTGTACAGAACATTTGTCACTTGGTTTTACCGTTTAGGAGCTATGGAATATATAGTATAATATAATAGAAAATAATTTTATTCTGGGACATAAGTCCCTTATGAATAACAGAAAAGTACTGATATAAATAAAATTAAATCTGGCCCATAAGATTAAAAAAAAAAAAAATAAAATAAAAAACAATAATACAATAACGACCCTATGCAAAGATGATAGTTAAATATATATATAGAAAATAAAAAAAAAAACATTCTACAAAAAAGAGAAATTAAAATATAATAAGATAAAAAAAAAAAACAACATTTGGTACAATGATGGCATTTGTAGGTACAATAGAAGTATCTAAATATTATATTCATAGAAAGTTTAATTAATATTAAATGGGATCTTATTGTTTATTTATTTTGTTTAACGTCACTTTATGCTGCTATGGCTAATCAGACGATGCTACGGTGGGAGTCCTAAATTTTGCCTATCCAGCTATAATTAGGATAGGGATCTTTAACGAGTACCTGACATCGCACAGGCTCGGGACCCCCATTTTACGTCCCTTCCGAAGGACGGCATAGCTAAGGATTTTTTACTCTTTTTAAAAAATCCCAAGGTCATCTGCCGGGCTGCGAACCCGCGATCTTGGGTTTAGTAGGTTGCTATGCTAACCACTACACCATAGGTGACCCTAATGGAATCTTAATTATGCAAGAACTGAACCTGAACCTGATTCTAGCAATGTAAGAACAATGTTTTGACCGAGTAGGTAGATAGCGAGCGCAACTTAGATGAGAAAGAGGTATTAAAAAAAGAAGTATTTGAATGTTTTCATAGATTTAGCTTGTCTGGTATAAGGAGGTATAGAGTTCAAAAAGATGGTTGAGCAAAAGACGAAGGATCTTTGGAATGTTGAGTTTCTGTGGGGTGGGGTATACAGATCAGAATGACAGGTTTTTGTGTGTTTTGAATTGACTGCAGATCTGAATTGAAGCTTATTTTAAATATTAAGAGGTTGAAGGGTATTGATAATTTGGTAAAGGAATGTTCCAAGGATATATTGTCTACGGAAAGTGGGATAAAGCCAATTTAGTTGGGAATAGAGGTGGGATACATGGGAGCGCCGTTGAAGTTTGATATAAGTTGCCTGATCATAAAATTAATGTAGAATATTTTTAGTATTAGAACATTCGTCAATACATATTATAAACAAAATATACTTGACACGCTATTAAATTTTCAGTGTGGGTCAAACAACAACAATATTTTTTTTTATTTCTAAAAATATCTTTGGGTCTCGTTTTCATTCCACCACTCAAATGACCTGTCTTTTTGTGGTTATTATTTAATAAATGTACTTGATACGCTATTAAATTTTTAGCGTTAGTAAAAACTATTTTTTAAAAATTTTAATAAATATATTTGGGATGGTTTGGATCTCTGTCCCACCACTCAAATGTTCTGCGATTGATATAATACACTTATCATTGATAAAATAATACAATTTGTGTTATTTCAAGGTGGCTCAATTATATTTTATATCACAAATATATTACCTTACTTTTACCAGGCGCATTACACATAACAACACATAACTTTTTAAATGTAAAAAACACTTTTAAGGAATAATGTTGGGTCAAATGCTCTAAATATGTTACCAGCTCTTGGACTTATATGCCTTTTGGCTAGGGTTCTATAGTTTTTTGGTGCAACTTTTTTTTAATCTCAAAAATGTTCCATTTTGCAGTACTCAAGTTCTGGTAATATTGCTCGGATCGAAAATTTGACGAAAGTTTTCTGGTTATAAAATTTATTGTTATACATTATTTGTAACTAGGACCTACCGTGAAGGAAATGTATAAGTTTAAATGAAAAAATCACGTTTTAAAACCCCTACTTTCTCTCAATTTTTATTGAATCATTGCATGTTTATTTATTTAAATAATTATTAAAAGTAATTTGAACCTTTTAATTCTATAATTTAAATTAGGATAAGCAGCAGATTATACATAGACATGTCCATGATCTATTGTTTTTTCCTAGTTAGGGAGAAATTGTTTTATTTTTCGTTATACTTACAAACATTCATAGTATTTATTTACTTTGCGGGATTATCCTATTCCTGAAAAAGAATATTTGAGGTTTTAAATGAAATTCCTTGAATCAGAAAAAAAAAAAAAATGATCTTTTCCCTATGAATTCTCTGAAACATGTTTGCATGGATTTCCTTCTAGTTTTAGGGTTATTAATCATTTATTTAGTAGAAATTCAACATTATTCCATGAATTAGAAAAAACTATCTACTTTCTTTATAAATTATCTGAAGTGTTTTTTTTTTTAAGTTACTTTTCGTTTTTATGATATTAATCATGGATAAAAAGAGTGTAAACAAACGTCAACATAAAAAAATCTGAAAACTGTAAGATAAATATAGTCAAAAATAATTATTGAAGGTATTCTTAAATATAATGGCATGCGTCAAGTAACCTACTCATAACAAATATTAAACTTGTGGCTTAAAATATCTGATATTTGAATATTATCTATTATTATAATCGTACATGGTTATATTTTAAAATTTGAAATTACTTTATTGTTTATGTTAAATGTATTATTTTCTGTTCTATTTCATTTATTATGAATCACGATTAAGTTTACATGTTTATATTAATTTATGATTTCTCACATACAGATTTATCCATGACATTTAATGTGTCATGTTTTGTTATAGCGTTAATCACAACTGTCCACACGAAGGGGGGAAACAAGCTAGTAAAACACCAATAACAAATAGATAATTTTGACAATGCAAATTATATGTAACATGCTGAATTGTCTAAATATTTGGATGGATAGAATACATAAATAATATACATACATAATGAAGGAGTTTAGGAATAATGGCACTAATTATCATATCCATTATTTAGTAGTACAAAGTGAATTTTATTTAATTAATAATTTTGAAACATGTTTCATTATTAATTTTTTTATTAAAATTCTCTTTATCTTTATAAATAATTTTTTATATAATTTATGCGTTGAATTAAATTTATTGACGTGAAATATTGATAAGTTTAATTTAAAAAAAAAAAATAAATGAAAAAAAAAAAAAGAAGTTGTTATTTGTGAAATATCCTTATGTATGTTGCACGTCATTCGTTTATATCCCAGCGTTTTATAGTAATATATAAATATTATTAATATTAGTTTATAGTCTATAGAACATAGGAAACGTTTATTCCATCTATTTAATGTTTTTATAAATATATTAAAAAAAAAAAAATAATGTATCAGCCTATCAAACGACTAATGTAAATATTTTTTTTGCCCATATGCAGTACTAACACATTACATTCATATGGATCCAATATTAATTGAATAGTTAATAATTATTTATAAATATAATTAGTTATAAAATATTTTAAAAAAATCTTTACAAAAACGAAAAAAGAATAGAGTATAAAATTCAAGAATTTGGATGAACTCAAATCCCTTATGTTACAGGTGTAAATTTCAGAAAAAATCAGAAAATAAAAGGACCAGAAACTGTCTGTCGTTTTCGACTTTTTTCATATTTAATAGACTAACGTTCTAATCTTTAGATGACAGTTATTAAACCCATTTGGACGGAGGTATTTAAACTTTAGGGCTCCACTAAACTCTTCTTGTATCCAATCAATACAATCCAAAATTCTTCGTACGATCATCAATAATCCTTATTATGTTACAGCAGAGATAAGCTTATACATAAAGATCTTAATGTTCCATATATTGGCTATTTCGCCCAAACCAAATTACATTTGATAGTAAACTCCAAACCCACACAACTCCACTAGTTTCCCTCAACCTGCTTCTTACACGATCCCGAATAACCCTCTGAGGCGTCTGAAAAGAAAGTGGCATAGGGTTTTTCTAGTGGAGAATAGTCATTGAAGTACTAGTAATGAGAAGTTCTTCATAAGTCATTAAAATAATTTTACCGAATTTACTTATTGTCTGTTGTGTGTACAGTTTTAAATACCAATAAAGTATAAATATTTAAAAAATAAATAATTCTGCATTTTGTTTTTGATAAAGACATATTAGTCCAGTAAAATAAGAGTTTGGCGAAGAAAGAACTACCGAACTTTTATTCTCAACGGATCATTATGTTTTTTGGGGTCTGAATTCTAATCCGAAGTTTTCTACTATTCCATAGCCGTCGGTTTATACCCAAAATTGCAAAAGAAAAGCCGCCCAAAATACCGGTTTTTTACATACATCACGACAACGAAGCATTTTTTGAAGACAGTTTTTGAATATTAATTTCAGCTTAAACCAGTATATACGAAACGAAAAAAATATCTCCGAAATCGAACCATTTTTTGCGAAGTTATGGTCTAGGGAAAAATTGTAGAAATTGGCCAACTTGCGGTTAGTCCCACTTCTCCGCGAAAACGCGTTTGTCGTACTCTTTTGGCTATAACTCCGAAACTATCAGTCAGATCCAGGATTACTTTTTTCATCTTAAAGCTTCTTAAATTTACAATTAGAACCCATATGATGAAGTCCCTTAAAATACCTATGCCATGGAAATCCCGTACTGAAGCTAAACTGGTGTTTTAGGAGTTTTTTTTTTTGCGATTTTTGGTATGAAGCCGACGGATGCCGTGTTAGCAAACTTCAGATTCGAATTCAGCACCCCCAAAATAAAAGATAAAGATCCATTGAGAATAAAAGTTCTGCAGTTTTTTTTTTCTTAAAACGGCCTTTTTGAGCCTTACTTTACTAGACTCTTGTGATAAAGATAAATCAACAGACATTATTTCTCGAATCTTCTGACTAAGACAAGGAATACTTAAAACTTCTGTAAGACATTTTTAAAGCATTTGGATCATAATAAGAGATACCTTAAGGCGTCTAATAGAAGAAAAGCCTCGGAACCTTTTAAGACAGAACTTTATTTAAGGGCTACATATCGTTGTCATTTATTTTAGATGTATTTTTTTTTTTTTTTCATTGTGAACATGTGTGAATTTCATAAAATAGCTTAAAAAAAGTTTTTATTCATTAATATGTATGATTAACTCATACATAATACAGCTGAATATACCGTGTATCTTCAAATGCAATAACACTATTTATTAAGTTTTTAAGATATATAGGACCCTGTTCTGAACTTGGCTATACTTCTAGTTATCTCACATGAGTTGGATTCCTTGTAAACTGGAACAAGAAAACGAGAAGTTACTGTATGACAAACTTGTATCTGCCGATGATTCCTTCTTTAGCCTGTCCACTGGTTCATTATCTTATATTCCAAAATGTATCTTCACCTAGCATTGCAGTAGTTACGCTATGACGACAGAGAACATGACATTCACTAGTTAAGTATTCGGGTTCCGTTGTCTATTCTGTAACTGGGTTTCAAAGTTTATCTTAGACAACAGCGAGGAGACATTGATCGCCTGCGTAATAAGAAAGGAACTCTGGGGACATCTTATTAAAAGGCAAGATATATTGGATATTCAAGACACGTAGAGAAAGAGTTGAAAGGAGCTCGGATTTGGGTTCTGAATTTCTAATTTGCCGGTTGCCGAAATTAGAAGGGTTTACCATGCGCGGCCGCTGGGCGCACCGGGTCTCTTTGGTATTTATCGAGCTATTTGTCCTCTTTCTTAAAACAATTTGTTTTCTTTGTTTTTTCTGTGGATGATGCATTTCCAAGCTGAGATTATTTCTAAAGATGTAAGCATTGTTACAAACATCACAAAAAATTAGAACAATTATATTTGAAATCAATCTTCTAGGAAATGATCATATCTATCCCAAATTAGATATAATATTATATATATATATATATATATATATATATATATATATATATATATATATTTTTTTTTTATTGTTTCCCTTCCATAGTAACCCTATGGAAAGGTCGTTTATTTTGATATTTTTTACAGATTCCATGCGCATTTGCATACTACCTGTAATTCACAGGTGCAATATTATTTTTAATTGTGATATATTACAAATTGTAAAAGTTCTATATAGAAATTAGAACAAACGGGAAAAATAAGAAAAGAAAAAAAAAAAAAAAAAAAAAAAAAAAAAAAAAAAAAAACATGAACAAAACAGAAAAAAAAAAAAAAAAATTAAAGAGTAGACATGTTGATTTTCTGATGTGTCTTCAAGTTTTTTTTTTTTTTTTTTTTTTCTTAGTTTTTTTGATGAAGGGTGGTCTTCTTTCTTCACTTGTGTGGTCCAATTGATGTAGCAAATTTCACTAAAGGTTTCTTGATTTTTTTATATAGTTTCGCTTCTGGATAAGGCCATGTGTCCCCATTCATCAATTCTGTCTTTATCAGTAAGTATCTATTGTGTTCGTAAAGGGGGCAGTCATATAGTAAATGATGAAATGTTTGTGGAGTCTGTCCGTTGCATTCACATGTATCTGTGTTTTTCAAGTGAAATCGTTTCAAGTAGTGGTTAGTTTGTCCATGTTCCGTTAGCAGTTGTGTAAATTTGTGATGTGTACTTTTTGGTGTATCGTGATTTTGTAGTGTGATGTTTGGGATGTATTTGTGCAAAGGTCGTCCTTTTGTTGAGTTGTTCCAAAGTTTGTCCCATTCAGTAAGTAAGTCTGTTTTAATATGTTGCTTAATAAATGAGATAGGAATGCGGTTGTAGTCTATAGCTAGTTCTGAATCGTGAGCAGCTGTCTTTGCCAATAAATCTGCTCGCTCGTTCCCTTCGATTCCACTATGGCCTTTGATCCAGATCAAGTTAGTTGGTGTTCCACGGTTCATTAGTTCAATCAAATTTGTCTTGAGTCGATGTGTGAGTGGGTCGTTGGATTTGGGGTTATTAGTTGAGTCTATTAATATCTTGTTGTCCGTGTAAATGGTGTATTTGTGTTGAGGAACGTACGTTTGTCTTAAAATATATTCTGTGGCCTTAACTACAGCTACTTTCTCTGCCTGATTATTAGAGCAGTTTTGGCCTAGTCTGTATTGTTCATCGTAGTAGCAGTTATTGTGATATAGAGTTAGTGCGCATCCTGTGTGCTGTTCGTCTTTGCTTCCATCCGTGTAAATGTCAATACTTCCTGTGTCTATGTCTGCAGCTCCTGTGTCTGTTAGGTACTGTGTTAGTTTTAGCGTGTATAGCAGGATGTATCCAGTGTTTGGTGGTTAGTTCGTTTTCAATGTCCCTTGGCTCCATGTCCTTGTATTTTAGTCCTTGTTTTTTTATTTTGTATAATGTCGTTAGTTCTTTAATTTTTAAGTGAGTTGGTTTTATCCCTGCAAGGACACAGGCAGCGTCGTAAGAGACAGTGCGATATGCTTTGCTTATCCTTATTCCCATCAGTCTCTGAACCCGCTGAAGCTTTTTCAGATTGATTGGTTTGACTGCTCCCGATTCCCAAACGGGTATGGCGTAAAGCAGTTTTGGGATGATAGCCCCTTCATAGATAATTTTTAGTGCCTCTGTCTTTAGGCCCCATGTGTTTCTTGCAGCGATAGTTAGTCCGTTTACTGTTTTTATTGTTTTGTTAACAACGTAGTCTGTGTGTGCTTTCCAATTTAGTTTCCTGTCGAATGTTATCCCTAAATATGTCATGGTTTCAGTTTGTACAAGTGTTTTGGAATAGAGTCTAATGTTTAAATTTGGAACAATTCGTTTCTTGGTAAAAATTATGTATTTTTGTCTTGTCAGTATTAAATTCGAGTTTATTATCAGTTGCCCATTTTTCCAAAATAATTAAAGCTTGATTGGTGATTAATTGTAATTGGGGGAAACGTTTACCAGTGACGAGAAGTAAAATGTTGTCTGCGTACGTGGTTATCTCTACATTCTCTGGAAGTACTAAATCGAATAAAGAATTAATCAGAATATTCCAGAGCGTCGGTGAGAGAGAGAAGAACCTTGGGGAGTGCCAATAGTTAGTTTCTTTGAAATTTGGAAGTTATTGGATCTGATTTCAACAGATCGATCCTGAAAGAAGCTTAGTATCAACTGAAATAAATTTCTTGGGCATTGGTACTTCCTCAGATTAAACATTATGGCAGGAACCCAGGCATTATCAAACGCTCCCGATATGTCGAGTTTCAGCATTAAACAATTTTTTTTTATTATTTGTTGCTGATTCTATAAATGAATTAGTATAATAAAGAGCATCGATAATACTTTTTTGGGGAATGAATCCAAATTGGTTTTTGTTGAGCAAGTCGTTTGTAAGTAAAAAGTGGGTAAGTCGGTTGTTGATTATTTTGTCTAGGACTTTGCTCATGATTGGGAGGATTGTAATTGGACGTAACTTGTTAGAGTCTCTCTGTGGTATTATATGTAACAGTCCTTTTTTCCAAGTTATGGGAATTTGTGTTTTGAGCCAGATCAGTTGATAAATTTTAGTAATTAAGTCTGGATAAATATTTGTGACTTGTTGTATAATGTCTGTATTGAATTTGTCATGTCCAGGTGTTTTCTTTTTATTTAAGTTCTCGATACAATGTAGGATTTCATTTCGTTCAAGGAGATGGTCATCGTTTGAGGCAGGGGGTGTATTTGCGTTTGACCTTTTTGTAACCTGTTCTTGAGTAATGTCAGTCGAATTGTCCTTATGAATCAAGTTATCCAGTAGGTTTGTAATCGTTTCCTTGTAATCTTTCGTGTGTTCGTTATTGTCTGTTTATACAGTTCGTAGAATGTCTTGGTTTTTTCAATTTATTTGCTGCATATTTCTAAGACAAATTCCAGGGGTTAGTTTCTTCAGAGCAGTAATTTTTCCAAGAATCAGTTTTTGATGTTTTCATAAGTGCCTGGTATCTGTGTTTTTACTGTATATATATATATATATATATATATATATATATATATATATATATATATATATATATATATATATCAATATGATTTCGATATTTGATCAGTTTTTTTGGTTTTCTGGTCTTTAGCAATAAGTATAATATTGCAAATGTTTATCATTAATCTCTGTTTATCGGATATTAAAAAAAATATAATTGTTTGTTTTTGATAGAAACATATTACTGAATAATGTGAAGCCTCGCTAATCCGACCGTTCCGCGAAGTCCTCAGAGGGGCGTAGTATTTATGTGGAATTCCTAATAGTCCAGTATAATATTATAATATAATTTGCATATTTTGATGTCCATATAGTCGGATAGTTTTGATTTATTGAAATATTGTTAGAGATTGCGTGCTTAAAACCAAATTTTGAACCTTAAAGCGCCGCTGTTCGCTAACTGATAGCGTCAAAACTTTCAACCTTTTCTACGTTTTCACAAAAATATCCGCTCTATAGTTGGTTCTAATGAAAACCATTTTATATATAACTTGAAACAATAAATTAAAAAAATTCAGACATTATAATATATACTTATTTAAACTTTGAAATCGAACATCAGATAAACATAATGAATATTATAGTAAATTAATATATATATATATATATATATATATATATATATATATAAGATACTTTTTTTATTTTATTTTGTATTGTTTTTTGTATTGGGAAATAGAAATGAGGGGAATAGACTTTCGAGTTTTATTTAAGATTAACAATACCACGTGCATTACAAAAAAAACAAATGGAACTGTGAACAACTTGGGAAACATATACCTCTAGGCAAATAAAACAAGAATTTAACTTATGTTTTTTTGAAAAATCACAAAGAATTAGAATTATGAATGACGTGATTCGAACACTAGATTTGAAACAAACTTAGAAATCTTACAAATCGTGAAATTGGTTGAAAAAATTATGAAATTGGTTGAAAAAATTATGAAATTACTTGAAAAAAATTATGAAATCGCTTGATAAAATTATGAAGTTGGTTGAAAAATTATAAAATTGGTTGAAAAAAAGCTGCATTAAAAATTCAACTAAGCTAAACTAAATTCTGAGTAGTCTTCTTCCCGTTTTCCTTTTCAATACAATTAGTTTTTGAACTTGAGATAGTAATTATGAATAAGTATGTTTCGCAGTTTTTTTTTTTTTTTTTTTTTTAATTTTCTAAATAGTGTAGATATTTGCATATTTTCGCTATATAATTGCATATCCAATAGATTTTATATATATATATATATATATATATATATATATATATATATATATATAGATATATATATATATATATATATATATAGATATATATATATATATATATATATATATATATATATATATATATATATATATATATATATATATAGATAGATAGATAGATATGTGTGTGCATATTTTTTTTTTTATTATTGCATATAATTCACATCGCTAGTGATCAGAAAAAAAAAATGGCCTGTCCTTTTATATAATAGTTTAGATGACATGCACCGATGGGTACCTCGTTAATTATAAACCAATATTTTCCTAAGGTATTATTTAAGCCGATGGAAATAAAACAGATTTTGTACTCGGCTGATCGAAATCAATCCTCTTAAGTCGATTGACGCTAAGCTGACAATGAGAGGGCGGTTGAACAAGGGAGAGCGGCGCCATCCCCGAACAGAACACAAAGACCAGGAGCTACAATGGCCAGCCTGCCTCCAGTCTTAGAATCAAAGGCCTCCCCACGGAACTAGAAAATCGGACGGACTTTAAAAAGGAAATGGAATTCATATTGTCCCCACGGGAGGGGAATACTCCCTTTAATTGCCTCGGGTTGCTAAAAGAGATATTTAATATCCGAACCAAAACAGAGGGAGCCATTACGCGGAGGGTGCATAACATATTAGCACATTCCCAGGATCAAGAAGAGCTATGGCTTCCATCATCTCATCCTTGTTCACAATCCCCAAGAAGAAGATACAAGGATTCGGCGAGTGAAATTCGAAACACATTTATTTTATTTTTTTTTAATATCACTTTTATTAGAATTTACATTTGTACAAATATATACATCATGCTTATGTGCTGATAACGATTAAAATAACATGCCAAAACTTAAAAAAGAACAACTCATCAGGCGCCTCGGAGGATTATCGGAAATGGAGTGGGAAGCAAGTTGAGAAATTAATGGACTTGCGTGGTTATGGAGCTTAATATGAAAGAATAGGTATCTAGTTTAGGCTAACTCAGCACCATATGGAGCATTAATATCTTTATGGATAAGTTTATTAATGAAAAAGTAAGGAGCCTTTAGAATTTTCGAAGGATTTTGGATTGTAAGGATTGGATGAATTGAGTGGTTTAGTGGAACCCCGAAGCTCAACTTTGTACGTCCAAATAGGTCTAATCACAGTCATGTAAATAAGTCTTTACATGCACTATTGACCTTGCACTATTGATTACTAACACGTTTACTTAATTATTTTTACTACTAATTAAATGTATACGCATCTTTAATTGATAAAATTTGTTTTTCAAAGGATTTTATTTGATCTTAGTCTTTGGATACTTTCGGAAAAATCAGTAATAACATGGGTTATGATACCTGCAATCCTAAGAATATTTTCATCAATATCATTCACTTGTAAAAGGTGTCGAAGAAGCATTATAGAGTTGAAGAAAACAAGATAGCAGAAAAGACACAGGGCCGGAGACAAGCATTGAGTGGCTTGCTGAAGGATTGGCCGGTGAACTTTTTCTGCCCCAGGGGTCGAAACCTATTCAATAAGGCTGGCTACAGCTGCCCCCTTCTCCCCCTGCCCCCAGCCCAACCCTTCACACCTCCTTACCGCCGCCTCTTCTATATCTACGGTCTGAACCCAGATGATGGATGACTAAACTGAAAAGTTTAACAACACCCCTAAAATCATAGTCATTTGGATGTAATAATTTGAGAATAAAAACTAAATAGATGTCATAAGTAAAAATGTGTCATAAGTCATTCCTTATTAGTAAAATAGTTTAAAATATTTTCTATTATTATAATATATTCTCGATGGTTATGAGCTACAACTGATCATCAATGTCACATTTATTCCTAAACATATTTTCTGTTATATATTTTTTGATATATTATCATCAAAAGTTAAAAACTAGCAGTTTTTGTAAACATAAGTTTCTTTCAAATAGTTGATTATTTGTTTGGAAACTTTAAGCCATGTCCACACTATGTCTAATCGTGTCGAACGACCTCGTGGATCGACAATGAAAATATATATTGGACCGAACTGAAACTTTTTATGTCGATCGACAATGTCTTCAACGCTGTTTACTTTAGTCTAGTCCACATTACCTTAATAAATGTAAACCGACATACATTATACTTGTTTTTCATTTATTTCATTCGATTGTACCTAAATAAGTTATAAATAAGATACTGCAGTGGTGGCTGCTACGATTATGATTGCAGATGCTGGAAGCTAGCAAAATTTTTGCCCACTGAGGATTACGGTATGGGCCAGCCTTGCAGCAGAAAAAGTACAGTATGGATGATTAAGATATATTTAAATTTTTATATGCCAGCTTGTTTGGGTTCGGAGAAACTGCGTATGGAGATATTACGTATCTTCACCCAGGAAAATCTGTTTGTTCTGATCTTTTAAGCTTCCTGAGTGAAATGGCCTTTTTGGACTGAAATCGCTGCTCGATTATTCGTTTGAGTCATCCAGCAACAAGACCCATCGACGTTTATGTACTACATGAATAGCACAGCAGCATCGATCTCATCTCTTATTGTTTGTTGACATAGATTTTATGCGCCTTAGGAATTGTTAAACCGCTTGCTGATAGGATCGGCAGTCGAAGTTACCAGTGTTGCCTATTTTTTCTGCTCCCTCTAGTGAATTGGATTTGCAAATTTGTTATTTTCTTTTCTAAATTTTATGTTGGGGCCTCGCATCCTTATGTACTGCAACTAGTCAGGCATCATACTGGTTACTAACCTATTTAAGGTAAAAAAGATTATTAATATTAATTAATATTTACGTAATTTACTATTATTTCTGAATAGTATTTGTTTGATTCTTTAGTGATGGTGAACAAAACTCTGACACGTCCACACTGTTGTCGATGCGACTTCCTTTGACCATAACTGACTTGATTCGAGTTGCGGTTCGTTTCGGTAGACAAAGTCGGCAGTACTTAAACATACGTTCGACAACGTCGTTCTACACGTTTCGACATAGTGTGGGCGTACCTCAGTGTAGATTATGCTGACGTCGAATATGTTGCCCGACATAGTCGAACGACAATGTTGGACAACACGGTTCGACATTGTGACACGGAAATAATATTTTTAACAATGTTTTCATTTTATACCATTTTTTTGTTCGTTGCTTGTATTTTTTGTATCCCACAAGATTGCGCTTATTGTCAGATATACTTGATATAGGTTGCATTTTGAGGGTAGTTAAACTTCGTTTAAGTTATTAAGTTCTAATAACGTTTTCTTATACATCATTTAATAGATATTATTTAATGTTATTCTTAAAACATTAATTTTTCATTAAGTTACTAAACTAAATTGGTTCTTGATAGATATTATTGTTCTCGTATTTGTACTTAATTTCTCGCTTGGCATTGTAACAATAGCTCAATTTAAAATAAATATACGTATGCAAATACCAAAAGGAAGTAATTAAACTTCATGAAATTATATAAAAAACTAAATAAACGAAATAAAAAAGTAAATTAGTTTAAATTAAGATATATATTTTCTGTATCTCACCAGTATTGGGGCCACAACTCTAAGATGTGCCTTACTGTGAGAGGAAATTTACAGTGTTGACTTTGAAGGGATCTCTACTTGAGTTAATCGTGTATCAAACGGCAGTGTGCAATTCTCATAATTTTCGACCTCTTTCAGTTTTCGACGAGTGTTTCTATGTACATAAGTTAGGTCATATATTGGGTCTGTAAATGCTCGTTAAAAGGTGCCAGGATGGCAAATTTACTTCTGTAAAGTGTAATTTTCAATACTTTAATCAAATAAAATCGACATTGAAATAGTAGTGTCATCGGGATATCAATTAAACCAAAATATGTGATTGAAAATGGTTTGCAGGCTCACTCTAAAAATTAATTCAACAAAGTCCGATTTATGGTTCGGACCAGATGCAGAGAAAGCTGCCGACATCAATAAGGGATGTTATCGGTATCGGTCCCTCTGTTGAAGGTACTTATTGGGATGCAGCCCACGGCAGCGGGGAAGAGCTGTGGCCCTCAAGAATTGAAGTACCAGGAGAGGGTACTGCTGGTGCCTGGTACATAATGCAACGGGTGCAGCATCAATCCAGCCTCTGCTATTGAATTCTTTACTTACTGCTCTATCCAACCCATCTTATCCATTCCTTCGGCGAGGTTCAGGGCACCTCTTGCTCTGAATACTTTCCTGGAAACTATAATGTCCAGCTTCATGACCCTGGTGTTTGGTACCACAAAGATACTTGATGAGTCAGATCTAGCAACGATTGCTTTATTCTCCAATCACAACACAAATGCTACTATTATAGCATTTACTTTTAACTTTTAAAACCTGTTTTTTTGTTAATTTATATAATGCGCTTAGCATACATTTAAAGTTTATTTCTTTTGTTTATTATTTAAAAATAAATACCAATTGCATATTACTTATTCAAGATGAATAACTCCAAATTAAATCTTCATTTTAGAGATGTATCAAGATTACTCATAGAGATATTCTAGTTTACAAATTGTATCTAAAAGTATTAGATTGTCAGGAAGTTAATGGTTTTGAATTAAAAAACTGAAATATTTTTTATTAATCAAAGTACTCTCTATTATGCTCAATACTTTTATCCCAGTCTATTTATATAAAATAATTGTGCTCTATCTCAATGTCGACGTCTTCTGCAGCAAGGAGTACTTGAATGTCCAGTCTTCTAGCCTCTCGAAGTCAAAACAAAACAACGTTATCAGGCTGCGATTTTGGTCTCATTAGAAAGTAGCTTCTCTTTTAGCATTTTAATGATGTGTATAAAAGAGTTTCTGTGATGCGCAGTCGTTCAGCTGATATGCTTCTTCTTTGCGGCATCCTCTGGGTACCAGTCTAAAATACCTCTTTTTAAATACAGAAATATAGATACTTGAATTATTTTTAAATTAAAATTTAGGTTCTTGCTGAGCAAATTTCGAATCTTGACCAAGAACCATAAACAGTTTTTATATTTATGCTACATATTTTCTCCACTTATTACCTGGTCACTGAAAAAAAAAATCTCCCAGACTGGGAAAAAAAACAATAGATCATGGATATGTATTTCTATAGTATAATGTTTTTGGTATCTACAGCGCGCTGTAGTGTACAGACGCTGCAGCGTCTGATGAGAAAACTGTCAGCAAATTTTGGAACCGAGGAAAATCAATATAGCGATGGATAATGAATGTAAGCGAAATATTACTTTTTTCATTCTAACCAATATAGCTCCTAAACAATATGGTCCTAACGAAAAATGTCATATGTATAATAAAAAATGTTACTCTTTAAATTTTTAATCCTGAAACTATCGTCAAATTTTCGATCTGAGCAATACAGTTCAAGGCAAAATTTAATCATGAATAAATATTTTACTTCTAATTTCATGGGATCAATCACGCAATTCAATTGTGATTAAATCTTTTAGTTCATTATTAAGTAAATTAATGATTTAGTTTGTTAAAAAATCAGTTTATAGATTTAATCATGATTAAATTTTTACCAACTCTGTAACGAAACCTACAATAAAGTTCATTTAAGATAGACTATTAAAAATAATGCGGAAAATAAACGAACCATACTACTTTGGACGAAATTCGAGTTTCAATCGAATTTTTGTAACACTAAAAGAAAGTGCAATTAAATAACACAAAATTTGCGTTTGTTTAGTATGAATATTGACAGATACAAAGATAAGTGAACCTATCAAAAAGCATAAGGAATATCGAGATAACAAGGAAGAGACGACAGACTGACAGCATCAAGTATAACAATAACCGAAATAAACAAGAGCCCTATCCCGAAGGGAGTAAACTATTCAAGGGGCCCATCCTTAGGGAAATAACCGGATTGATGTTAGACTTTCATTATGTAAGCGACCGAGGGTGGTGGGGTCCCCTCCCGCTCTACCGTTTACCTAAAATATTATTCTTGGCAGTCAGTGTTTGGAAACTAACAGGCTTCGGTAGGGAAAGTGACGAATGTTTGTTAAATAATACAGGAAGTGGGACCAATCAGAAAAACTCAGCTATTTAACAATAATATGATAAAAACAATGATAGTAGTAGAGTGAAAATTAAATTCGGAGAAGTAGATAGTTGGGGTAGGCAGTCATAAAGATACACAGCAATTAAAAAATAAGTTTTTTTAATTATATCCAATATTTTTTGGAATGGTTTACAGTATAATGTTTATATTTCCTTCAAGGGAACCTCATATGACTATACGATCTCTGATATATAATCTGATATATTGTTGTTGCCAGACGTACACAGTTAAAAACTCAAGATAGATCTAAATAAGATTCATTATAACCTATTACTAATAACAATTATATAATTAGTAACTGTAGATACCATTAAATTCATATCTATTTATATAAAATAAAAATGCGGGGCTAGAGTAGAAAAGACCCAAAGATTTGAGTGGGTGGTTGTGTTTACTGTGAAAGGATAGGTTTGGACAAAATCAGCAACCTATGGAACTTTGATATCTATAAACATATGGAACATCTCTATAGATAAGTTCGTTTGTTACATGCTAAGGAGCATTGAGGATTTTACGAAGGATTTTGGATGGTAACGATACGAGAAGAATTGGAAGGTTTAGTAGAGCCCCAAAGGTATACGCATTTGAGCGTATGTCCAAATAGGTCTAATTATTGTCATTTAAACGAGTCTTTTGTAATTTATTAGGAGTTTTGAATGCATATCCTTGTAAATGTTGACATTGTCGGAAACAAATGAATCGAATTAAATGCTTCGAGTTATATCCACTATAGAAGTACCTAATCTTAAATTCAGAGTAAAAAAAAAAATATATATTAAGTGGAATCTAGATTGAGCAAAGGATTTCAGGGATGAAAGAACATATTATCATTTAAATGAGTTAGATAGTTAGCAGGGCGTCAACTTTGATAAGAATGATATACTGAAAATAAAGGTATTTAAATGTTTTTAGGGATTTTTCTTGTCTGATATCAAGAGGGATAGAATTCCATAGGATGGCGTTAGTATTAGTTTCATAGACAAGAAAATAACAGGTTGTTTATTGACTTCATTAATATATAAATAAATAATTTAAGATTGAACATTATTTAGTAAATAATACAAGAAAGTATATTGATATCTGTCATGAATGTTACTAGGAGACGTCAGCCAGATCACACGCCATGTCAAATAAGACTTTCGTGCATTTTATAATGAAAGAATCCCTTTCAACGAACAAGGTGAATGAATTGGAAGATTTTTTTTTTTTTTTTCATCATGGTAACGTGTATGTCTGTTAACATAGGCTGTATGTATATCGTGGGGCTAGAAGTGAAACCCACTAATTGTAAATCAAGAATATGGGATTTTCGGATTTTTAGCTTTCCATAGAAATCAGTTTATTTGAAAGGAGAAATCTATGTAAATTAAACGTGTTTATTTATTTTCAGAGATTTAGCTTGTCTGATATCAGAAATAATAGAATTGGACACACTATTTCTAGCGATACAAATTGATTTGAATTGCGTTACAAAGTAATAGCGGTTTAAAGAAAAGATAATCGGTTTAAGAATGTAATCCCCTTGAAAGGGGTGAGAGAAAATTATATTGTTTTTTTTTTATTGAATACATGTGTATGAGGGTGCTGAATTAAAATCTATAAAAGTACTTTGCTTAAAAATCTAATATTTGTTTTAGAATTTTATAATCTTTTTTTTAAACGATAAATAAAAAAAATTAAACGATTCAAAAAAAAAAATCATGCACATGGATAATGGATTGCACATGGGATCATCCGCAATATCCCCCTCGCATCACACACCTAAGTTCTTCAAAAAGCTCCTTATTTTGCCTTGGTTTACGCACGCGAAACCCAAACTTTAACCTTATAAGAGAAATCTCTTTCCACTATGTTTCGCACAGCGCGTCTCGCGAAAACATTTTCTCTTTGAAGGTAAAAGATTCACTTTTTTTATATATTTTCATTTTTTCCCTTTCTACTTCTCGTTATTGATCGAGTTTACTAATGGGGTGTATAAAAAAATGTTATCCCCGTTTTTGAAACAAAGTATTTGTATATAATTATTTATGGATCGAAACACATTAGTAATCCGAAGGTGCGAGGTCTGGACTATATGTTGGATGAGTCGGGAGGTCAATCAAACCCAAGTTCTTTAAACTTTTCTATTGGTTCGACCTTGCTGATTGTCGTAGTTGAGTAAGGGTTCCCGTGAGGTACCAAGTCCTACAGAGTCTTTTTTACTTCCTCACCCCATGCCAGAGAAGAATGGCGACTGAGCCAATCTGTTTCGTCCATACCTCACTCCCCTGGTTACGTTCGCGAGTACTTGTGAACGAATTTGACTCAACAGCTTCCTTCAGAACCCATCATCACTATCCATTAATGGCCGCCAACGTAGCCCTTCTTCCTGTCCAACGTCGTATCTCCCACTCCGAAATTTTGCAAACCAAAAAAGGAACCACGTCGCGCAGTGTCGCGTTTCCTCACAGACCACCGCCCCCTACATATTTAATAATTTCACGAGTTGCCTTCAGGCGGGCGGTGAAATTTTTTTTTTCCAGTACTGTCTGTAAAATTTATAAACGATAAATTTCATAGGGACACTGTCATGTTTCTTCGTTAAAATAAATAACTGAAACGGAGTTATTGTTTTTTTTTTTTCTTTTAAGACGTACAGTGTGAGAACAAGCTGAGGAGAATTCATCGTCAAAGGGCTTATTAAGTCTGGGTAACATAATAACTAGCATTAGAAGAATATTTAAAGAAGAACGTTGGAACGATTGTAAATTTGAAAAAAAACGGTCTTTTTTTTTTTTTTTTTCTCACCAAGCAGATAGATACATTTTTTTTCTCTTTTTGGTAGGAATTCTCATCTTTTCACATTATTCATGCATCATGGCCCTGTTGTGACGGCGTTTAAACTCAGGGGTTAGTTGTTGGGAAGACATTTTTCTTTGCAAAATGATGCCTTGTGTTGTGGGGACCGCCACCACTTGCGACCAAAGGACACAACCCTCTCATATCTGTTCGCTGGTATAATGTGCTGACAAGTAATATCGCAAGTATCTATTATTACCGTTAGTTTCATAAAAAAAAAAAAAAAAAAGGCATTATCTTCCAAGATCAATGCAGATATTATGGGCATTAAATATATACACTATTTGATATTCTAAGTGCGTTTTATCTTAAAGTACTTGAATCCGCTGATTCCCTTTATGTAACATAATAACAACCGTAGACCATTTTCGTTATAAAAAGTTCAATTTTCAATTACTGATATAACGGTACAGTATATTTTTCATTGAATCTATCTGTTGTAGGGAGTGTTGGCTTATCCTTGGAGCTCGGGTCCCATTAGGTAAGCCCCAGGTTATGGCTGATGTGGTAGCAATACATCACATCAACCTCAGACTCTCGATTAGCCTTCTTTCTTTTCGATATCTCTAACGACCTTCATATATGTCATGCTCCTCCGCACCATTAGTCAAGATAGGGTTTTATCTCTCCCCCATGCAATCAACTATCCTTCTAGCCACCATAATATTTATTACTCTATGGTGAAACAAACATTATTAATGATAACATTTTTAATAATCCTGAAGCCAAACACAATGTATCTATTCCAGACATACTTGTTCCTCACAGCACTTAGATTACCCCTCAGGACTAACTGAGGTGGGACAAAGTTTTGGGGTAGTTTACTTTTCCGACTGAATAGTAATAGTTGCTTTTCATAGATTCAAAGAATATTAATATCGATCGTTTGTCCTATGTCCTATTTCTAAGCCTTAACTGAAGATGAATTCATAAATTCAGTATATTTTTAAACCGAAGCTATTCAATAAACTACAATCTTGTTGTGGCGCTCATTTATCTCTTCTCATTAAAATTTATCTCCTTATTTTCCAATTATTACTTGAATCTGCTCAGGTTAGTCTGCTAATCATCGGTTTTTTTCCGCTCCTAATTTAATTCTCAAATACTTAGTGCCCTGAAATGTTAGTAATGATGGCTGAATTGTTAAAGAGGATAGACTTCCGTCAGAACAATGGGTAGTAACATCTCTCTTTCCTTCCCTAACCGCCGTAAACTTGCAACCTGATGGAATTCTCTGTCGGCTCCATTTGGATCCGTTGGGGACTCTTTGCCAAAAAATTTAGTTTCAAAATGAAAACTGACATTAAAACAGTGAAAAGAAAATGTAAAACTAGAGAAAAGTGGCATAGAAAAAATGAGGTAGGGTATGGCGTCCTCCTAGGCTGAAAATTCAGCAATTTTCCCTTCCATTTAACATTAAGCGTAAACGGTAATGGCTTTTTCAGTGTATTTGCTTTTCAATTTGGGGGAAATTGTTTAATCGTTTTTTCCCTCTTTGTCCTAGGGAGTGAAAAAGTAGCTC
>RCWM02000641.1:0-332500 GCA_003667255.2 Euschistus heros
CAAAGGAACTATTAGAATATTATTTTTTTTCTTTTACTTTTATAGTTAATAGCTTTTATTTTTGTAGCGTAATAGAACAATTGAATTTCTGACAATTTCGTTGTCAATATAAGATTGATATATTGTAAATAACTGTCCTAGTGCTATTCAATAGAATTCAACTGCAATTACTTTGTGTAAAACTTATGTAGCATTTTTCAAATTATATTAGAACATTTTATTTCATTTTATTCCATATATAACTAATAACTAGAAATTTTCAAAATTTACCTAATTTCAAGTGAATCTTGGGTCTGTAATAGAGGGCTATAATGAGTATAAATTTCATTGCAAATTTAGTGGCACCTAAAAAAAAAACATAGATTATAATAACAAACTTGAGTTGTTTTTTAAATTGCTGATTTTATTTTTTTTAATATTTTTAAATCAACTTGAAAACATGGGCTCAATGGCTGATTGTCAGATTGCTCTCTGTTTAGAATAGTTTTTTATTTTATTCATGGCAGCTTAGATAGCATATAAATGATACCTACTCCAAAATTTACTTTATGTTTATTAGTTTTTTTTTTTTTTCTCCTCTTAATTCATTTTTTCCCCTTACTTTTTGTTCTTAAATTTTGACACCTTGCTAATCTCGATTGGAAGCTGATTATGATTCGCTCAATTCAGTCAGAATAATTCAGCAAGCAAACAGGGACGCAGCAGCCAACCTCATGAAATTTAATTTCCAAAATTTCAATGCTATAGCCCGAACCGTTTAGAAAATAATGAGGTTTTTATTAAAAATTTTTTTTTATAATTTAACAACCCATTTTGGGCACGTTGCCCCAAGTGCGAGGGGTGGTGTGTGGGGCTGACACCGAACGCTAAGGGTGAGCACATTTCCCTCGGCCTTCTTATCCGTGGATGCCGCTTCTACTCGGCTTTAATTGTTATTCTGTGGGCACCATAGTATTTCCTTTTAGGGAATTAGTTCCTTTTGAACTAGTTCAAAATGAACTATAGTTCACCAAAACAGAGATCGGTCTTTATAGTTCATTTACATGAACTAGTTCAATGAACTAGTTCGTTCACGAACTACTCATCTCTAGTTCCTACCTATAGTAGATGAAGACACTCTGTACTTATTTATAGCTCTCTGGTGTGAACTGGGACTTTTCAAAGTGTAGAATTTGGATATTGAATAACTCTAAGCAGTTGGATAGTCTTTGTTGAGTTCTATTGAAATATATCGAGAAATGTATTTTTATGAATACATTATAAATGATGTAATGCAATATTATGGACATTAAAAAAGATGATTTTTTTTATAGGGGAAAACATTCCTTGTGGGACGTGCTTAGCTCGACCGGTAGTGTCTAATAGCCCCAAATTTTCACTGGAACAGACCTTGCATTTGGATATAGATTTTCGGAGAAACTATATTGAGTAAACATGTCATTAGTCAGAGGTATTTACCAAAGGTTAAATATATCTGTGAGTATTGGTTGATTGTTATGTATTAATTGTTTATTCAATGACTACATAGTTAGTTGTTTTTTGACAGATCAAACAAATCAGCATCAAAAGCATTGTGCCATTGAGAGCCATAAGTACCAAAAAGACAAACAATGATGGAATCCTACTTAAAAGTCCTGTTACATGGAAATCATTGACTATAACTGGATTGTTAGGTGGTGGATTTTTAACTTTTATGCTATATTTGAAGGGGGAAAAAGAAAAAGGTATTTTCTTATATCAGTGATTTGTGTCCTTCATTGTATACTTGTTTTATCTAATCATTCTAATTCTAATGTTTTAATTATGAATGAGGATTGACTAAATCATTACTTAGTATATTTTATTTTCCCATGCCTGTTTATTGCAAGTCTGCATATTGAGATAAATTGGTAAATTTTAGTGATTCAATGAATCAAACCTCATCTAGAGAATTATAATTTTTTTATTAGCTATCATCACTTTCTTTTGCTATTAGTGGTCGTCACTCATCATTTAACGAGAAATAGTCATATATCTATAAAATTAATTTTACACATTTCTGCATTCTAATAATTTTAACTATAACTTTATACAATAATTGAAACACTTACATATTTATTCTCAATTTAACCCTTTAACAGGCAATGTATCCTGGAGGATACATATATTTAATGCCTTTTGCTCAATTAATGACCTAATGTCTGATGCACTATCCTACTCATTATCGTCTAATATCCTTTATTCAACCTTGAATTTCATGATACATGTGTGGGAGTTAGCATGGCTATAGCCATTCAAAGGAAAAAAAAAAAGAAGAAATGTATTCAAAAATTCCTGGCCTGCCCATTACAGGGTTAACAAGCAAAATATGTAATGTAGTAAACATATATATAAGGTTTTAAGTATATATATCCGGTGATATTTATCTGTCACTTTTATTTAAGGTGTGAAACTCACTGATGTTTTGTTGGAAAAGATCCTTTATGAGGTTGGTTACCTTTTAAGCAAGTGTAAGGTGTTGCTTAATTTTCCAATAGCAGTTATAAATCTATTTTATTAATTTTTTAGATTAACTTTGGAACTTTAGAATCTAAATAAAACATGACTTAACAGTTGTTACTAAAAATAAAGGGTCATTCAGGCCTTCCTGGCTACTGCAGAAAATTGTGATTTCTATGGTATTATAGGTTTATTAGTTATTAAGGTTATGGAAGGAGCAGATTCAGTCTGGTATTCGGCTGGAATGATGATAGTGGAGTGGTATAAAAAATTCTATTCTTTGTTTTATTTTCTTATTAATTCTTACTTGGAAATTTAAGAAGGGATTTATTGTTAAATTTACTAATTTTATCTGGGATTGAGAGAGAACCTAATAGATTCCTAGGTTGAAATATCCTTAGACTGATTCACCTCTAGTTACCTCAAAATCTAATAATGTTTTTCCAAAGGGCTAATATCTGGCAAGTTAATATTTAGCTCAATAGTAGATGACAAGAACTTTTGGATTTTTTGTTAAAAAAATTATCTGATCTTTAAAGTGATGTATCTTTCCCTTCCCTTTCCTTAAAATGACCAAAATACCACTTCCCTATCTCCTCATAATGACCAACGTCCTAACTACCTGTCACATAAATGCCCAATCCTTATCCGCTCATTATGATGAATTCCTTCAATATTTTACCCGAAATTCCTATCATATTATTGCAGTGTCTGAAACTTAGCTTAAACCTTTCATTCCCACTTTCTTAGTTTACCTTCCTAACTACACACTTCTCCGCCATGACCTAGTTGGTGGAGGTGTAGGTTTATTTGTCCATGATGGCCTTAAGTTAAAGCCCTGATTCATCCTATAAATAAAACATTGAATCCCACATCTAAAGACTGTCGCCCGATCTCCATCTTGTCTAACCTTTCTAAAAACTTAGAAAGATTAGTACAATCTCATTTATCCAACTTCCTTGAAGAATCCAATTTCCTCGATCCCCTGCAATTTGGTTTTCAACCCGGCTACTCTTCACAATCCACTCTCCTCAAAATCACAAATGACGTGTTTACTGCCATAGACAAAAAAAAAAAAAAAAAACTGACTGTACTGATACTTCTGGATTTTTATAAAGCGTTTGATTCCCTTGACCACTCTATCCTTTTTTCCAAATTAGAATCTTTAAATTTCTACTTCAGTTCTATCTGCTGGTTTCAGTCTTTCCTTTCTTTCCTTTCCCAAGCAGTTAAAATAACTAATCAATCCCTATCTACTTTTCTCACTGCTACTTATTAGTATTGCTCAAGGGTTCAGCATTTCTCCTCTCCTTTTCAATTCCTACATCAATGATTACTTAATTCAATTAAGCAATGTTCCTACCACCTCTATGCAGATGATTCCCAAATCTATCTTTCCTTTCTCCCTTCTGCTTTCGCCAAAATTCAGGAAGACCTGAATAGAATCAGTACCTGGGGGACCTTAAATAAATTACAATTAAATGAAAAGAAAACTCGGGCCTATAATAAATAATAGGATCTAGCTCCATCTTTAGTTCATTCACCCATTATCGTCCCTTAATCCTAAATGATCATCTTTTTCCTTTCTACTCTTCTGTTAAAAATCTAGGAATTATTTTTGATCAGACCCTTTCTTGGAAATCTCAGATTGCCCAAATCTCCCACCATTCTATAGGTCTACTATTCCACCGATCCCGTCACCTTCTTCCCCAGTCAACTCGTAAGCTTTTAGCCTCCTCTGTATTATTCCCTTACCTTAATTATGGTTGTCTAGTTTATGGTGGTCTCTAGACGGTTCTCAAAGACAGATTGAAACAAATTATGAACTGCTTTGCCAGATTTGTCTTTGATATACCGAGGCGCTCCCACGTTTCCTTCCTCTATTCAAAATTAAACTGGCTTTATCCCACATTCCGTTTAAAATGTTTCCATGGAACATTCCTTTACCAAATTCTCAGCACCCTTCATCCTTCCTATATTTACAATATGCTTCAATTCAGATCTGCAATCAATTCAATCCACCCAAGATCCCGTCTTTCTGATCTATATACCGCATCACAGAACTGCTGCATTCCAACGCTCTTTCCTACTCCGCTCAACCATCTTATGGAATTCCATTCCTTCTCATATTAGACAAGCGAAATCTCTGAAAACATTTAAATTCCTCTATTTCCAGTACCTCGTTTTTATCCAAGGTGACGCTTGCTAACAATCTACTTTCTCAATTAAATGATATATCTTTCTGAAACTTTCAATAACTATTTGCAAAAATTAAATACCAATCAAAATAATTTTTAGGTATCAATTTTATATTATAATCAATATAACATTTAGGTTCTTGCATTGTATATATTAAGCATTGTATCAAAAGAATCTATTTATTATTTCATTTGTAGAATGTTTTCTCATTTTCCTGTTCACATATTTAATTAGTATCTATGTATACATTATCATTGTTATAGTATTATTTATTCTTTATTTATTTATTTATTTTTTTCATTTCATTTATTCATTATGTCCTGACCAGATATAACTAATTTTATTTCTTTCTGTACCATTTCTAAGTTGTTATTCTTAAGGGACTTGGTCCCAGAATAAAATTATTTTTCTATTTCTATCTTGGTTCATATTGGAGCTACAAAGCTCCAGTTTGACTTAAATCATTGCACTGTTTGTGTAATTTTAATCAGGAAACTATAGATTCACCTTTGCAATTCATAATTTTGATCCAAATATTCCAATTAATATGTCTGTAAAGTGGGAAGCTGGTAAGTTTATCTTCGGTGTTTCTCAATGTCTAACATTCTTCTTCATATTTATATTTTGTATTGAAATTAATATCATTGTGTAAACAAGTTCCTAAACATGTTTCCTTTTCCAAGCCAACTATTTATTTTAAATTTCCAGTTAAAGCAGATGGTCTTACAACCTAAGAACTCAGTTATGCTCAGATATCCATCTAGAATAGGACAAAGGATCAAGATCTTGATTTATCTGTTTTCTTGACAATGTCGCAGAGTGATTGCATTTGAAATGTCCTTTAAATATTATTAATCCAGTAAAAGATTTCACCTTTCTTTTAATGAAGAGAACATGCTCGGTTGCTTATTGATCTCATAAGCAAAGCACCTCGCATAAGAAGTGTTTAAAATTTTGTGCCATTCAAGCTTCTGACTTCACTGAAATTATTTAATTGGGGGAAATAGATGAAGATCATAATTAGAGACCGGATTTTTGTGCAGTACAAAATCAAAAAATGTGCAGTAAAAAACTCAAAACATGCATAATCGTGCAGTAAAAATCTGAAACGTACAAAAACTTAAATTTAAAAACTTAATACATGCAGCAATCCATTTATTTGCACAAACATGCAAAACATAACCGACCTTAAATAAACTGAAGCACATTTCGACAAACGTTCCGTTTTAGTATTAATTCAATCTGAAATACTTTTTGAATCTAAAACTTTGAAAAAAAAATGTATAAGATAATTTTCAATAAAAAAAATATAAATATATTTATTAAAATTTCCTTTTACATGGAAACAAAATATAATAAAATTTTTTTTTTATAATAAATTAATTTTTAAAACTTTCATGAAAATGTACGATTTGTTCATTTCAAAATTCTCGGGTTCAACAAAGTTGATTAATCTTGCGAAAATTATTTTTTATATATCAAGAAATTGTTCAGGTAAAAATTAAAAATTAATCAGGTAAAAATTACCTGATTTGCATTGTGCTTCTATTTGCGATTTCCTTTCGTGGCCTATTGTTTTCAAACACCAAGAACAGAACACCGCCTTCCCATCAATTTTCAGCTCTGGATATTTATTTGTCCATTGTTTCAATTTTTTAAAAACACTCATGGCCTTTTTTGAGATTTTCAAAATTGATACTTTGAAATGTTATCAACAACTGACCGTTTGTGCTAAATCAGAAATGGGGAATAAAATGGGAAGCGGGTAGTAAAATTTTCTGAGGAAACGTCTTAGTTCTAGGAAGTGCGTCGATCTTCCAATTTGTAAATACAATGTTTACCTAAATCCTCAAAGCTCCTAATTCAATACGATCATTTAAAAGTAGTATGTCACAAATACATTGGTTTTAGGCAACTTTTTACTTTCAATTTAAAACTAATTAACCTATTTAATATCTTGTCTTATAATAGTAAATAATTTTTTAAAAAAATAAATGATTAAATGAATAAAATTAGATGAATTTGGTTCAGTTGTGCAATTTCTTGCAGTAAAACCCGAATTAAGCTCAAAAAGTCAAAATTGTGCAATTTCGTGCAAAATAAAATTTAAGAATAAGAATCCTTAGGTCATGAATGAGATAACTACTAGGGTTAGAGAGCGCTAAACCACAGCAAACTAAATGTGCAATAACACAGAGATCCGGTCTCTAATCATAATAAATAATGTATCAATTTTAAGATTGATACTAAATATGCATGTATATCTCTGTCACTGTTCTTTAACATATCTGTCTTGCATTTTTGCACCATCTTTATAAAATATTTATATAAAACCTATGTTGGATTATTTTTTTCATTTAAATTTTAATAAAATTTTTGTAGTTGCACATAAAATAATATTTTTCTTAATGACTCCAACTTCTTGGTTGTAGCTGCGTTCAGTAAAATGGTCTTGTACAAAGCTGGTGAACTGTTTGAATTTGAAGATTTCAAATGGAAATTGCACATGACTATGTCCAACACACGTTTCTCGAAAACAAAAATGGAGTTTAATGCTAATTTAATGGAGTTTAGAAGGCTCTTAAAATTGTTTTTACTGAGATCCAATCATATAACCTTTTCTGTTTGTTTCTAGCTTTGGCTTACGAAAGAAAAAAACAGTTAGGAAAAGCCAAAATAGGTGGACAGTTCAATCTCATTAATCATAATGGGAAACCTGTGAGCAGTGAAGACTTCTTAGGGAAATGGCTTCTAATTTATTTTGGGTTTACACATTGCCCTGACATTTGTCCAGAAGAAATGGAAAAATTGTCCAATATTGTACAATCACTTGGTTTGTTAACTTGTCTTACCTTTGTTGTATAATATCAACTTTCTATTTTTAATTTTTTTTTCTATTTTCATGTATTGAAGATCAGGGTAAGGAAATAGATGTTCAGCCACTATTTATCTCAGTTGATCCAGAACGAGATGATCCTAATGCAGTTGCAAAATACATCAAAGAGTTTTCTCCAAGAATCATTGGGCTTACAGGAAGTAAAGAACAAGTTTCTCAAGCATGTAAAAGTTATAGAGTATATTTTAGTCAGGGACCCAAGGATGAAGATAATGATTACATAGTAAGATTAATATATGCAATTTCTCATTTTTCTTACCATGATCTTTCTTGATAGGTTTGGTATTATACAATTAATATGAGAAGTAGGCACTATTTCATTTTTTTCAGCTCCTACGAGAATGAGGTTAATGTGTTTTAAAGCTGTTAACATGAACTGGATATTTATTAATCAACTGGTTATTTTACCTTTCTGTATATTTTCTTGCTAAATCTTATCATTTTCACAAATAAACCAACAGCCTCTGTAGGAATGATATAAAGGAGTTCTGAGAATCAATTTTTGATGCTAATCACATGCATTCTGACAAAGTATGGAAATAGGTTTTTTCTTAAGTAACCAACCTATTCCAATCTGAGTTCAGCCAATTAGCCTAATCAATTTTTACATGGACGTGCACTAATGCTTGTATTTACCAATTTTTAATAAGTTGTTAGGACCCATAAGGGTAGTTTATATCCAAGTTTGTAAACTTAAATATCTGTTGTAATTTGTGTAGTACTCGAAAAACCACTCTTGAGTGTAGAGAAATCAGTGAAGGGTGCAAAACCAAGGACATTGGCATGAAATTTCCTCTTATCTAGTTTAACATTATTCCTGTTGGCCCAGAAGCAATTTCTATAGAGATCTTATATTTCAGAAAATGCATCTAACAATTTGGTAGGGGGATAGGATAAATATTTTTGAGAGTCATTTGCATAGATATGATATGCTAGTGTAGGATTGTCCGAGGGAGATCATTGATGTAGGAGTTAAAAAGGAGGGGGATATACTAGAACCCTGGGCTACCTCTGAATACAGACCGGAAGATTGATGGAGGTTTATGTGGAATAGACACTGCTAGGGTATAGTTTGAGAGAAAATATAAGAACAAACAAATGGAACTATAGGAAAATTTGAATGATTTGGAAAACAGGGTAGAATGATCTAGAGAATCAAAGGCTATATAGACTTTTATTTTTCTCTCTCAGGATATTACTGATGATTTTAATTAACACGGATTGTGTGGAATAGTCAGGTCGGAAACCAGATTGGAAAGGATCAAGATGTAGATGGTGCTATGTATCAAACCTATAGGGTTTAATTTGATAGACATGACATTAGCGTGTTGCAAAAGGGGTGGCCCGTCGCGGGTGGTCCGGGGAGTCCGCGCCCTTTGTTGAGATTTTTCTCTACCTGCCTATCCCTTACCGGCAAAATATTTTCAAAGTCAGTTTTTGAGAGGAGTTTGAGTCGATGAGTCGAGCAGTCGAGGAGAGTATGTGAGAGAGTCTAGATGTCTGGTCTGGTCCCTTCTGAGCTATGTAGTTCCTGGATCCTTCGGAGCTTGGGAGCTCCCGGCTTACCACTATGAACCCACACGTAGCATCACCCATCGTAGCATCATTAAGACGACAAGTCTAGATTAAGTTATTTGTTACAATATAAGTTTAAACTTAAGAATGATTCCTTTTCCTAACTGTCATTTTTATATGTCAACCCATAATGGAATATATATTGTTTTAGTTCAACCGTCATTTATTCACCATTTGCATGCCACTCATTAATTAATATATTTGTTTACCCTTATTTATAATTAACATACACAATTATCTGGCCCCACGATCACCTTCTGGAGAAGAATTAATTAAATCAATTTATTATTTAAATAATACATATTTATCATTTGTCAGGAGATTAAGTCCTGGCTGGCATCCCGATAATTAGATTAATGCTGATCCGGACTCAAACAGAGACGGACATAGCATTAAGAATGGCACCCCTTGCGTGGAACCGATTTGTCAGATAATTAGTGTTGTTAATTAGTGTTAATTATTTTAATTAGAAATTAATTAATGAGTGACATAATTTTTTTGCAATTTAATTGAAATAGGATAAGTGTGTGTTGAATCAGTTTATCATTAACGTTTTATCAAATTACTTTAATAAGGGCTTTCTTAATTTTGCGTTTTGATTACCATAAAGGTTGTGTATAATAAGTGATATTAGAATATTTTTGAGGGTTTTAATTTTTTTTATCATCATAAGCAAGATGTCGCAGAAACTTAATGAAAATGATCTGAGAACGATCATGATAATGTTTGAAAGTTTAAAAAAGGAGTATAAGGATACACAAACCGAAATATTAACAAAAGTAGATAATTTAAAGGTGGAATTGGAAGATTGCAACAAAGCTTTCCAAATTTATAAAGAGGAACCAGAAGTTGAACTAACCTGCTCGCTCCCGACTGTAAGAGAAGTAATTGTGAAACAAACAAAGGAAGAGCCTAAATGTGACATATCTAACGATTGTTCGACTATTATCGAAGTGGAACAAAATTTTAAAGAAAACCTCCCAGCACTAGAAATAGAAGAAATAGCTGAGGAAGAAGTAAATGAGGAAACTGAAGATGAAAATTCCAGTTCTCTACCCTTTGTCAAAGAATTTTATGAAGTAGACCTCTCGATATGTGATGAAGAAATCACTGTAGAAGAAACAAGTAAGAAGAAGAAAAAGAAAAGAAGAACAAGAAAAAGAAAAGTAAATTATTATCAAAGAAAAAAAAAATAATAAAGGAAAAAAGCTCAAATATAGAAATAGGAATGGGACAAGACCAAAAACGCTCAGAACAGTTAGAAGAGTTAAATTTGTGAAAAGACTAAAATCGGTAATAGTTAAAAAGAATAGTAAGTTAAAATTAAAGGTAAAGAAGAACCATAAGAAAGGTGAAAGCAGGTTTGAAACAAAAGGAACGATATCTTATGGAAAAGAAAACTATAGTGAAGATAATGACAAAAATAATCCATTCCAAATTACAGAAATGAAAAGGAAAAAAAAGTATTTGCATTACTAGGGGTAGAAATTGTTAGGAGGAGGTATTTCAGTAGTGTAAATACCCAGAATCCCGTTGATGTATGCAATTATCTACGGGGGAAGGTTAAGAAAAAATTATAATCTTTGAAAACGCCTATTGCAAATTTGATACCGATCCGGATAATGTTTAAGGAAAAAGACTATTTTTTAGGGTAAAAATATAGATATAATAAATAATGTAAATAGTAAGGTATTAGGTTTAATTAAATATATTGTAGATCTTAGTGCTGTTCTTTTAAAAAAAAAAAGGATTTTTAGCAATTATATAGTCGTTCATTTGTTTAAAATTCATTAATGAGAAATAATTAAATAAATAATTAGACAGACAGTATTCATTTATATTGTAGAGATTTTTTATCTTTGTATTAGTTAATTGTTTGAAAATGTTTCTAGAATTGGTTAAGTAGTAATTGAAAGATTCGTTAATGTTCCAAGGTATGATAAAATGAATATGAAGCGATTTGTGCGGAACATCGTAATTTAAATAATAATAACGTTATAAAATATATTGTTTCATATGAAAAAATAGTTCAAAACCATGTAGGAGTATAAATTGATTTTCTGTAACATTAAAAATAATAGACCTACCTATAACCAAAGCATCATAAATTAGTTTACGAAAGTAGAGTCATTGTAAAGTTCTGGTTGACATATAGAAAATAGAAATAGAATCATTATTTTATATTTTGCTTTATATAGCATCATTTAGGAGAACGGATATGCGGCTACCTGCAGTTCCAGGTATATCTCTGTACCACGGCAATAGCTTGTAAACGGTCGGTGTAAAGGACACCCTCAACCCTCAGGTAGCGAACCCTCTTCAATAGGATTACAGAAGCAATAACATCTGGTGTGAAGAAGTGAAGGTGACATAATAATCATCAGTAGTAAGAACCACTTAAGCTTGGAACAAAGGGTCAACAGGTAAAAGAATATTTTTATCACCTGCAAGACATCAGAATATTCCCATTCACGCAGACGCAAGCAGAAACTATTCTTCAAGTGGCTCAACAGAAATTATAAACAGGCATTGATGACTGAATCTACTCATAATGATTTTGTCTGAATTGCCTCCTGCAACTACAAGAAGATCATTAGTAGATATCTAGTTTTGTGTGGTGACAAGTGGTTGGACACTTAAGTATTTCTCACATTAAAAGTGAACAAAACCAATAGAGCCTTGCCCTATAATGATAGTTCCGTCAAACCAGAAGCTCCCTAACTGGTTGTTCAATATATTATTTCGTGAGTTGAATTACTGACAATGAAGAGGTGAAAAATGTTAATTTATTGTTTTATTTTTATAAAATATGTTTTATTTGGTAAAAAGATGATATTTAAATAGTGTAACATTGAAAAATCTTATAGTACATATACTTATGATAGAAATATGGTTGTTTACAGGGTTTGTAGAGCTTAAAAGGTATACATAAATACAACGCCTTAACATTTTTCATAATTTGTTTTTTATATAAATAAGTTAAACGTTAATTTCATATTTGCAATTTATTATTATTTGTTAGTATTTAAATTTATTCGTAAATATTGAGTTAACTGTGATGCTTTTATATAACTAAAGTGCTCTAGGAAATATGTAGTTGATACTGTTGGTTTAGTTTGTCATTTCCAGTTGATAAATGTTTTTATAGGCTTTGTTTGTATTAAAAGTTGTAATATTGATGTAATTATTGTATATATTTTGATATTATTCTTAACTTTATGTAAATTATGTATGGCTATTTGTTGTCAATATAGACTTCTCTGAAGAAATAATACTGATAAATTTTAGGTAGTCATAAAATTCATTTTTTAAACTCAAATTTGTAAACAAGTTTATATTATATTCTAAATCACTGGCTTAGCAGATAAGTCCTAAAATCGTGTTATTCCTAGAATTTAAAAATAGTCTTACTGTAATATTTTGTTGATATCATGAGGGTAAAATGGCGTTCATTTTTATGTTATTCAATAGTGTGATATTCAATTTTGTTTATTGAATTTACCTCAGGGCTAGCGATATATTATTTCTGTTAATAGTTGTAGATTATTTTAAAGAAAAATCAATAAGTTTTGCCCGCTTATTAATTTTTCTTTTCTTGTAAGAGGTGGGAAATGCTATGTATCAAACCTATAGGGTTTAATTTGATAGACATGACATTAGCGTGTTGCAAAAGGGGTGGCCCGTCGCGGGTGGTCCGGGGAGTCCGCGCCCTTTGTTGAGATTTTTCTCTACCTGCCTATCCCTTACCGGCAAAATATTTTCAAAGTCAGTTTTTGAGAGGAGTTTGAGTCGATGAGTCGAGCAGTCGAGGAGAGTATGTGAGAGAGTCTAGATGTCTGGTCTGGTCCCTTCTGAGCTATGTAGTTCCTGGATCCTTCGGAGCTTGGGAGCTCCCGGCTTACCACTATGAACCCACACGTAGCATCACCCATCGTAGCATCATTAAGACGATAAGTCTAGATTAAGTTATTTGTTACAATATAAGTTTAAACTTAAGAATGATTCCTTTTCCTAACTGTCATTTTTATATGTCAACCCATAATGGAATATATATTGTTTTAGTTCAACCGTCATTTATTCACCATTTGCATGCCACTCATTAATTAATATATTTGTTTACCCTTATTTATAATTAACATACACAATTATCTGGCCCCACGATCACCTTCTGGAGAAGAATTAATTAAATCAATTTATTATTTAAATAATACATATTTATCATTTGTCAGGAGATTAAGTCCTGGCTGGCATCCCGATAATTAGATTAATGCTGATCCGGACTCAAACAGAGACGGACATAGCAATGGGAATCCTACAGGAAATCGGAAGCTTGAGCTTGTACAAATCTTTTTGTGTTTTCAAAAGGTTAGAAAGAATGGAGATTAGGCAATAATCTTCAGAAGATATAGGATGGACTTTTTTCCATTGAGGCAGGAACACAGGATTTGGAAGGAAGAAATCTTAGATGCAAAGGACTGGAAGGATTCTGGGAGGCATAATTTTATTAATTTAACTAGGAGACCATATGGTACTATTGATATTGGTATGTGATTTTATAATGAAAGATATAATTAATTATCTGTTAGAGTAATGTGGTAAAAGAAAAAAATCATTGTCATTGAATGGAGTTTTGGAGGCAAAAGTTGAGCCGTATAGAAAGGTGGTGGATGAAGATGAAACGATATTTCGTTTACGTATCTGTTGAAATTTGGAAAACTATTGAGGAAGAGGATTAAGGAGGGTTATATAGAGAGAGTTGGCAAATGAATAACCATTTTGATTTGGAATCTGGACCAGACAAAAGAGCTTTGTGGAAGTAGGATGATTTCAAATATTGAATTCTTGTCTCAACCATGTTGCGGAGCAACTAGAACATTTAATTCATCCACAAGTCTTGTTCCACTGAATCATCTATGTGCAATGGCCTGCCTTCTATGCAGCTCTCTGATTTTTTGAGACATCAATTGCAGATTGGCAATAAAATGCAAAGGTTTTAAGTGCAGCATGGATCCTTTTATTTATATATGCTAAATAGCGTGACTTCCTTGATAACATGTGCATTCTTTTAATTGCCTTGAGCTCCAAAAACCTTTGCCTTTAGATACTTTTGTAATATGTTAAATCATTAATGTTAATTTTGTTAAACTAATATTCTGTTTTTCAGGTTGATCATACTATCATAATATATTTAGTGAGCCCAGATGGTGATTTTGTTGACTACTATGGCCAAAATAAAACAGCTGAAGAGGTAGTTTCTAGTATTAAGATAAATGCTGCCAAATATAATTTGCTTAATTCAAAAAGTATTCTAGCTAATCCATTTGGAACTCGAAGCGTATTTAGCAGTTAAAAGGAAGAATATCAATTGTTATATTATTCATTAACAAGTGGTGTATATATTAAGTTATTGTAATTTAATAAAATAAAAATATATTTTAATCTTGATTGAATCAAAAAGGTCCTTATTTAAATTAGAGAATTAGTCATATTTTCTAATATTTGATTTTACTTTATGGAATGGAATTAAGATACTATTATATGATAATTAGAAAATACATTGTTATAAAAGCAAGATAACTAATTATTAACGCACTTTCAATAATTAATAGTCTAGTCAATCTAGACCAAAAATGGGCAGAAGAACTAAAAATTCTACTCTAATTTTTTCAGAAATGTGTTGGGGAGGGTTCCCTGAAAGAAAAAATAAAGTCCTTCCAAATCCCAGGGCTGCTGAGGGATAAGGAGACTCTTTTTATGTCCCATTTTTCAGTTTTTTGCTTATAACTCGTACATGATGTTTCATTGAAAAAGGTTTCCGGTACAAAATAAAGGCTTATTTTCTGACCAGGGAACTGCCATTAAAGTATCATTCTGATTTTTCCTATTTTGACTGGACTATAAATATTGGAAGAAACAACATCTAATTGAAGGTACTATGTTAGCACTTATAATTATTACAAAAATCTTCATATTAATGAAGTGAAATATATAATATAGAATTCTATAAAACTATATACTATGGTAAAATAAAAAAAACGAAAAATTCAGTATTTTGGAGGGAGGGGTTTTCACATTGGAAAGGAATCTTCCCCCGAGGAAATGCTAGTTGTCTTTCTTTGATTTGCCTTAACTGTGAAAGTGAAGAACTTTTTCTTAATTGACTATTCTAATGTTAATAAAAAAATAAATGAAGGTAATGAATCAATCATAAATGATTATTAATGAATTCAATCATAAAAAAAAATATCAAACAAGAGAAAAATAAAGTAACTTAACTATTTAAATGATTTGAATTTTATGAAAATATGGAGTGAAAGAAAATGAAGAAAAAGAATCAAAAGATAAAAGCCTTTCAGTTGTGTTACAACATAATTCTAAATATGCAGTTATATAAAAAAGATAAGAAATAAACAGAAGATTGAACTTGGTAACTTAAAACTAAATAAAAGATACTTGAATGGTTAACAATGACATAAAAATTTCCTTGGAATAAACAAAAAAAAAAAAAAATTAAAACAAGAAAAGGTAAAAGTACTTTGTAACTATAAAATATTGATTTATTTAACTAGTTTCTATTGTGGATCGATAATTACAGATTTTTTTGTTTGGTTAAAGTGAATGCGAGTTAAAATTAGACTGACTGAAGTTAACCCAATGAGGTTACCTTCATTATAAGAATCCTCTTGATTTTCTCCTTATTACAATACTGCTAGTGGATGAGTCGTCATTGTTAACCATAGATACTAATACATTAACCTCTGGATCCAGAATATCAGAGAGTCTATTATAGTGTTTATCTAATGATGAAACAGCATGTTTTGGAGCAAAGGAAGAAACAATTGTTGACTGACGCAAACAATTGAACCAATAACATAAATTTTACTTCAATTTAAAAACTATAGAATTTAGTTTTGCTTGAAAGTAAAATTAAATCCCTATAATTAGTTATTATTAAAATAAATACAAAAATTCAAGTATTTTTTTCTTTCTTTATAATTAGAAATGCATTTAAATTTGAGGATCCCCCCCCCCCCCCCCCCGGGTTTTAACAATGGCTTAAGCTAATTTATTTATTTGTTTCACATATGAATAATTATTATACTAAATTTTAATGTAAAAAACTTTGTTTCATGAAAAATAAAGCATCCAATAAAATTTAATTTGTTTACTGAATACTTTGAATTTTTTTCTACTAACTGTAAAATCTACACAGTAATTTAACTAGCAGTGACAGAAACAAAGATAACATCATAACAAGGTATACAAAGGGAAAAATCAACAAGGTCTAGTTATAAAAAGTATTTCTTGTCTAAAAACCAGGAGTGAAAAGATTTCACATTATTTTATTTGAAAATTTATCTCATTAAAAATTCTGAAATGATTTTTCTGAATTTAGTGTTATTTTTTAAAATGAAAATTTAAAAAATGGGTGTTCCCTTTGAAAAAAAAATTAAAGTTGACACCATGAACAGGGAATATTTTTTGTGGTACTGGCACGATATCATGGTAACTGCCACATTATCTTAGAACTCAACAATGTCCCATGAAAAATAACTCCATTATTAAGATTTCTCAATAGGAGAATAAGATCCTTCATCCTGGCACACCCACTTCAGACAAATGCTGACTTGGACTCCAGTGAATCAGATGCCAAATTGAAGTATTAGATTCCATATCAATGACCTTATATACTTTAAAAACTTCTTTCATATGGACATATTATAATTCAATACAAAACAAACAGTGATACCTCAGGTCATTCATCCTAATTGAACTTTTCAAATGTTGAGTATATTTGTATGATTAAATCTTAGTGCTTAAAAAACATGTAAAACCGGCTTAGCATGAATGTAACAACACTAAAATTCAAACTAATATTGAAAAAGAATGTATTATTGAATAAAGTAAGAGTGAATAACGAAGGAAAAATAGGGAAAAGTAACCATCATAGATGTCAAGTTCCAACACTCTCTCAACAGGGATGTAACAATAATAATAATAATAATAAAGTAAGAGTGAATAAGAAATTATTTTAATTATGTATCAAATAATATAATACAAATCTGTTACTAAATGCAGTTAAATATACATACATTTTAACATAGTTAGTTATACATGTGCATGTATAAATAAAATCCAAAATAAATTCAGAAATTATTCTTGGCCATCCATTCATTGGCTTTTTAAATTTCATACATAAAAATTAATGAATGAAAATAACAAAGTTTTCTCTTTCTTCTTAAAATGGTGGGGGACCTGAAAAAATAACAGAAAATAATTTGTAGTGAGAAAAAATTATGTATAACATTTATTTATCTATACTAACAAAAAACTATAGCTGTTCAGAATGATAAATCTTTTTAAGTTCAACAGCTGCAAAATTTGATGAACTAGCAACCAATAAAATCACGGTATTCTAATTTTTTAAATATAGTTGAGTTTTGAGTTTCCCATAAACACGAGTTTCACAAATTATTTTCTTTGTACTACAACTTTGTGAATTATGATTTACTCTCATCTTACAATAACAAAAATTAGTGAAAGAGCTAGGAACAAAAAAAAAAAAAAAAAAAAAAAAAAAAATTATATATATATATATTTTTTTTATTTTTGAAGAGAAAAGATTTGACCCCGGTTGGGATTCGAACCCAAGTCTCCACCTCTCTAGCGTGGCGCCTTATCTACTAGGCCACCGAGCTCGTATCCGAACCAGGTAAATCTTCTCTCTTCACTGATCCATACCCCCGGGCACTCGCAATTGCGATGTACAATTCGGGGATGAATGTTCAATTTGAACATTACTTTTAAATGGATCTATTGACCAGCTGTCCTATATATATTAAATTATGAAATAATTCTCATTTTAATAAATATTTTTTAAATATATTTTTTATTTTTGAAGAGAAAAGATTTGACCCCGGTTGGGATTCGAACCCAAGTCTCCACCTCTCTAGCGTGGCGCCTTATCCACTAGGCCACCGAGCTCGTATCTGAACCAGGTAAATCTTCTCTCTTCACTGATCCATACCCCCGGGCACTCGCAATTGCGATGTACAATTACCTGGTTCGGATACGAGCTCGGTGGCCTAGTGGATAAGGCGCCACGCTAGAGAGGTGGAGACTTGGGTTCGAATCCCAACTGGGGTCAAATCTTTTCTCTTCAAAAATAAAAAATATATTTTAAAAAAATATTTATTAAAATGAGAATTTCATAATTTTATATATATATATATATATATATATAAATATATATATATATGATTCAGTGCCCATTGACTCCTGCATTTCAGGTTTGTTTTTTGTAAATAACCTGTGCAAACACTTACATTAAGTTTAATTTGGATAATTTTTCATCATATTCTATTTTCCAGCATAAATTTCGACAGCACAAGGAGGCCATGGCACTGTTTATCTTAAACTATTGAGACTATACTGTATATAAACTTAAGAATTTCAAAGATAATCTTTCTGATAAATTTCAACTCAATTTTGTTCAAAATTATCTAGGTATAGAAGTGTAAATCGTGAAACAAGGAGTCAGATAGCAAAACCTTTCACATAGCTTATAAATTTATAAAATGGCCCCAACAAGTAAATTAAAAGATTCAAAATAAATGCACTAATGTAATTAGTGAAAATATAAAAATGTAAGGGGGGAAAAAAGAAGAAATATTCTGGATACATGGTGGTGAGAATTTTTTTTTTTTTGGAAGAACCTTCACTTGAAAACTAATGGGAACAGTTCATGCTTCTATAAACCTCATTATTTTTACTTTTAAATAATTATCTGAAAAGTTTCTGATGTAACAAAGATACAAGACATTTTTTCTGAAATTTTTTTTTTTTTATTTTTCAACAAAAAAATCTCTGTAACCGGTCCAAATAGTACTCGGCGTTTTTTTCTGCTAAATAATTGTTTACGAAGGTGATTGCCTCTTTATTTGATGAAAATCTGTCATCTGAGAGCAATTTTTAGATGAGGGAACAAAAAGAAATCACTTGGGGCGATCTGGTGAGTAAGGCGGATGGTCAAGCAGTTCAAACCGTGATTCGTGGATTTTTGCCATAGCAACCGCTGAGGTGTGAGACGTTGCGTTGTCTTGGTGAAACAGTATTTTCTTTTTCTGCAAATGTAGCTGTTTTTCCGCAATTTCTGCCTTCAGCTTGTCAAGTAATGATACGTAGAATGCTCGTGTAATGGTTTTTCCTTTTTTGAAGATAATCAATTAAAATAACTCCATGACTATTCCAAAACAAACAGTTACCATCACTTTCCCAGCCAACAAAAACAGTTTTTGCTTTTTTCGGAGTTGATTCCCCTTTGCAGTCCACTGTTTGGACTAAATTTTTTTTTGGCGTATAATGGTGTGTCCAAGTTTCATCCACAGTAATTAATTGGCCCCAAAACTCAGCACCTAAAGTGCACAGCTTTATCATCCCTAAATCTTGATTTAATATGTGACTAACACTTTCTTTTGACATGATCATAACCTCTCCTCTGCTATCTCTCTCACTTTAATTCGGCGGTAGCTGCAGTTTTTGGACGTCCCGAACGTTCATTGTCTCCCAAGCTCTTATGACCACGTTTAAAAACAGCTGCCCAAAATTTCACTGTGGTAAATGATGGTGCAGAGTCCCCATACACAGAATTCAACTCATTTGCATATCTTTGATTTGCATAGACATATTGCCTTTTAAAAACTAATATTTAATGACAGATTTTGTCCATTTTCACAAAAATACTCACATTAACTCGCTTAAACGACTGTTACATAACAACTGTGCATCCAAAGTAGCTGTCAACAGATGAACAACGAATTCACTAAACTTTTATTTATAGTCCAGTCAGCAAACACATAGTAGAGTGCATGGAATATGCGATAATTTTTGACTTCATAGGTTCGTTAGGAATAGTTAGAAGGTAAACATACTAAAAGTCCCCGCCGCTGGGGGGTGAGCTAATGGAGGGGGAGAGGGGAGAAGTTCCATTTTTTTGGTTTTCCAATAATATCTTGAAAACGGTTGACTCTAGAAAAATATATTTCAAATAAACATAAAAGCTAATTAAAGTTACTATAAAGTTGTTTATTTGTTTATTTCGTTTAACGTCACACTACTAAAGTTGATTATATATAAATTTGTCGTGATTCTAACCGATTACGAGATGTACGTTATTGAAGATCGGTGATTTTCGGGAAAAACAAATGTCACCTTACTATTTGTCAAACTTCTGCTTCTATTACGTTCCACAATCGTTTCTCGGAAATAACGTCAGAATCAAAATTGTAGAGCATTAAATTCACTTTAATTTTCTACATACGTTTCTGGCGTTTGCTTCAAATATTTAACAAAAACTGAGGTAAACATTTTTTTTATTTCTAATGTTGTCGATTTTTAATAATGTATATCTCGAAAACCGATGGAATTTCTAAGAATACGTATATAATTAATTTTATAGGAAATTTAATGAGCTTTAATTTTGATTTGCTGCATATTTTTCTAGAGTCCACTGTTATCGAGATATAATCGAAAAACAAATTTGGGACCTTCTTCCCTCCCCCCCACCTTTAGCTCACCCCCCCAGGGGCAGGGACTTTTAATATGCTTACCTTTTAACTATAACTAACACAGCTGTGAATTCAAAAATTATCGCATATTTCATATACTCTACACCCCTCATATCGGTATACTCTTTATCTGAGGTCGCACTTCTCTGAAAAAACACGTTTATTGATACTCATTCTGAAACTAATTGTTCGATCCAAAATTTCGATTTTTTATCTGAAAGCTCCTTAAATTTACTATAAGAATTTATATATGAAATTTTGATTATGTCACGTTATACACTCAAACCAGCCCACTAAATTTGTGAATATTGTCATACTGCGCCAAAACATACATATTTAGCGTTCAGGTTTGGGTGTATTACGTGACATAATCAAAATTTCATATATAAGGCCTGATAGTAAATTTCAGCAGATTTTAGTTGAAAAAAATAAATTTCAGATCTGACAAATAGTTACGGCGTTATGGTGAAAACTATGCCAAAAAAAACTTGGACTTAAAATAGTAAGCGGTTTTAGTTACTTCTAAACTTCTCCCCTCCCCCCCCCTCCGTTAGCTCACCCCCCAACGGCGGGGACTTTTAGTATGTTTACCTTTTAACTATTCCTAACGAACCTATGAAGTCAAAAATTGTCGCATATTCCATGCACTCTACACCACCCCTCATTTTAGCACTCATTGACTGGACTATTATGAGTGCTGGCATCTTCACGTTGAGGTTGGAAACTTTTCAGACCACCCTTGTACTATTATTTAAAAAAAAAAAAAAAAAAAAATACAAAAATTTAAATTAATTTAAAAAAAAAATACAAAATTTTAAATTAATTAAAAAAAAAAAAAAAAATTTAAATTAATTTAAAAAAAAAAAAATACAAAAAAAATTTAAATTAATTTAAAAAAAAAATACAAAATTTTAAATTAATTAAAAAAAAATACAAAAATTTAAATTAATTTAAAAAAAAAATACAAAAATTTAAATTAATTAAAAAAAAAAAAAATTTAACTTGGATATCATTAAATCCTGGGCATTTTATACTTCTTTTCATTTCATTTTTGAATGAAATTGAATATCATAGAAGGGTGGGTGGCATTTTTAATGAATTAAAAACTTCATAAATGCTGGTATACCTTGAGAAATGTAAAACAGTCACCACATATCTATATCTATCTATCTATATATGTATATATGTACGAGGGTGAATCAAATATAAACGGTAATTTTCAAAATTATATTTATTGAATAATATTATACAGAAACTATACCTTCAACATTTTTCAATGTAGTCTCCTGCATTATCTACACACTTCTGCCACCGATTTGGAAGCTTGAATATTCCCTGTTCATAAAAAGACTGAGGGCGAGTTTTTAACCATTCGCGCACGTGCTTTTTGACGTCTTCATTGTTTTCTAATCGTTTTCCTCCAAGTGATTCTTTCAGGAATGGTGGATTGGGTCCACCATTACACCCCCGAATCGAAAATGGCAAGTAAGGAGTGGCGAAGGAAGGATGAAGGCTGCCCAGTGAAAGCCAAAACTCGTCTCTCAGCCGGAAAAGTTCTTGCAACAATTTTTTTTGACTGAAGGGGAGTTCTACTCATTGATTTTCTTCACGATCAACGAACCGTGAATGAGTCTTACTACTGCCAGGTGCTACAGTCAGCAAAAACCAGTTACCGGAACAAAAGACGAGGTGTGCCCATTAGAGATGTCATCCTTCTCCATGACAACGCAAGGCCTCACACCGCATTGTTGACAAGGGATAAATTGGAAGAAATGGGCTGGGAAACTCTCGAACACCCTCCTTACAGTCCAGACCTGTCCCTTTGTGACTATTTTTTGTTTGCACCCCTGAAAGAATCACTTGGAGGAAAACGATTTGAAAACAATGAAGACGTCGAAAAGCACGTGCGCGAATGGTTAAAAACTCGCCCTCAGTCTTTTTATGAACAGGGAATATTCAAGCTTCCAAATCGGTGGCAGAAGTGTGTAGATAATGCAGGAGACTACATTGAAAAATGTTGAAGGTATAGTTTCTGTATAATATTATTCAATAAATATAATTTTGAAAATTACCATTTATATTTGATTCACCCTCGTATATATAGCCATTAACATATGAGACAATCTACAAAACTAATATTTAATTATAATATATTATCGTCTGTTGGGGTAAGTTTGGCCCTTTAATGGTAACATTAGCCCAAAGTTAGAAAAAGTTTTGTGGTGCTGTATTGTAATCATATGATGAGTTATCGACCTAATTTATGGATCACTGGATAGGTAGCACCACTGGCGCAACTGTTGATGAAGTTGAAGTTTAGTTGCATATTTCACCACTACTCATGCTGCTCCATCTTCACTGTGAAATTTGTTGTCTCACAAATTTTACTTGTCAACGCTAATTCTTGAAGAGCTACTAGCAGGTAAGTGTATAATAATATTATATGTTCCATTGTTTAAACGATTTTTGGAGTAATAATGCTGTTACCTTTGCTATTTAAAAAATAATTCGATTTTACTATTTCATAAAAACTTTCAACTTTGGCCCAGAGCTGGGGTAGCTTTGGCCCAAGATGGTGACTGCGCCAAAATTACCCCAAGAAGTAGAAGAAAAGCGAAGAGACAATATAACAGCTGGATATGCCAAATGTGAACTCTTCTTCAGATGAAGATGATATTGGTAGAGTCTGATGGGCAAAGTGAAACATTTTCTGATCTGGAAGAAATATTACAGGAAGTAGAAGGCATATCTGTTCACAGGCCTAATGATGAAGAAACACCAGTTTCTTTGTTGTTGATAACTTAGTGGTTGTTAAGTATAATTGAAAGTTATCATAACTTAGCTGGCAAAATTGTTAGCTTATCTGAAGGACCTACAGTTGAATGCATGGAGAAGAGACTCAAGTTTTGGTGCTGGCCAGAAAAACAAGATTGCCTGACCTATGACTGGGTGGATGTTTGTCAGAAGATCAATCCTCCAAAAATAGTTTCAAAGAGGAACCAGTTCCATGTGCCAGAACTAGACAACCAGCATGTATGCTGTAAAATGACTTCTTTTTTTATACAATACAATTTTTTTTCCACTAAAATGAAGTTCATTTCATTTATTCCCATTTCTCATCATTTCATGGATGTTTTTGAAGTAAAAGCAGGCAAAACAACAAACTAATATGTCTATTGGCAATTTTATCTTGTCTAACTTTAATCCAACCAATACTAAACATAGATTTTATATAGTTTAAAAGTATGGGACAAAGTTTCCCTCCCCAATTCAAGGCAACTTTGGCCCAAGCATTAAAAAAATTCAGTATAATGTTGCAAAATGATTGAGAGGCCTCAATATGGTTTTAATTTAATGATATAAAGTTTGCTTACACAGTAACATACATTGAAAATTAATATAATCAATGTCAAAAGATATGGAGCTGATAAAACTATAACAAAGCTTTAGATTTGGGCCAATCTTACCCCAGATGACCGGTATGTTAAGATATTAATTAAATTTATTCTCAAACAATATGTGCTAGTATTTTTTAAACTGCCCTGTACAGTAGGTTAGATACACGAACTTATGATGGATAATCAGTTTGCATTAATTGGAGAAAATATTAACTATTGAATGAGTATCATTTTTACCTCTCATCATTCCTGGTGGAGGTCCTCTCATAGGTGGAGCAGGAGGGGCACCCATTTGAGGAGGGGGTCCACCTCTACCCATTGCCATTCCAGGTGCCATATCTAAAAATATATGTATACATATTTATCACCTTTTACAGATAACTTGAAATAAATTTCCTATAGCTTGTATTACATTTATGTATTGTAAGAACTAAACACAATCTTGGAGGCATTGGAGTGGATTACAAAGATGCAATCAACTTCATGAGAAGACCAAGCAAAAAGATTTAAAAGAATACAAATAGAAATTAACCTTCTTAACCTATTTGATTTGGATCAAGACGTAGCATGTTGATCCAAGGTTCAATGGAATGAATAAATAAGAAAATAAGACAATGTAAAAACTCAATACATACACATAGTATCAATGTTTTAAAAAATTTGTAGTTTATTACATTTAAAAGATTTTTTAAAAACCAAGTCTCTCCATTTTTAAATGTTGGTCACTTTCAATGCCAAGGAATCTTGTGATGCTTAATGATTTACAATAAACTTGACCCAAAATGATCTGTTGTATTATTAATTTTTATGAAAATTACCAGAGCTGCTTCAATCAAAATGGGGATTCTTCTTTGACATTCTTAAACAGCTAAGGAGCTTCATCAATGATATCACAAATTGATTTTTCTAAACTACAAAAGTTTTTTTGGTCCCAATTTACAAACACGGACTCTTTATTTCGTCGACAATCATTGTTAAACTTCTTTCCATATTAAATATGTGATATATATTCACACAGAGGGTGTTTCAGGGTTAAGCAGCCAAACTGAAAATATAAACTAAGGATCTCAAAACAAGAAAAAAATATTACCTATGAAAGTATGTCTGCAAACGCTTTGTTTAATAGATGGATTAAGATAGAATACCAATAAGATTGTGTCTCCTAAAGGTAAATAAACTATTGACCTAAGGATTAATACTATTTGGAATTAGCATTGGGAACTCTCAAAAACATTTATCAGTTTGTTTAGAGGCTTTTGCAGAATACTTATTATGCCTTCCATTTATAATAATGCTGAATATGTCGATATGGTGTTTGTTTAGTTTTTGGAGTAGTAATGCCAATGCTGCCAGTTGCAAAAATTCCAGGTGATTACAGAATTTTAGAATACAGGATATTAAGAAGATTACCAAAAAGGTTTATCTTAGTTCCAAAAAGTATATGAAAGGCCAGTCAATGACCTTAATTCTTTATGAAGAAGAATAATTGAATATTGAGAAACAATAACACACAACCAGTGCTGTTCTGCCACTGCTGCTGTTGAAGAAAGATGCCGAGCCGGTCTTAATCCTCAAGGAAATCACTTTGAACAATATTTAAGATGAATGTAATGTTTCAAAAATAAAGTAATAGCAACAAAGAAAATAATGTGTGAATATCTCCTAAAAAAATCATCTGTGAATATAGCTCAATAGGAAATTTTTTTCTTGTTTTGAGGTCTTGAAATCCACTGCTTTGCCTTTAAAAAATGCATAAGAGTGCCTGATTCATCAAATGCAGCTTAGCTTCCTTGAAGGTAAACAATAAAAGTTAAACTCACTCATCATTGGTGGGGCTCCCATCATTGGGGGCATTCCTGGAGGAGGTGCCCGCATCTGAGGAGGTGCAGAAACTTGGCCCCCACGGCCAGCTGGAGTCATAACTTGGGCAGATGGGCCACCTACACCACGAACTGGCCCTTGAAGACCTACATAAACAATAACCATGTATAAGTACATACATGTATAACACAATAATGATAATATTAGATGTAAAAGATAAAATTTCCAAATTTTGAAAAAGCTTTACAATTGTATTGTTAATAAATCATAATCAAAAGCAGGCTCTATCCTGCTTCCATACAAAATACCTTATTTTGAAGTTGTGACATGATATCAATCTAGCGTAAAACACTATTTATTCCAGTTCTTCAACATACCCATGCCCTAACAGTGAGTGTAAATTTTTTAAAATTTTAGTATTACTTCATTTATTACTACTGTCAGTATTTTTACTAAAATCATGAAGAAAATAATAAATGTTAAACACCTCATCAGTTTATTGTAATGTTGAAACAAGAAACAAATATATTACATTTTGATCTTTTCCATTCCTTATACCATAATTTACAAATCGCAACAATTATTACTACTAATAAAAACAATATTTTCTCATTCCTTATGACATGTTCAGACGATCTGGACATAATTGGAAGAAGCCTAGAATCTGTGAGGGAGGCATTCCTTACTCTCCAGGAGGCAGCTCAGGAAGTGGTTCTGGAGATGAACCAGGCAAAAACCAAGTACATGATAGCTGGTCTGCAAGCAGAGGATCGGCAGGATAGCCAAATAATAATCGGTGACTTCACATTTGAACAAGTTATAAGAGTTCATTTATTTAGGGACTCAAGTGAACTCCGACAACACACAGCAGGAATTAAATAGAAGATTAATTGCAATAAACAAGTGTTGTTTTGGACCCCTGAAGCACTTAAGAAGTAGAACCTCTCACGCAAAACAAAAGTCCAACTGTATAAAACCTATTCTGACCTATGCCCCTGAATGCTGGACAATTTCTAAAATGCAGGAAACCTTAGTCCAGAGGTTCGAGAGACGGATTCTAAGAAGAATTTTTGGACCAGTTTTCAGAGACAACACTAGGAAGATGAGAACCAATTCAGAGCTCGCACAGCTATATCAAAATAAAAACATTGTAAGATATATTAAAATTGGAAGGCTTCGATGGGCAGGGTATGTGGCGAGGATGAATCCAGATGAGGTCCCTAAAAAACTATTAGCCAAGAGAAGAGTCAGCATACCAAGACTGAGATGGGTTGATGGAGTGGTAGAGGATGCGTTGTCCATCTTGGTAGTAGATGACTGGCGGTCATCTTGACTCACTTTGAGTTTTAGTGCCGTTTTGATTGATTGATAATAACATATTACTCATTTGATTATCAGTCCAAATTAACTTTCAATCCTTTTAACTCTTATATTGTTTAGAAACAAAATAAATAAACCATTGCTGATAAATTTATATTGAGGGGGTTATACTTTACTTTTATTATTTGCATCACCTTAGTTAAAGACTCTTAGGGGTTTTTACTATTATTTATTACCTATTCTTACTATCTATGCCAAAATTATATAAGCCAACCTAAATGATACAGAGGAAGTTAATGTCTAAAGAAAAAACCTAACAATTCAAAAATATTAAACTCAGACCTAATTTGAATTAAATCCTTCATTTACTATCTATAAATCACTACAATAACATTAGATAAATTATAACTATATGCTTTCAATATAATTGTATGATATTCAACTAATCCTTTCTCTAATTTTAACAAACAGCATAGTTTTAAAAAGTAAAGAAACCTATAAAAGAGATTAATAAATTACCTGGGGCAGCTGGAGTACCAGGTGCTGGAACCCCACGACCAGCAGGTCTTGCAGTACCAATTCCACCACCTGCTCCGGGAAGGGGTACCCTAGGTAATCCTTCTTCTGGTGGAGGAGGGCCTTCAACTGTAAGGGAGACAATATTTTCACCTCTTAGTAATACAAATCCTAACACTCTCTTTTCTTCTCGCTCTGGCTGTTTTGTGTTCTTCGGCTTAATTTTCCTGAATTCTTCACAGTCTCCAAGAATGAGATTCATGTGCTTATCAAACGCTACAAGAAAAAATATTGAATGCTGTAAAAATTTGAATTCACTAGTCTATATTCAAAAGAAAAATATATTGCACCAACAAAACCTTTAAATGTGCCAATAAATGTCCTCGAATCTTGCAAAATGATTCTAACTCTGTAGTTAATATGTTGAAGCATTTTATTGTTCTTACCGACCGTCTAGAAGTAAAAATTAAATGTTAAAAGAATTAAGGGTAAACATAAATAATACAGATAATATTCAATATTATAAACAACCACTACTTTACATAATACAGTGCAAAGTTTTAAAATAATCATACCATTTTTGTGGTTTATAACTGAAGAAATTACAAAGAATACTAAACAGCACAATCACAAAAAATGTTACGCTAGATTTTAAGCTTGAGCACGCTTATAAACACCGGTGCCTCTAAATCACATGGATCAGTGGCAGCATATGTTTTCTCTGCCAGTCATGGATTAGTTTCTGTTAGATTCGTTATTTTAAAGTAGATAGTATAGAAATTAGATTCAAATAAATGCATTTATATTAATATTTTTTATTACAAACTAACCCTATTCTATAAAAATATTTAAGTGGGGTGGATATGTAGTTAAAATATACAATTATATATAAATAAATAAATATATATATATATCATTGTGATTTTTGAAATATCAATAGCTAGATTTTTAGATGGGTGAATTATTTTTTTTAATTGCGAATATGTGTAATTATAACCTCAGTTGGGTGAAGTTTAGAACACAGTTTGTTGGGAAGGTTATTTGTGTTCACTGAATTCCTTATCACCTCTTTTGTTTTCTTGTTATAGCATTGGTATGCGCTTGTGATATAACTGTGCTTTATTGTATCCAGTAGAATGGCAGCGGAAATAAAAGCTGCTGTTGGAGCTCCTGGTGATAGATTCAATTCTGCTAAAAAGTTGACATTGTTATCAAAATTAGAAGGATCTGCTGATGATGTTAACCAGGCAATAATTATTCCAGGTCAAGAAGGTGTCATTAGTGTTTCAGATGACCGGTAATTTTTTTTTATTAGTTATTTAGAATGTCAGAAGTTTTTGTAGTTGTATAAATTAAAATTAGATTCCTGTAAGACAATGAATTATTTGCTCTTCAGGTAGTTCATTGATTATAAGACATCATGTTTATATCATGGCAGTGTTCATATTTCAAATTGATACCAAGCTCAGCTGATAGTGTGATGATTATGTAATAGTGTAAATTTTTGTAAAATAAACATGAACTGCTCGGCATTTTTATCTCCATTCCTGGTTATAGATTCTTTGGGCATATCGACCTTATGTACTCAGTGGGCAGGATGGACAGGTTTTCCAATAGCTTACCATCCTATTTTAGCCAGAGTGAAATCGGTTGAGATTTATAAGGTAAATTTTGGCTACAGATAGAATGTTTTCACACCCAGTCTAGATTCAAAGGGACTTCACAGACGTTACAAGTATCCCAAAGTGTTTGACTGTTGAAAAATTCTTGGTCTCCATGGTCTCTTTATTGTTTCATTATGGAGCACTGTTTTAGGTAGATTTTCCTTTCCTTCACATGTTACTAGATGTAGTGGGCTTGAGTTGAACCATTTGTTGGTTGTATCCTGTAAATTATCATATGATATTAAAACCTCTTTTATCTCTTTACACAGTGTTAGGTTTATAACTATAAGAATTTAAAATATTTGCTAACCATTGTTTTAAAAAAACCCAATAAAACAACTGTTAATTATAAGCAACTTGAAGCAGTTTTTCTTGCAGAGTAAGAAATTAACTAGCGATTAATATTTATAGACTTAATTTTTTGAATTATCGCTAAAATAATGTTTTTTAAGTGTGTATTTTATAAAGTTTTTCAGTTGGTTGTTTTGGTGTATATATAAAAAAAAAAAAAATTATCAAATTACTTCAGTGTTTAAAAGTTTACCTGTTGTACTTTAATTTTGTTTGCATTTATTGATATTTCATTTGCTTGGTTGATTTTTATTTTAATAATCATCTTAGATGCCATCTCATAGATTCCGCCAATTTTAATGTTAAAACCTGTTTTAGGTATTCTTAATTTCTTAAAATGACACTGCTTTATGCTTGTTTTCATTTCTGTTTTAACTCATATACCGAATTGTCAGTGTCTAAGATTACTATGGTGTTTCGAACTAACATGGAATAAATCCTTGGATTGGGCAACTAGGCACAACGGAGGGGCTGCACCGCTGCATAGCCCAAAACGAGAGGCAAGCAAGCCGCATGAAGTTGCAAGTTCTTGTTGGTAAACTCTTGCGCCTTCTTGTGCAACCTTTGTGATTACCATTTTTTTTTAGGGCATCTTAATCAAAAGTCTTTGTTTTTAAATATGGATTGTGGAGAACAAAAAATATTGGACTTTCTTGAAGATTATAGAAGAGGTCTCGTACTGTGGCAGGCTTCAAACCTGAGATACAGAAACAGGATCTTCATAAGAGATGCTCTTTGTGAGCTAAGTGAAAAATATTTAATTGACGAAAAGTCTGTCTGAACATCATTCAAAACACTGACATTTTTATCTTCAAAATAACGACGAACCCAACACTTTCATTTTCTTTTATGAGGATATTCAATTGCAATATAAGCTGCAGCTACACCAGCAGCAAATAAGATTTTTTATGATTGTGGAATTTTTGATACTGCGGCTTATTATTGGGTGTGGACAGTATGGGGCATGCATCAGGGCACATGAAACTAATGCACCTTGTTGCATACTCAGCCCCACAGAAAGTTGCATGGGACATTGCAGGAAAATGCATCTTCAGTTCATTCTTAGATTGAAATAGGTGTAAACAATTTTTTATTGTTATAAAAATATATTGAGCTTGAAATTAATTATCGTTTGTTAAAGTAATTATAACTTATTGCTAACTCATTAGATTTATGATTGTATGTAGACTCTTTAAGAAGTATATATATATATAAATGGGCCATTCTCATGGCAGTGATTTTTCACTGTCCTGCTGGACTTAAGTTGGAACTAAAACTTCCAAATCAATATTTTTAGTCAATTTGAACGTAAATCGATCCCTTAAAGTTGGTGCATACAGCCTGAAAAATATTTTTGTATATCTATAAAAAGGCTTATAAGCTCATGACCATCACTTGTCCCTACCTATAAAGTAAGATTTCATGGAAGTTATTTAAGTATTTATTTTTAGAAAACTTATGTATTTATTTTCTAGAGTATGAAAACATATATTGGAAAATAAATTAACATGCTTTTAAACATTTTTAAACTATAAAGAAAAATTCTATTTTCTTTTTGTCCCTCGGTTTGTCTTCATGACCGTCACACTAAATAGTTATTTCAATATTCTGTACAAGAATAAGCTAGTGCTAATTATTGCTATCTACGGAGTAGTTCATGAGGTTATCTTCATAAGTGACATGTTTAGTAGACATATTTTAGTGTATTTTCTAAGATTATCATCAATCCAGGGAGTTTTCTTACTCGTTCTTTCTATTACTCACGACTGTCACGCTTTTTTGAAATGATTCGTATTTTTTAAAAGCTTCTGGACTCCATATTTGATTATTTTTATGATGATGATTTTATTGTTGACTGTAAGTTGTAATTAAGGTGATGAAATGGTCAGGGGTGGAGTCAGGATGAATAAACAACATCAAGTTTTTAAATGAAAAACTTATATTTTGGCGTGCCATATTTTTCATTTAAAAACTTGACGTGTTTATTCATCCTGACTCCACCCCTGACCATTTCATCACCTTAATTACAACTTACAGCCTTTTTATAGATATACAAAAATATTTTTCAGGCTGTATGCACCAACTTTAAGGGATCGATTTACGTTCAAATTGACTAAAAATATTGATTTGGAAGTTTTAGTTCCAACTTAAGTCCAGCAGGACAGTGAAAAATCACTGCCATGAGAATGGCCCATATATATATATATAAATATATATAAAAATATGGCGTGCCAAAATATAAGTTTTTCATTTAAAAACTTGATGTTGTTTATTCATCCTGACTGCACCCTTGACCATTTCATCATCTTGATTATTTTTAGATGTACACAACTGATTAGTCAAACTAACCGTTTAGGTAAGGCTCTGATGATGCAATAAACATTAAATTATGGGAGGTTCCTCACGACCGTCGCACCTATTTTTTTTTTCAAATTGTTAAGAGTTACATATTAATGTACCTACACTCTTATATGGGTGAAACATCACTGAACTGAGTTCCTTTTTGGTGGGGGGTTGAGGAGGGGAATCGGGCTTAAAAACAACTCTGATTTTTGTCAAATTTTATACCAGGGTTACATACCTATATGCCAACACTTTTATAAGGGTGGATCATCGTTGATTTATTTTTCTCTTTTTTTGGGGGGGGGGAGGGTAATCAGACTTGAAACAACTCAACTGATTTTGTTCAAATTTTATATCGGAGTTACATACCTATATACAAACACAATCATCGCTAATTTAAGTTTCTTTTTGGGTGGGATTCAGACTTACAAACGACTCAATCGATTTTTGTAAAATTTTATATTAGAATTACATACCTATAAACCAACATTTTTATAATGGTGAAACATCACTGATTTAATTTTCTTTTATTTGGGGGGGGGGAGGTAAGATTTAAAAACAACTAAACCGTTTTTTGTAAAATTTGAGCCACTGAAGGATACTGGTTTCAGATCTGTCAGGCTCTGAAGATTTTTGGCGGCTTGAGGACATCCTTGGCCGATCTCCTTTCCTACAAATTAGTTTTCACCCTTTCGTTTTAATTTTTAAAAGGACTCTGAAGGATACGTAGTTTGAGATATTCCAGGATTTAACAATTTTTAATGGTCACAGGATAGTCCACCAAAAAAAATAAAGATGATTGATTTTTGTGTAATGTGATTTATGTTTTCCACAATCACTTTTATTTATCTTATATTTAGATATGGAAAAAATATAGTGTGAATAATTACAGCTCCTTATCCCCTCAAGTACAAAACCAAGAACAAAACTTTTAAAAAATCGATATTGTATCTTTAAATTTTTACATCTTTTTAGCATTTAATTATATTTAGATTATTTAGTTTTATTCATTTGAGGAATTAATAATTTTTTAATACAAAATTAATGTTTAAAGAAAGAGTAACGGTCAAGAGCAGTTTTATGAAAAGTTCAATAAAATACTTTAAAACAGTGGTAAAAAAAAAAAAAAAAAATTGGCCCCACCTGGGAATTTAATAAATAGAAGGTATATTGTAATAGAAAACTCAAAAATAATAAAAATTTAATCAACTTTTAAAATTCAATTTTTTTTTTATTTTAGCTGAGACCATGAGAATGACCCATATATATAAAATATAAATACATATATAAAATTAGGTAGTCACTTCCGAATAAAGGTATCTCCTATACTCTCATAAAATAAATTGACCATTTTTTGAAGCAGTATTATTTAATTAAGTTTTGTGTGAATCTCAGTAAAATGGGGCAGAAATGTATGAAATACTTTAGAAAGCCTACGGTGATGTGATAAAAGAAATTAAAACTTTTGTGTGGCTCAAGAGCTTTGAGGATAGTCAGGAGTCTGTCATTGACAGCGACTGCTCTGGATACCCATCAGCATCACAAAGAGATGATCCTGAGCAAAATTAGGACAATGACTACAGTGAATGAATGACTGCAGAGGGGTGTAGAATACCCAAAACAATCATACATCACATTTTAACTGAGGGTGCAATGATCACAGGGGACGAGGCATGAATTTTCGAGTATGATCCTAAATCAAAACACCGGAGCACATAAGAAAGTTGCTCACAATAAATTTTCTTTATCCAAAATAAATCAAAGAAGAGCAAATAGCAAATTCTAGCCTGGGTGATTTGAACTCATAACCTTCTGTACTAAGCTTAGTGAGGTCCTTTCCTTATTTAAATTTCATAGATAAATTAAATTATCAATCTAAATTGAGTGTAGAAATCTTTAAAAATGCTTAAGAATTAGGAACACTTCAGTTTGACAGTTTCGATGTAAATCCAGCATTGAAAAGCCTAACAGGTAAGAATTTTATTAATAGTTGAAGGGTAATAAAAATGAATATTTGTGACTATCTATGCTTTTATATTTTAATACTACTTTTAAGTATTTATTGTAATTGAATTGATGAATATTATGATAATAATAACATTACAGTGTTTTTTTTTTTTACCAGGATCTTATCTTGTTTTTTACTGGACCAAATTGTATATTATCTGTCCTTTCATTCTTATTTCATTAATTTTGTTTTTAACTTTAGTTCTGTTAGAGTATGGCTCAAGAGGGATACAGGTCAGTATTGGCCAAGCATATGCCATTATATGGCCGCTGCTGCAAGTGCATTGTATTTCAGACAAGAAACTAGGCAACTTTTCATCGGCTTAGAAAATGGAACTATTTCGGTAAGTTTATAAAATTTCAATCTTATATCATACTTTTTCAGTTGATTTACACAGTTAGTATTGCTGGCTTAAGATTAATGTTAAAATACTATCTTGAGAAGCTAAAAGAAGTTACAGTTTCATGCATGAATCCTAAGAACTGTAAGCACATCTATCCTATTTCTTGTTTACTGACAAAGTATTCTTTCTTTAGAACACAAATCCAAACTTGTTTATCAACAATGGACTGCCTTGATAAAATGTTGGTTTAAATTATTTTATTGAATTAGAAACACGACGATATCTTACAAAATGGTTGTTATTTTAAGACACTATTGTAAAAAATCTTGTTCAGCCGCCTAAGCGACACATGAAATCAACAAAACTGAAGGAGGGCTCCTTGATGACCGGACAGTGACGTATTGGTCTCCAAAATTGTCTGTCCAGTGGAGGTACTTCTTTGGAAAGGAAGAAAATCTAGGGGCCACCATCACACATGATTGATGAGGCTGTTCAACAAGCTGTAGGATCAAGTGTATCCATAAGTACTAGTTATGTTGTCAGGTAGTGTGGAGTGGTACTAGCTTGAGATGAAGCAACTGTCCTAGAGATAAGAAAATGCAGTGCACCACGATGGGTTATAATATTAATATTAACTTAATGTTACATTAAAGAAAAAAGTATATTAATATCTATACTATTATATAAAAGGACAAGCCATTTTTCGTTTGTGATCACTAACCACAAAAACTACTGAACCAATCTGTACCAAATTTAAACTACTTCATATTCAGAAAAAGTGGCTGACAAAGCAGAGGTCACTAACAAGAGAGACTTACTTGCTATTGAATTAAAAGACTAGAATGAATCGACTAGCAGATAAGGTACTCTAAGCTATCCAAAAATACTCTGAATTGGCGAAGAATATTGATATTTCTCTTGTTAAGTCACTTTGCAAGGCCTCTAGAGCAGCAGTAGTTTTACCCATGGGTCTGATAAGAAAAACTGTAGGAATTGGACAAATTCGAGTTGGTTGTACAATTAGCTGAATTAGGGAGATTTATTCTCAAAGTAAGCTTCTGATAGTTTGCAATTGGTGACTTGGTGACTGAAAGGGAGTGGATCGAACAAAGCATTGCTTGTGAAATGGTGAAGAAGTTTATCAAGCCAAGGATGTGTACTTTGGTTCTACACTGTCTTCTATGTGCTGAGGATAATGCAACCAGATGACTGGTAACTTCAACCGCTCATCTTATCAACAAGCAGAAGAGGCTGAAGCTTAGTATCTTTGATGAAGTTTCTATAGCTAAACTTTCAAAATGCGAATACCCTCTATTCTCGCAAACAATAAGAGTGGATATCGATGTTGCTGTGCTATGCGAGTAGTAAATAAATATCTATTGGTCTTATTGCTGGTTGGCTGATACAGATAGTCAAGCTATTTAAGTTATGAAAAGGCGATTTAACTCAGGCAGCTCAATTGATCAGAACAGAAGGATTCACTAGGCTGTGAGTGCCAGTGAGTGGTCTAAATAAATTAAAATAAATCTTATATTCCTCGATACTGTACTTTTATCTGCCTCGATCAAGGCTGGACCATACGAAAAGCCTTTGTAGGCGACAACAATTGTGCTGGCTTCCAGCTGCTGCAATTATAAATCCAGCAGCTGCCACTGCATTATCTTCTATATCATTCATTTAGGTTAAATTGATTGAAACAAATTCACTATACATCATGTTGATTGACTATTACACATTTATTGAACTAATGTTGATTAGACTAAAGTCAACTGTGATGATCGATTTAGTGCTTTCGTTTTGGTCTGACATGGATCGACAAAGCCGCTTACATGTTAACCTATATATCATGTACAACAAGCAACTGAGACACATTTTAGATATGACCAATTTTTACCGGCAATCTTTGCCCAACCCTGTTACCTTGCAACAACCTCGTTTTAACTCCTGCCAGTTACCTAGGAGGAAGGTTAAATGAAGGACTAAGTGAACCCCAGATTTAAATGTGACTTTCAAGAATTTCAAGCAATTTTTAGCCAATGCTACTTTATTGGCTCATCTGTCTTAGTAATTACCTCTTATTTTTCATCTAGATAGATCACACTGTAGAATCAGAACTTCTTTCCATGAAGTATGAGACAAAGTTCTGGAACCCTTGCGGAACCATTTTCTCTAAGAAGCTCTTATATGCCCCAAAGAAATGCAGCACCTATGATAAAGATCTTCTGGTGGTGCATAAAGCAGTGAAGCCCTTTTATTAAATTCTGGAAGCTTTTTATTTCACCATTTACACCCATCACATCTTATGCATTTGGGCTAATATTCTTCCTAGGACTAGGATTAATGAATTCCTTTATAAGATTCATTTTTGGGATCCCCAGGTGTTCTCACATCACTTCTTCGTATTCTGAGTTAAGGTGGCTTTATCCAAGTTATCGACGACAGTACTTCCTAGGTTCGTTTCTATTCTAATCCTTAAAGTCCAAAAAACCTTTGTACATTTACGACATCCTTACCCTTCGTTCTCCCATTCATCTTTTGAATAGCAGATCTCAGACTATTGGTTTGTATATCCCTTCTCATCGAACTGCTTCCTTTGAAAAATCCTTTATTAATCGTGAAACTTTATTTTGGAATTCCATAACCATTTCCACAATGCTCCTTCTCTCACTTATTTTGAACATAATTTATTCATTAACCTCCTCAATTATCAATCTTCCGAAATTATGTATTAATATATTAGTGTAAGATAGTATATATAAGTGTATAAGTATATATTATAAGTATAAGTATATATTATAAGTATAAGTATATAATATATATTATATATAAATATAGTATATATAATACATTAGTGTAAGATAGTTTATTTTTTCCATAAAAATCCGAAGACTAGTTTTTAAATTTACAATTCCACCATATATATTTATAAGTATATAAAATAAATTTATAAGTATATAAAATAACATATAATTTATATATTATAAATTAAAAAAAACAATTAAAACAGATTTAGAAATCCTTGCCGAGAATTTAGAGAAAACGTGCCAAAAAATTAAAAACAGCAAGAAGAAAATTACGAAACTTGAGGCTGAAACAAAAAAATCTGAAATGTAAAGTGGCTAAGTTAAGCAGACTCACTTCTGAATAAGAAAATACAAATTTTATTCACTCGAAATATTATCAAATGCACAATAATTTTTATAAAACTTTGGTTTTCTCCTCCTCCTCCTAAATAAAAAAAAAAGTGTTCGAAGAATGATTAAAAAAATATTTTTTTTTATTCAACTGTGAGGCCTGTATGCAGGCGGTAACTGAGATCTCATATTATCCTTTCAACATTTTTTCTCCATAAAAGATGGCGGAGGACCGATGAAACCCTCGTTGGAATTAATAAGGATTTGTAAAACCTGTGAAAAAATAAAAAGAAGAAACAAAACATTTAAGGGTTATATATGTACTTTTAAATATGCTGACTGCTGAATTTTACAAATAAAATTTTTTGAGGACCGTGATCATTTATTAATGGGTGAGAAACATAACCATAACCATTGGTTCCTTCAGAGCATTGGTAAAATTTATTTTACAATAACAATTTTTAAAAAATGTTAGAGATAAACATGAAGAAATTGAGAAACAAAAAATAAGATTGAAACTGAAAAAAGTTCACTTCAGGGGCCGATAAAAAATCAATGAATGTGTTCTATTCTCATGCTCTAATTAATATTTTACAACATGCTTCACCTTTCCCATTTCCTGTTTATTAATTATGATATTGAAATATACTATTCATAATTATTATAATATATGTAATATAGGTATAAAAAGAACAATAATAATAATAAGGTAGACATGAGTTGAAATTCAATGCTCCGTAAGGGCCTGCCCAAAGAGAAGATTCCATAGTGGTAGGGGTTACAGGAGCAGATCTCTGCCCACCTGCCTGCTAGGGGAAGGTGCCTCTAGTTAATTCTATACTCACTGGGTATAGCTTCCCATGACAAATCCATTATTCAAATTTCAGGGCATGACCCTAGAAGACAGAACACTACTGACATGTAAAGGATCCACTGGACATCTTTGTCGCTTTTATAACGCTACTATATAACTGACAATTATATGATTCTTTGCATAACATAGATGACCTACACCCTCTCTGTGCATAGTAGTTGGCCTTTTTTAGGGCTATAATATATGATATGATGTATATTACCTTAACAAATTTGAAGAGAACTAAATCACTTTAGATTGGGTCTACTTCATTCAATATCTCCTTACTAAATTAAATATTCAGTATTTGTTTTTGTGAAGGTAGGTTCGAACTAGTTTTATTGTTATTATAACAATTTAATACAAGGTAAATTATTGTTGAAAGAATAATTTTTATCTTACTATTAGTAATAGTTATAGACTTTTACTGCTAACAATCTTTTGACAGACTCAAATAATATTTATAAACTTTTAAAATTAGATCATATTTATAAACTTCTAAAATTAGATCATATTTATAAATTTTTATCTATTGTTTTAATTGTTTTCTTGAAAATCTAAATAGCAATAACTTAAAATTTAAATTTTGAAATATTTAATTAAAAGATTTAATGTCTCTAATGGACAGTATTTAGTGCAATTATAATTTTGATATTGTTCATAGGAATACAAGCTTGCTGATGATTATAATAGGTTAAATCATGTTCGTGATATATTGGCCCATCAAGCTCGAGTTACACATTTACATTTTGCCCTTGACTGTGAGTGGATCCTTTCAATAGCCAGAGATAAAATGTTTCAGTTATACTGTAGTGAGTCTCCACGTAATCTTGGTTCATATTCAACTTCAGCTTGGTGTACAGCTCTTGTGTATCCTTAAAGATTAAGTTATTATTATTAATGTTAGTTTATAAAATACTAGTTTATGAAACCTTAACTTTCTTCAGAAATCATATTTAGTGGCTTTGAATTATTATGCGTTTTGGGTGCTTCACTTCATCCATAATGTTTTTTCACTGCATCGTTAAAGAGTTTGTTGTTTAATGACAATCGAAAAAGATTGATAATGGAACATTAATTGATTTGGTATATATAGAAAAGTAAAAAGGAATATTGAAGGAAGGTCAAAAGAAAAACTATCTTTTGGTAATTTAGAACAAGAGAAGGAAAATCTGGGCTGTAATATTCCAAAATCTTCTATGCTGAAAGGCACTGACAATCTACTGAAAGGTTTATGATTATAACAAATTACTTTTCAGCTATCATTTACATCATTTAAGGTTTAGCTGCGAAAGGACGGTTGCTCTATTATTAATGAAATTAAAACAAATGTACAATTTTGTGATATGTAGAATTTATAAAATGTTTTAAATGTTTTTTTGTCAACTTGGAAACTTTAAAGTACTTTTGGTCAACAAACTCTTAAATTATTTTGTTGGATAGTTCTGTAATGATTTATGATATTTGATTGCAAAACATTGAGCATTTAGACTTATTTTTGTTAAATGACTGATGTTTTCAGAAAGATTTTTCAAGGATAACTTGAAAATTTTTAGAATCAGGCTCAGATATTAGTCTTAGTCTAAAATTAGTTTTTAGATTTTTCCTTAAAGTGCTACTGATGGGTAGTACTTTTCATGTGTTATCACGTTATTGTAATAGTTAACAGAACATTTACTTGATGTATAAATTTTGTACAGTTGTAAATTTCAATAAATTGTTATTAAAAAAAAAAAGATTTTTCCATTAAGTATTTAATTTATGTACTTAATTATATATTATATCATTTCCTTTACAACTTATGTAGATTTGATTCACAGTCTATTTTTGTTAAATGATTGATGTTTTCAGAAAACTTTTTCAAAGATAACTTGAAAATCTTTAGAATCAGGCTCAGATTTTACTCATAGTTTAAAATTAGTTTTTAGATTTTTCCATTAAGTATTTAATGTATGTTCTTATTTATGTATTATATCAAGTCCTTAACAATTTATGTAGATTTGATTCACAATCTAAACATGCTTTTGTTGGTGATTACTCCGGGTGCATAACTATGTTAAAACTTTCGGATGAAGGTGTTCGAGAGATTACTAAGTTAAAAGGTCATTCAGGTAGCATAAGAGCTCTTGAATGGGATCCTGCTGAACAAAGGTTGTTTTCAGGTAGCTTTGATCAGGTTGTAATTGTTTGGGATATAGGTGGTCAGCAGGGTACAGCTTATGAACTCCAAGGACATAGGTGAGAACCATATGTTTTATATATGTCATTTGTTGTCTGATATTTTTATTTATTTATTTTATAAAATTTGAAGTTGTTAATTTTAATGAAAAACTTGGAAGGAAATGTAATTTAAAAGATATGATGGTTTGGATGTCTTCAGTAGGAAAATACATTTTATGAAACACAGTGGCATTATTGTGTTCCAATAACCTTTTTTATTGTGACCTAAGTTTTAGGGCTATAATACAAGATATGATGTAAGATACTAATATGAAATGAATAGAAAAAAATTTAAAAATGGAGCTCAAGTATAGAATAAACGAATAGAAATAAGTAAAAATAAAGGTTTGACAGATGAGGAATCAAAATGTAGTGAAATAAATATAACAAAATCTGAGAAACTATAGTTAGAGAGGTTTGGTGGAAAAATAAATAGTAACAAAATTGCAGAATATTGAATTTAGAAGATGTTCAGGTTGTGATTTTGTATCAGAAGGAATAATTAAATTCAAAGCAATATTTAAAATCCTTCCTTGCCGTTTTGGCATGCAATACAGGGTTTTCCAGGCCGGGAGAGTGGGGGGGGGATATTAATTAGTTATTACAAATTAATGATGAAAATGCTATAGTTGACTGTATGGTATAATATGATAGAATTGATCAGGGATGCAGTCAGTTATAATTAACACATCCAAATTTTTTAATAAAAAAAACTTTATATTTGGAGTGCCGATGTTTCAACCTGCTTTGCATGTCTTCTTCGGGGCTAAAACAACAAAAATTTGATGTGACCAAGATGATAAAAAGCAAATTAATTTACCAAAGAATTAATAGTCGTTTACATAATTGGAAGAATATCTGAAGGACTAATTGCAGAATTTAATAAGAAATAGTAGCAAGATCTAGTCCAGAGATGGGCAAACTTTTTAAGGGGAGGGCCGGATGAAATAGAAAAAACATCTAGGTGGGCCGGATGAAATAGAAAAACATCTAGGTGGGCCGGATGAAATAGAAAAACATCTAGGCGGGCCAAAAAAATTAGACAAAACAAACTTTTAAAACTAATAAACTTTATCTCATTACATTCAACTTATATGGTACTATGGTAGAGGATCTGGAACACAACAAGAAGATAACAATAATTCTATTCTAGCTTTGCAGAAAATAAATTTTGTCTTATGTATAATTGGCCTGCGGGCCGTAGTTTGCCCATCACTGGTCTAGTCGAAAGATACAATATGTAATAAAATAATTTTGATTAAATAATACAAGTTTTAAATTAAGTAACTAGGAGACAAGAAAAGGAAGGGAATTATTGACTTCATGTTCAACAGTAAAACAGAGTCGAGGGTGGTTCAAAGCTGAAAGGATAGAAGGAATTTTTTCGTGATTGACAAGAAATAGGTCTTGACGTATTTTTAAATAAAAAGAATGTCTTTAGGAATTTTACCATCACTTGCTAAAGTCCTTACTTTCTGCAAGTCAGTATTCTCCTTTCCTTGATTTTATTTTTTAACTGCCATTGCTGGCCATGTCTTCAACCATACCACAGTCAGTAAGTCAATTTATTTTAATTTCTAATATTTCCTCAACCTCTCCCTTCATTTATTATTATGCCAACTTTATTTTCTTTCTTAGCTTTTGATCTTAACCTTCTCCTTTTCATATATGTTCCTTATACTTATTTAAATTCCTATTTATACCTCTTTATTTTAAAAAAACATCTGTTAATAAAATTGTATCATTTAATTAGTTTACATAATTTAAAATTTGTATCGTTCAATCTAAATTATTTTATTACATATTGTATCTTTTGACTAGACCTTGCTACTATTTCATATTCAGTTCTGCAAATAACTCTTCAGATATTCTTCCAATTATGTAAACAACTATTAATTCTTTCGTAAATTAATTTACTTTGTATCATTAATTTTGTATCATCTTGGTCACATGATAAAGTTGTTTATTTATGAAAATTTCAATATTAATAGTGTTAGTTTTCTTACCTTTTCTTTTGTTATCTTTATACAATGCTTAGTTAAATGTGCACATTTTCTGCATTTGACTTATTCAGCTTATTTCTTTTCATCACAAATTTCAACATTTAACATTTACTTATTTTAAACATTTTAAATTTATCAATCATATGAGAATGTTTTCATTTGACTCCTTTATGAAAATCTTTTTAATATTGCATCTAACCTTCTCATATAGAATTTTTATTGAAGTGGGTAGTTACTTTGTAAGCATTTGTCATATTATTATGTACGTAATCACATTTAACAGTTTTTTTTAAATACTGTTGTATATTTTAATAAATGGATAAGTAAAAAAAAAAACAAAAAAACAAATTGTACTTATATCAATGTTATAGTGTTTGAATAAAAAATGTTAATATTGAAATTAGTATTTTTAATTAGTTAAGTGCACTGTCAATATTAAAAAAAATAAATTAAATTTTACTTATGGAATCATAAGAACTAACATTGAGGGAAATGAATTTTGTATAAGATAGATTTTCTTTAAATTTCTTGTACCTATTTAAAAAAATAAAATAAAAACATGTTATTGGTTTCATCAGTTATACACCTATGGGAACACTTTTCTTGCAGTGGTTACTTAGCACGGAATTCCTAATTTCTACTAGTCAGGTTTTCATTAATATTCTGTTTTTTAGCAGTCTATATTTGATTATCTTTTGTTGTAGCTATTATTTAAACATAATTAAAATAAATTGTTTGCTGAAATCGTCACCAGCCAAAAGTTACAAAAGAAAAAAGATAAATACTTTTATTACCACTATTTTGTTTTTGTCATTTACTTTTTTTTTTTTCTTTTTGGATTTAAATATCATATTACCTTCTAGATTTTCTCTTATTTGTTTGAGACATTTTTTTTTTCCAGAAACAAGGTTACTTCTTTATGCTATGCCTCTGTTAAGAAGCAGTTAATTTCTGGTGGAGAAGATGCTGTAATTATTTTTTGGGATATGACGGCACAAAGAAAAGAGGTAAGATTCCTGTTTATTGATTTTTTTAAATTAATAGCTATTTCACATTTGGAAATATATATATATATATATATATATATATATATATATATATATATATATATATATATATATATATATATATTTTTTTTTTTTTTTACCTCTACCAAGATGTTTTGCTATATACATTTTTTTATTTGTTTAGACCCCAGAATGGGTTGAATCTGATTCCTGCCAAATTTGCATGAAGCCTTTTTTCTGGAATTTAAGAGCTATGGTTGAGACACATACATTAGGCCTTAGGCAGCACCATTGTCGAGCCTGTGGGCGTGCTGTATGTGATTCCTGCTCTAATCCTACTATAGCCATACCCAGCCTTGGATTTGAATTTCCTGTCAGAGTTTGTGGACCCTGCCATCTCCATTTAAAAGCTCAGGAGTTAGTTTATTTTTAAATATTACCCTTATTATTATATTTATTTTCTGGTTAATGAATAATTAGTTTTCTATTGTCATCAATTCTTAATAAAAGAAATCTAATTGAATTATTTTTAATTTTCTTAATTTTAGGCTTATATTAAAATAACTCTTCTCATGATATTACTTATGTTAAATTTCTCAATAAAATGAAACAGAATTCTTTGGGAAGTTTATTATACCCAATTGCAGAGACGTATCATGCAATAAAGGGGTATTTTTAATGCATAAAAAGTTAGTGTAAACAATAATTTACCCTTTTTAATTAAATTTTTAAAATAATTAAAAAATATATTTTCTTTGAGAAGATGGCTGGGGTTGTGTTCAAATGAAAACACAATATTAGTGCATTATGTTATTATGACGACATTTTGGCCTGCATTGCAAGCCTTCTTCAGGGCTACGAAAACTAAATAAAATATTACTTAATTATGTTTGTATATTATTTTTATATTAAAAAGATATAATTTAAACTAAAGTAAAAACATAAATTATGTAAGTAAGGAAATTTTACAATTACAAGTATGATGCTTAGAAAATAAATCTGCAAAAAAAAATTTGGTTGTAACAAAATATAAGTTGATAACATTAATAATAATAAGTATTAGATAAAAAAGCAATTGGATGTTGAAAAAAATGACCGTTTCATTAAACGTATGTATCCCAAGAACTATAAACATATTTATCTAATTTATTGTATTCTCTCTTAAGGATGCTAATTTAAGCTTATTTATCAACAATGTACTGCTTCGCTGAAGTTTTAGTTAAACGCATGAAGGAGTATAATCTAATGATAGTTATTTAATACATTATTGTAAAAAATCTTATTGAGCCACCAAAGCAGCTTATGAAATCACCAAAACTGGACATGGTTTCAAAAATATTCTTGTCGAGTTATGCTCTTACTACAAAATGAAGAAGGGATTAGGGCAACCATCACTTAAGATTGATGAGGATCTTCAGCTTGCTGTTGGATCAAATCCATCTCTAAGTACTTGTGATCTTTCCAAGGATTGTGGAGTGTTTAATGATTCTGTGTGTCAACCTCTACACACTTTGTGTATTGCAAGATACAAAAGAGCAGGAGACAGGTCACACGCGAGCTTAGGCCCCAAGTTAAAAAAATCTTGATGGTATTGAACTTCTTTCTCACCTACTATAAAATTTGAACCTTTTTCCATCAGATTTTATTTTTTTCCAATCCAATTTTAGAAAGAGAAAAATTAAATATATCTCAAGAAGTTAAATTAATGGTTCATAAATTTTTCAATAGCTATCTCAAAGAAGAATGGTACCTGCTTGGGATCAAGCAATTGGCTAAAAGATGGGCAATGACAGTGCACCACAATGGGTTATATTTTGAATATTGATTTTTTTATATGCTAATTTTTTTATATTACCTGTTAAATGCTCTTTTTTCCAATACAAATTTGTTATTTTAGTTACATAAAGACTGAACAACTTCTGAATTTATTAATGATGTTACTATTTCATCAGGAAATATTTTCATTTGGTGTTTGTACAATTTTTTCTTTTTTTTATTATTAAAATTGTATTTGAACCTGTAATTCAGTTTTGAGTTATGAAATAAGATAAAATTTATAAGATAACCGTAGTATGGGCTGGCATGAAGGAGCAGCATGACTCCTGACCTTTAGCTGACGTAAAATGATATTTTGGAAATCCTTCACTTTGCTACATCAAGGATTTTTTTGGTCACCATAGGTTTTCTTGTTCCTTTAATATATCATAAAATCTTTGGCAGTTTTAATAAGAATAATTTAATGATTTTTCTTACTCTTTACTTAGTGAGATAATCGTGGTTTAATTTTCCTACTTTTTATTTTTTCAGGAATGTATCCTTAGCTAGCTTTCATGAAGCAAAACATTCTATTGCATGGATGGATTTGGATGAAAGTCAAAAACGTCTTCTTACTATTGGACAAGACCGAATGATCAAGCTCTGGGATGCTTCACAACTTTTATAAGCAAATTATCTTTCCTTGTATTTACATTGTATATACCCTTATTTTATTTGTTGGCAATCTTGACTGAAAAATTATTATTCAGAGAACTGTAAATGTTAGATCAAGTGATGGATATTTGTGCTTTGCTTTTTTTACTAATAATGCTTCTTATTTTGTCAATAAGTAAGAAGAAAGTATAATTATTATTTATTGATTATGGTTAATCAAAAGAAAAGATCTGTGAAGGAGCTTACTTTACACAAACTTATTTTATTTATGTTGTCAAAGTAGTGAAATTTTTGTTTTATACCAATTATCTACTAGGTTCCTTATAACAAGTCTTTCTATGTCTGGGTTGAATATTTTTTTTTTTGGATGATTATGTTTACTAAAGTAAATATTTATTAGAACTTTAGTTTTTGTTTTACCTATTATTAGATTTTCATGTAACTGAAAATTTTTGAATAAAAAAAGTAATTTTTAATATAGCAATTTCATTGATTGTCAATTAACTAATTCTTTTATAATAAAAGTCATGGGACCACTTGGTTCTAAAACTATTGGTTGTTCTGCTTAAAATATCAAATTTAAAATAAATGTTAAATGTATTACATTTTTTACAATTGAGAAATCCTGGTATTACTATTTTATTAAGTATAAAATTGTTTAATCATTTTCATTTACTGTATATGGTAATTAGATTATGAGTAAGTATAGGATTAAATGTATATAACATATATTTATTAATGTTAAAGTATGGATGTATTATTGATTTCTGATTAAAACAGAAATTGTTAATATTCCTTCAAAAATGTCAATTTATTTGTAAATAATGTAATTTGTTTTATTATTATGAAAATCATTTAATGAAGTTTATTATAAAGCATAAATAAAAATCCTTGTTTATTTAAAATGTGTTTAAAAATATTTTTAAGTTCCTACTAATTAAATAAAGTAGTACATTCGTTTTTTTTAATTTCCAAAAATGTATATATTTGAATACTACAACTGGTTCGCTTTCCATTTTTGACTTTTTTTATTAATTAACTTAGTTATGTCTATAGTACCAATCAACTATTGTTTTATTAAGTTACTACATTTTTGGTAGAATATAACTTAGTTTTTTCTTACATATTTCATTAGTTTTTGTTTAAGTTGCATCTCAGTATTTTTTAGAAGTGATGATACATGGATCCAGTTCTAGGTTCTTTATTGTAACTTTGTTTATTTAAAATACTTTAAGATAATTTCTAACTTACTCTCAACTATGTCTTTATTTATTGTGTAAACATTTTTGTCATAATTATTAAGTTCTAATTTCAGAAGTGCTGAGATCTATGTTCGATCTGTTACTTTTAATTGGTCAAACATAGTCATTTTTGAACTCAGTTCTATAGTAAGTACTTGTTAATAGTAATTATTCCTAATTCAATTTTTCATTAAATTAATATCTTTTAATTGTGAGAAGACTGAAATACGTTTTATGCATTATCTACTAACTGAGGTTGAGGAAAGATGGTTGGTATCAGTGAAACTACCAACCTAACATAATTAGCAAATGTTAAGGTACAGGGCCCAACAGAATTTGAAATGAAATTTAGCAATCCTTCTTATATAAGTGTTACGTTAAACATAATGTTTTAAAACTGAAGTAATGACTGTGTGTATATTTTTCTTTACAGTGTCTTTCATAGGAAACTGAACTGACACCATGCATCAAATAGTAATGTCCTGTATATTTAAGGTTAATCTTATTGTTAAAGACTAGAACATATAAAATCAAGTTAATAGAAGTAATGAATGTGAAGGCACACAGCTATCATTTACATTATAATATTCTCTGGAATAAATTAAGTTAAGAGTTAAAACAATAAGTATTAGTGGTTTTAATAATGATGGATTAAACGTTGGAAGGTGGAGTGTTGAGAAGTACTAGGACCTATGCCTATGATTAAGCTTGATGCATTGATATGTTATCTTATCCTGCTATTGATCAATTTTATTTTTAAATCTATATGACAACTCAGTGAGGAACTGGAGTGTCTATGCTGTTATAAATCATAGCTCTAGTCGTGTTTTAGGATTGTGGAATTCAGATCTTGAATAAACACTTAAAATAATAGTTTTTATTGGAAACATATAATTTAGGACTCCGTAAAAAAGATTTGATGTAACAATTGTGCTTCAATATGGAAATCAAAGAAGCTTAACAGACATTAATTGTGATATCTTGAAGTGGTTGTTCCACGTCCTGGCCCGAAGAATGAAGAATAATATGAAGTCTAAGAAATTGATAGAGGCCATTACATAACAACAAATATTGCCTGTTGTTCAATATATCTGTCATAGTTGTATAGATAAACAGTAACAATAACCTAACATTGGTCCAAGAAGAGTTTGGCATGAAGAACCAAGGTTAAGCCTTGTGATTATGAAGACAGATGAGGAGCAATTTTGTATTGAGACAGACAATAAGTGCTTTTGTATTAATTAAAGACCTGAAGTGATTGATAAATAAAGTTAATTTAAATATTAGTCTAAAAATAGACCTTTCAAATTGGAATCTGTAAGTTATTATCATTACAAGTAATATTAATTTTATAAATATTGATCATTCCTTCATATATTCTTCAACAGTAATGTAGAATAGTTTTAGCAATATTTTTATTTGTTTATTTAAGTAAAACATATTTGTCATTCAGATTTTCTCTGTAAATTAGTAGTTATTCATAATTAAAATTAGATCTTGAAAATTAAGTAGTGTTGGCAGTAAACGATGAAATTTCTATGCCTAATGTTTTGATTTATTTTTTTATACTAACAGTAAATTATATTTTACAGAATAATTGCTTTTATTGTTTTAGTGATCAACAAATGTATTTTCCAAGACTCTCTTTGAAAATGTGATTAAATAAATAAAGGATCTTTTTTTTAGTTTATGGAACTGTGAGATTACACTTATTGTAATATAACTGCTGAAGATAAAATTAAAGTAATTAACAAATAAAAATTATATATTCTGTTGAATTGAATAAAGAATTCATTTGGTTATATTAATTTGAAAAAAAAATTATTAATCTGCTTGTTCAACAAGCACTAACTTTTTTAAGGAAAGGATGGGCCTCATCATTTGTAGTGAATTACAGTTCCAGCAGATGGCAGCCATGAAGCAGGTAGTTGACACGCAGCAAAGTAAACTACCCGGTAGAGGTGGGCTAAACAGTTATTTTTTAGTATTAGGTTACTACGTTATGGCTCTATCCCAGTAATAGGTTCCAATAATAGGTTATTCCAGTAATAGGTGATTCAAGTAAACCCCTGCCCTACCGCTAGAATGCGCGCCCGTCAATCACTGCTCTTGCCAATAACTCTTCGGGATCCAATAACGATTAGAATCACTGCAGTTCTTACAATAACGCCAGTTATTAGAATCACTGCAGTTATTACAATCACTCCAGTTCTACAACAGTTCTCAACTGTTATTAGAATAACCTATTGCCAGCCATCGTTCAGTTTTCGATCACCGACCTGGCGCTAGTGGTTCTAACCTATTAAAAACTTACTTTTAGACATTTTGACTGGTAATTCATTAATTTATCCTCCTCGCCATTGCTAATAATGTTAATAATTTGTTTATTTAGTAATCTTACAAATGATAAATAACACAAAATCAACCAAAATTATTGTGTCAATTTTTTTTAACAAAAAATTTTATAAGCCAATTAAAAGTTGCCAAATATATAGCAAATTAAAAATAAATCGGCCAACTATGATACAAACGAATTCAGCTAAATAAATCTTTAAAAAACATCGTCCTTATTTAATTGTACTGCCAAGATTTTATTTTTAAAAAATACATATAGGTGTTAGTAAAACATATTTGAACAATTATAAAGACTCAACAATTACAAGTAGCTTGTATCAATCTGTTACCTAAGCATGTATTATGTATTAAAATATTGGCTGTAAGATAAAATAAAGAAGAAAATAACAGAGGTAGAAGCAGGATTCAGGCTGGGCCATCTTAGGTCAAGTTTTTACTATATGCCAATTTTTTTTTAAAGCATTTGGTGGACTTCCAAGACTTCTGGTCCAGGAGGTACATTTAGCCTTTATCCACCTTTAGAAAGCTTTGACTTAGGTCCTTTAAATAAGGTGTGGAAAGCACTGTTTGTCAGAGATAAGTGATAGTCTGAGATAAGGCATACAAGGCCTTTATAAAGGTGCAGAATTGGGAATTAAATTTTGAAATAGCAGCGTTACTAATTGTATACAAAAGTATTTAAAAAAAAAAAGTTTTGATATCATGTCCCCTCAGCATTACACATCACCAAAGGATTAAATCAAAGTTGCTGCTAATCACCTACGCTCTTTAACATGGTTATTAAACAACCTTTCTAGAAATAGGAGAGAAATATTAACACACGGGTTTGGAGATTTTGAAAGATATCTAATTCATGATACAAATTGCAGGAGTTTATCAACTCATTGCCACTGAGGAATGTGATCTGGAATACATGCTGAGGAAACTCTAAGCAGTATTCTGAAAAGGGCATGGAAATAAATCTAAAGAAGAAAGAGTTTTTGTCCCTCAACTCTTCGAGCACATTTTTTTAGCATTGAAGATTAGAGATATGGAGGTCTACTAATCCTTCCTGGAAAGGAATCCTCTATTAATTAAGATATTTCATTGAAAATATTAAGAGAAAGGAAGACTGTAGGAATCCTAAACTCGTTCCTGTAGATTAAAAATGTTTCCTTTAAAAAAAAATAAATAAATAAAATAAGATGATTATATCTTTCCTTATCACTATAAATTGTCTTTAAATTTGCTAAAATCTGTGGTGTGGAGAAGAAAAAGCTCAAACGCTACTATCTTTAGAGATGGGTACTCAGAGTGGAAGTTATTTCATAATAAGAGCCCATCATGTTTCTAATAATATCATAAGACAATATATGAGAGAGGAAAAAATCACTTGAGGTACACATGATGGTACATAAGGATCAATACAATTAGGGTTTCATGAATTAATTGCCACTTTTATTGGAATTAAGTCATCAATCCTAATTGAGGAAAAAAATATTTTAAAGAGTATTTAAACCAGGAGCTCATTCAAAAAGGATGTATCAAAACAGAGGCCATAGTATATTTTCCTGAACAGATTAGAGAGTAGGTTGAAGGATGTCTGAGGAAATTGTGTATAGGGGATGTAAAGAAAGGTATGGCAGCAAACAAGAGAAAGATTAGTTGATCAAAAGATGGTTTGAACAAATAACTGATAAAGATTAGGATACAATAACTGAACAAACCTGAAGGTATTTTTCATTTTATAAGTTTCCAGAACAGAAAGGGTAATTATAAAAATCACAAAATGAGATAATGTATGGACTAAAACTATATAAAAAAACAAAACAAATTACAATAAAGTTTGTACAAATTTATCAACACTCCACATTATCATTGTACAATCACAATGAGTTTTTATTTAAAAGAACTGTTCTCATAAATACTTCACCAAAATATTGGACAATACTAATAACCATACAGATTCAATCAATTTACATCAGAGTTTTTAAAGGAAAAAAACAAAATGAATTAAAAATATTCAGTTTATTTGTTAACAAATCTATTTACAAATATTTCAATGTATTTAACCATAAAAATGATAACTAAAAAGTTTTATGAAAGAAACCATTCACAAAAATAAAAAAGCTATATATCAAAAGACTAAATACTTACTTCAAAAAGCAGTATTATATTTTACAAACAGGTAAAAAGGTAGTGTCTCGATGGAATCTAATATAAGTGTAAATATCCTTGGAATAACTATAAATTACAAAAGTCTAAACAGATTTTACAACAAGCTAATATTTTCATGATTTAATAATCATTGCAATATTTTAACTATTCATTATAATCATCATAAGATTTTAATGACATTCATTTGTCATTACATTATTATTTGTAATATAACATAAGAAAAAGCATTTGATATTAACTAGCCATTTCAACTTTTTAAAATTACGATTAGAAAACATTAAGACCCTGAATATTGGAGAACTATTTCAGTCTAAGTAAATTTAAATTAAATCTGGTATTACAAAGCTCATCTAAAAGTTTCAGCACTTTGTATTAAAGTAGAACCTCTCTTAACCAAGAGATTTTTTATCGATTCGCAATGAAACAAAAAAGGAAATCATGAAGATTTATTTACAAATTAAAATCAAAGCATTAATTTTTTTCACAGTTTCGAACTCCATCTATTGTGATATGATTGTACTATGATCACGAATTTCTGTTTTAGTTCGAACCACGGCCGCTAGGAGCGTCACAACCCACTGCGACCAGTTCTTGTTTGCGTTATTAGATCACGTGACCTATCGGTTCTTCAATAATAGGACAGCCATATGAGTTATTCGATAACAGAAGTTACTCAACAGTTATTGAGAACCGATCTAAGAACGGTAACTGGTCGAATAACCTTAACCGATCGGTTCTTCTATCTGTTATAACCTAACACCTTACACCAACAACCCCAATTTATTGTTTCTCCATCGTTTTCGATGGAAGATTTAATAAATTTGACTAATATTGTAAAATATAGTTATTCTAAAATACAAATTTAGGTTTATTTATAGATATTTTAAAATATGATCACTGGTAATAGGGTTTTTTCAGTAATAGGTGATTGGTGATAACAGTTCCGAGTCAATAATAGGTTATTTTAAAGAATACGTTATTTTTGTCCCACCTCTACTACCCGGACTAGTCAGTCATCTGTACCTTTTAGTTCTGTGGTGTTCTGTCTGATGTTTGCGGTATGGCTTTCCGTATTGTACAATTGGATATAAACATCAATTAAATTAGTTTATTACGAGGTAAGTTTTTTTTTTTCGTTGCTTGATTGTACCAAAAGAAAATTGTTACTTTACCTTGAAAAGAGAAGGTCTCATGTCTACCTGCCGAAGGGCATTGATCCCAGCTTAACAGCTGTAGTTCTTCTATTATTTGATATTTATAGTGCATTATTGAAAGTTTAATTAAAAATATGGTGTAACGGTGTTGTTTAAATGATTGATTAAAACTAGAAAAGCAAAAAAAAAAAAGATTATATCTTACTTTGCATAGTGTTATTCAAAACTAATTTCACATTTATTCCTTATTTTTATTTTACATAGATTCATGTTCTTCTTCAATTAACGTATGTTTGTATTTTTTTAAAATAGTTAAATATTTATTTATCTTATAAACATTAAAGTGATAATGGGAATTTGTTGAAACTGACTACACCCCCCATTAAAATCTCTGTACTGCGTTTCTTTTAAATATTATCGAAAACTAGAATATATTAGTCGTTTGAATTAATGTCACTCGTAATACTAATTTGTTTAATTTTGTATTGAAATTATACTATAAACTTTTAAATATAATATATGTATAGAAATTTATAACTGTATGCAATATATCCAATTTATGTGTGAAATATTGGACGATAGTGAACCTAAGTAGTAAATCGCTATAATACTTCATATCGCAGTAAAACGTGTTAGTTAAGATTAATGATATCCAAAAGTTGTTCATTTAATAAAGGGAGAATCGGTTGTAAGTTATTGGATTGTCTTTACTACAATTATTTATGCTGATAAAGTTTAGGTTTCGAAAACAATTTCGATTTAGATGATGCAGTATTACAGCAAATTAGAAAAGCAGAAACAGACAGATACTGTATTGTTTATTTTTAGCATCACTTATTATTATTTATGTATTTCATTAACCTTAAAATTTTATTAGCAACTGTAATTTAGCATGCCAACTATCAAATGCGATGATTACAGAGATAGTGGAGGTATTAGAGAGTGAGTAACTTGTTACCGATTTTTAAAACTCAATTTATTTTACTTAAGCAAGATAAAGCGATTAACAGGTATAGTAAATATATTTATTTAGTTGTTTTTTGGTTTTAAACAAATTTGAAATAGCCGCTGGTTTACCCATCGAAATAAAAAATCGATATTGACTTTAGGCGTAACCTTAATTTCCCTATAATTTTAGCCAGTAGGATTTTTTCTTACGAATTTATTAAGATAAACTTCATTATAATTTAAAAAAATGTTTTGATTTAGTTCATCTTTACGCGTGTTTTTTCTTAAAATGTCAATGAATTAAGTTTAATTCAATTTATTTTTTTTATGATTGAAAAATTTACTAATAATACTCTAATTGGCTTTTAATTGAAAATTTGTTTCATTATTAACTTTTTTCCTTTATAAACATAATCTACTTTATATAGTCACACCTTGTCTACTTGTTATTGTCCCAACAATCAGGGAGTATATTATAATATCAGAATATAATATTACCGGCATGTCAGGCCAGGAGGAACGAGATCGGTTCCATCCACAACTATTGCTATCTGGACATTCACTCGTATTTTAGCCAAAGATGTACCTTAGGCTATTTGCTGATTTTTGTTGCTAACGTTACACTATATATCCGTTTTATGTCTAGTGATTTTGATTGAAATTTTTGCATGGGTTCATTAAGGTTTCAATAAATACGTATAATTATTCAGTCGTGTGATTAATTGAGTCGATCATATATGACCAATAGATTGCAAGATTGTTCGTATTTTGTTGAAATATAGTAAAAGAGCAGGAATTTAGGTTTTGAAGTTTAAGTTTAGAGATTAGGTTCTGAAAGTTCTTGCGTTTCTCTTTTAGGAGTGGGCTCTGGGCCATAGACTGAAGTGAGGTCAGAGAAATGAACTAACTGACTTCTGATGAATAGTTTTTTGTTTACATAAACCGGAGGGCCGGTGGCGTGTCTGTATTGTGTGCTGAGATTTATTTTTTCATCACCTTAAATAATCCTGTAATCGTTTTAATGTGGGGAGTCAATAATGTCTCAGTTTTTGTATATCGTATGTTTAGACTTCTAATATTTTTTTGGAGCAAATGGATGTATCAAGTGTATATTTAATGTATCATAATTCTATTCTTTTTTACGTATAAGCCCGGATTTATCCTTGTTAGTTGTTTTAATATGTTGAATAAGTTCATTGTTTATATAGATTGGAGGGCAGGAGTTTTAGCTCACAGCGTGAGTGTAATTTAGTAAGATTTGCCCTTGTTAAATTTTATTTTCCTATATTTTATTTCCATTTATTGTTTATTTAAATTTTTTTCGTTTTCGTCTGGTTTATATTAATCATTAGGAAATAATAGTAACTATATTTAATTGAGGCCAACTCATTTCCCAGGCTATGTGGGGCTTCCTAAGACAAATAAGTCAATAAAGATTTATTTTCCATTGTATCCTTAATGCTTTAATGGTTATTGGTAGTCATTGAAGGCAGAGCGATTTCTACGAGTCTTATGAGAATAGTTGTCTTCTGTGGTTTAGATTGTTAACATTGTGTTTGAGGGAACCAGCCCATCATATATTTGTGTAATATGAAGCAGCATTGCTATGACTTACCCCCTAACGCACTTCGGCCTCTATGTGGTTTTTAAAAGAGGCATTAGATCTCTGTCAGATTGTGGAAAAAGGGTCGGATATAAAAGAAAGATGGGTATTACAGCAAGTCGAAGGAATGAGAGGTTAAAGTTTTAATCGTATTTAATTATAACAGGCATATGGTTGAGGCTGCGTGGTTGAGCTACGTGCAGGAATACGCGGCAGCATGAAATCAAAACTCAATTGCGATTAAAATGTAAGTTGTGATGGTGTGATTAGTATATGGTGGAGTGCAGAGAACGAAATCTGATTATTAGTCACTTTGTCCATTATAAACTTGGAGGTTAGTTTTACGATGATTTCAGAACATTTATTTATTTTCACTATAATTAGTGAGGTGCGTTCTTTTATTTAACATTTTATGTTTACTCATAGAAGACCAAATGTAAAACGAAATGATTATACCACAAATCTGAGCAATATTTAACTATATAATTGAATGGGTCCGCCGAAAAACGTTCTAAGCGACAAAATTTCCGATGTGGTGATTTTAAAGGTTTTTAAATGTATTATAAATAGTTTATCGTAGTATGATATAGCAATCCATTATGTTATTATACATGTAAATATAACAAATTACAAGGTGAAAAAAAAATCTAACTTACAAAACTAACAAGAACTTTAAATTATGATTTTCTTACAGTGATTACTCAAAATTTTGTTTGTCGCTTAGAACGTTTTTCGGCGGACCCATTCAATTTATCACCTTTGGTGAACAAGATATTGAGATACCTTCAAAGTTGTCCAATAAGGCGGTGAATTAAGCGATGTAATGTGTAATGTTTAAAATACTGAATCTTGGTCTATGATATACTACAAAACCAGATGTCCATAGTTGGTGCTTTGTAATATCTGACAGTAAAACTTTTAAAATGTTTTGCTAAACAATAAAAATGGTTTGCCAAAGCTATTAATAAACATACCAAGTGTCAGCCCATATTGGCGAGAGTGAGAGGTCCAGTTCATCGCTTATCGTGTTTCGTGTTTCATAAATTATTATGCAGGTCCTTTCGAAGTATTATGTAATATCTTTGTATTGTATGTATTGAGTAGTGGGTTGATGATGATGAAGTATCCCTATAAGAAAATCTATTTATCTACAAATAAATAAATTGGTTGTAATCCTTTTAGACTACATAGGAACCAAGTTTCATAACAATCGGCCGAGATGATCCATTAATCATGTTACAAGTTGAAAAAAAAAAACTGTAGTGTGATTGGTTTGTGTTTACCTCCCCCAGTCACAATCAGAAAAGTTAAAGTATTGGCATCCTAATAAAATTAACAAGACTTTAAATTAAATTAAGTTGAGATTAAAGCGCCTATAAATATTTAAAAAAAAAAAAATAAAATAAAAATATATTAAATATATATATATATATATATATATATATATATATATATATATATATATATATATATATATATATATATATATATATATATATATATATATATGGACCCTTATCTCTAAATAGCATATTTTCAGTTTCAAAAGATTTTCTTTGAAACGGTCAGTGCTACTATACTTACTACGAAAGACTACCACACGAAAGAATACAGGGCTTATAGTATGATAAGGAATAAAGTTATTCTATATGTAGTTAAAGTATAGAAATAGCATTATCTGGTTTGTCCCCAGCTATACGTTATGTACTTGATGGAAGCAGCCAGTGATTTTGTGTTGAGAAGCTGATAATTTCAGATAACTTTCCTGGATACCGTTCCAGATAACTTAACGTCATGAGTACTTGAATCTCATGCAGTTCCACCATTTTTAAGCAAAGATACATTAAAAATAATATAAGACCCCAAGATTTAACCCTGTCATCTGGACAAAAAAGATTTTGAATATTTTTTTTTTTCGCATTTGGCAACACCAATGCTCCCCTCATATTTTCCTGTCTGCGGTTTTCTCTTCTGCCACTCTTATTTTCGTATGAGCATAATCAATTGAGAATCTTCTGAGACTTAGGAAAAGAGGGTTTAGGGGGAGGTGAATCTGATTTTAAGTTCAAAAGTAGCTAATCGCTGTTCCCAATTACTTCCAGATGCCAATTGTGCATAAGAAATAAAATTATATACAAGGCCGTAAGTAAGAAACTAATCCCAAAAGTGATCCTACAAAAAGAAGAAGCTAGAATGCTGATACCAGAAATGACTACTAGAGAAGTACGATTGATATAATTTTTCCTACTGTTACTGTACTGTACAGGATGTAAGGTCAGAATATGTATACTTAAATGAATTTTTAATTGCAAGTATATCGATAAAGAATTATTATTACGAAGAACACCAATGTTTGTTTTAGTGCCGGATAGTTCGTTCTCTGACTTGAATCATAATCCCAACTCTATATGCATAGTCCAAAGTTCATGTATTTTTGCTGCCATCTCTGAATCATATATTCCCATCTCTCTACTAAAGAAATTCTCTAAAGAAGTAAAGGATTAAGTTTGAACACACATCTTCAAAAGCTCGTCCCATTTGTACTTAATTAGATTTAAATCCAGGCTACGTGCTAGTCACCTTCAAGCCCGTATATCATTAAAATTGGAGTATTGCAAAACAACCCTTCTGACTTGTGGTCGTGCATTCCGTTGTATGAAAATGAAATTTTTACAAATGAATAGTATAAAAGGAATCTCCTGCTCGTGGTAAATCTGTATACATACAGTCTGTTTTGAGGAAAGACCAGTGGAACACGTGACAACTTTTTACAACCATCTAAGTGGAGTATAAAGAGAAAAGCTTAACCCGTCTGGAAACAGAACGTTTGCCACCATTCGGTTTCAATCCTGATCAGTTGTTTCTGAGACAATTCCCAAAGTCGGCGTTGTTCTCTGATCAACACGACTAAATCTAGATAGTTAATATTCACTAGACATCTAACGGTTTAAAGCACTTATTGTTAGACCTAAAATGTGCAATGATGTTGGGTAGTCGCGATCGATTTGAACCGGGTCTTTATTTGCCCAATTTTATTTATTTATTTTTTAAAATCAAAAACATCAGTTGCATTGTTTAAAAATATTTTCCTATATTTTTTTCTTTTCTTTTTTAATTTTTTCTTTATCGACTTCTGAAAGTTTGATAATAATTTTATTAGGATATACACATTTTAAAATTTTAGGAAATATTGTTCATTAATTTAGATAATACCCATGAGTTGCCTAAAAATATTGTTTCATCATGAAAACTGATTGAAGTAGGTAAGCATTTTAACAAGTCCTGGGATACCGGTTTGGGATGGGCATCCTGTATAACGGTAGAGGCTCGCAAGAATATAAGTTTAGTGGAGCAATGGCAGGTGCTTATAAATATTTATACCCTTTATAAAACAAGATCTATCATGGAATATACTTTAAATAAATGGCATTTATATTAATTCATAATTACTTTATTTAATCTGTAGCAAAGGTTGATTTAGTCCACGCGAGTAATATGTTTTAACTGTTGAAATTAGAAATGGCATATTTTAAAAATTTAATTTAATTTTTAATTTTGTATTTTTAATATAATTACTTTTTCTAGACATGTTGATTCCGCATAAGCTTCCATTATATTTTAAAATTATTTTCATAAGCTTCAAGACTTGTGTAAGCTTAAAAAATAAAAAATATATACTATATATTCTACGCATTGTTGTGCATTTATAAAATGATGCCACCATAGGATAAAAATAAAATAAATAATATAAAAAACAAGACATTAAAGATTAAGATTTATTTAAGAAAAAAATAAGGGCTTGTAGGTTTTTGGTTGGATTATTTAAAATTGATTTAAACCTCTCATTTCTCAGGTTTATTCTTAGTTTCGTGTTATCCTTGATAGGTAACGGTTAACTCAATGGCATAACATTTTTTTTTCTTCGCCCCTTTCTTGCTGTTTCAGTAACACGGGGTTTTCCAGGCTATAAGTGTGCCTTCCCACCGCTTCTTCCTCTGGCGGGGGATCAATAACTACGAATTCTGTAAGTTCTTTGTAGTTATTGAATTCATAATTTTCTTACCGGATTCAAACCTACGATTTTTGGTTTGTCAGGTTTCTAGTATAATGCAATTTTTACAAGTGCGTTACCTCTGGGCTGTACACGCCCAATCATTGGCATACCTACATTGAATGGCGCCCTCCCGCTGAATAAAGAGATGCGTTTCCACCCTATAGGATGTATAAATGCATCCCTTTTCTCCTCAGCAGCATGATGAAAAGAGCGACATTAAACTACTTTAAATGAAAGCATAAGACTCATTTTCTCTCATGCTAATCGGCAGCGGAAGGACATATCAAATACATCCTTCAGAATTCCTGCTTCTTTTTTTCAGAGCAAAATTATAGTGTTCTCCCTGTCACCAAGGCGATCCTAACTACAATTATCACAACGACTGACAATGTACTCTCGCCGAAACCTATTTGGACGTATGGATAACAGATTAACTGGACCTCAAAAGAAAAAAATGAAAAAAAAAAAAAAAATCACAATTGGCAAGGTTAGGGTAGTTTGGTACTCGAATGCGGGAAGTAAGTGAATCGTTGCAGTTTTTTTTTCTTTCTTCTCTTATGTGAGCCAGCTGTTTTAGTATATTTAGATAACTATCGTATAGAAGTATAGTTTGGGTTTAATTATGTCTGTAGCCTAGTCTTAATGTTTTATAATCTGTTTGTTTAGGCTTAATATTCTTATCTGGTATTTTTGAAACAAATGTTTCAAATCATATTTGATCACAATTTGTAGCTTGTATAAAACCATTCATTTTTTACTTCATCTTCGTCAATGAATTTACGAAAAATTACAGTAAGGAATCAATTCTTAAGTTGCTTGAGACGGTCAAAGAAGGCAATTGATAATAAGTAAATAAATTAAATCTAAATTCATTTCATCGATAAACTTAGTAAACTATAATTAGGAAAACAACAAAGAATCAAAGTCAAGGATTGACAGACTTTAAAACCAACAAAAGTAAGCTATAAGGCCAAGGGCAATGTTTAAAGTGTGTCGCTGAACCGGTTTGGAACACTTCCTAGGCGAACGGTAACGGCTTCACACATCCCACTGGCTCTCACATTCTCACGCCGTCTTTCTTCTATTGCCGGTTTTAATATAATAATTATAATGCAAAAGTTTTGTAGCATCTATATTTTCACAATATGCTGTACCAGAGACAAATGAAGATTTCTTATTCCTTTTTTTTAAGATATGCTATCAAGTATTTGATTTCATATATAAAATGAAAGGGCGAAGCGTTCCTTCTTAGTTTGCCAATTTACAGAAATATTTTCTTGTGTTGATCCCTTTATTATCTTAATTCTTGGTTTTTTTGCATATTCCGATTGAGAGTGTAGGACTTACTGAACGATTTTATCATGTAGTTATAACCTGGGTTCGCAAAACATTCGATCATTGCTTACAAGAGTAAAAGTAAAAAAAATCAATAAAAATTTTAAATCCTTGATAATTTAAATAAATGTATACATATAATATTATCTAAGAAAGTAATCTGAACACGTATGACATTGGAAAATATGTCATGAATACTACTTCTAGGTCTTCCGTATAATCAATAACAACCTGTTGACCGTTTGCTCAGTGAAACGTAATTCTGTCTCCAGTAGACCAAGTATACTTTAAAACATTCTGATAGTGAGGATTTTTCCGTTTGCTAATCGGTGAAGGTTGTCGGGACGTCCCTTTTGACTCTACTTATGATTTGGTCCTCTTCTTCAAGGCTGATGACTACTAGTTCATTTCACACATACACATTGATGGTTCTCAAACTAAGGCCATCTTTCAGGTGATGAATTTCCAAAAATCTCCAGAGGAAAATTCATGAAAAAAATCCTGATGGTCACTTCGATGATTGAAGTACCAAAAACGTGTTCTAATAACCCATTGTAATTATACGTTTTATGTCATGTTAAATTCAAAGTCAATTATCTCGATGATCACTAATCTAATATAAAAATAATTTTTAGAAAAAAAACAAAACCGACTTCAAGATTAAACCTACATATATAGAACTAAAAAGTAAAAAATAATATTTTAGTTGCTTCGAAACAAAGAGAATTAAATGACAATCAACGAAATTATCGATACTTATATACCTATTCACAATTAATGATCAGTTATTTTTGGAGTCGGTGCCAACAAAAACAAACAGAATCCGAAAAAAACAGAAAAAAGAATAGGTAATTGTAAAGATTGCTCACTATTTCATCACCGCCACACCGCTTCCTCGTGCCATTCAAAAGTTTGTTGCAAATGCAGGATTGAAGTGCCCTCCTTGGCTGGCACCGACTCAAAAAATAACTGATCATAAATTGTAAATAGCTATATAAGTATCGATAATTTCGTTGATTGTCATTTAATTCTCTTTGTTTCGAAGCAACTAAAATATTATTTTTTTACTTTTTAGTTCTATATATGTAGGTTTAATCTTGAAGTCGGTTTTGTTTTTTTTTCTAAAAATTATTTTTATTTTTCACTTTTTAGTAGTGAGTGTATTTTTTTCCGTCTTTTGACCCCTATTTTCAGTTCAACTTACTTTGCCTTAAATAGATTTATTGAAGTGAAATTTACGAGTAATGTACTTAGTACATAGATTTTGTTCAACTTATCGAAGTTTCACACATCGATCGAGAGTTGTCTGTATAATTGAAATTGCTTCATAATCATAAATATGTTTAAAATGTAAGGTTATATAACAGTGATTTTTATTAACTGTTTTTTTGATTTTTCTTAAATAGTGCTGCATTAATTTCAAAATATTTTTTTATGGGACTACCTCTGAAGTGTGCCCTACTGGCCTAAAAAAGAATCATCAAAATTGATTAAGAATTGACGGAGGTTCTCAACTCGTCTGTATTTTTTTATTTATTTTTATTTTTTTTTTTTTTGTACGTTACGCGATTACTCCGTCAATTCTGAATCAATTTTGATGATTCTTTTTTAGATCGGTAGGGCATACTTCAGAGGTAGTCCCATAAAAAATATTTTGAAATCAATGCAGCACTTTTTAAGAAAAATCAAAATAACAGTTAATGAAATCACTTATTAACTGTTTTTTTTATTTTTCTTAAAAAGTGCTGCATTGATTTCAAAATATTTTTTATGGGACCACCTCTGAAGTATGCCCTACCGATCTAAAAAAGAATCATCAAAATTGATTCAGAATTGACGGAGTAATCGCGTAACATACACAAAAAAAAAAAAAAAAAAATAATAAATAAAAATACAGACGAGTTGAGAACCTCCTCTTTTTTGAAGTCGGTTGAAAATACAGCTACGTTCTCACGGGGCGTGGCACGCTAGCGTGATCCACGTATTCGTGGAATTTCCTCCGTCTGAATGAGGTCGCGTGAGTTTGCCTCTGACGTCATCTAGAGGGAGGGGAGTCCACGACCGCTCACGCTCGGTATCAAATCTGTTTGATTTTTAGACGTGGACCACGCCAGTCGAGAGAGTTAACAAGTGGTTTTTTTAGATCCAAATTGTCCGAGCCCTCAGAGAAACGTGTAAAGAAACTTAACGATTGTGAAACGCTAAAATGTGTAGAGTTATACGCTGTTGAACGGTTGTTGTACGAATTAGTTTTCGTCCTTAAGGATGCTGTTTTATTGTTATTTTTTTATTGTTATTGTTATTTTATTTATTTTTTCATTTTATTTTATTTTTTTTTTTATGCTGTCTTATTAAGATTGCGGAAGGACCTCTTTTTGGCGACATATATATTAGTTTTCATCCTTAAGGATTCAATTTATTTTTTCAAGATTTAACGATTTTATTAGTTTTTCGTCCTTATGGATAATATGTTGAAGTATTCCAGGATGCGAAGGATATTCCGCCATTGTTGTCCTTATAAGGATACTGTTTTGTTAATATTAAAATATTTAACGGTTTTTAAGTTATCCGAAGGATTTTCAGCCATTGTTGTCCTTAAGGATACTGTTTTGTAAAGGGTCTAAAATTTGGTCTATCTTCATAATTTAGTTGGCAATACATAGAATAGGAGGGAGAGGGGACAGTGTTTTGGAGGGAACAGGATGTGAGTGGCCACATGTGTGCAGGCAGTTAAAGTGTAAACATGTTTGTGAAAATTGGATGAGTGTTTTTTTTTTTTTTTTTTGTTGTTATGTCGATAGAACTGTATTTAAATGTATTTTAGTATTTTGTGAGAAGAGTTGGTTAGGTGTTTAACAGGACAATTTAGTAATTATTATTGTTCTTGTGATTAAGATTTTTTTTATTATATCATATTATCAAAATTCATTTGTCATTTATTATCTTACGGCGCCCGGACAAAGCAAAGCAAAATGGACTGTGTGTGTTCAACTTGTAATTAATAATTGTAAGTATAACCTTACAAATGTCGCCGTGAACAGGGACACGAGTTATAAAAAATATAGATATAGATAGATGTAGGTATTACCCTTGTACCCTAACAAAAGTCTGTATTATTCAATTAAATGATGGAAACCAAATCAAAAGAAATAACAGCATCAGGAAACATGCTTGAATATAACCAGAAGGAGGTAAATAAAATAATAGGAGTAGTTCCAGAATCAATTCCCCAGAAGACAATAGATAATGAAATTATTAAAATGATAATAGAAGCAAACAGAAAATCGATGGAAGAAATTATTAAAAAACTTGAAGAAGATAGGATAGAAATGAATAGAACAAATGAAAAGAATAAGAATGAGATAATAAAAAAAATGGAAGAATATAGAAAGGAAGATGAAAGAGAAGTAGATGAAAAGTTGAGAGAAGTGAAGAAGGAAACTGAAATGATTTCAAATAAAAAAATTGAAGAAGTTGAAAACAAAATGTTAATTAAAGTGGAAGAATATAGAAAAGAAGATGAAAGAGAAGTAGATGAAAAGTTGAGAGAAGTGAAGAAGGAAACTGAAATGATTTCAAATAAAAAATTTGAGGAAAATGAAAATATATTAAAAGAATTGAAAAATAAAAAATTAATGGAATATGAAGAAAGTAAAATGAACAAAGAAAAAGAATTAAAAGATGAAGAAATAATGGAATCTGAACAAAATTTTACAAGTGAGATAGTAGTGTGTGAAAGTAAAATTGTTGATAAATTAAATGAAGTGGAAAAAGAAGAAGTAATAAAAGAGGACATTGGTGAAAACATAAACAATGACTTTGATGAAAATGAAGAAGTGCTGAACTGTCAAATGGTTCGAAGAAATAAATATACCAATATCATTCAATTTCAAAGGGTGGAGGGGTCAGGTTTCTTTGAGTGTGGTCAAGGATTGGAGTGTGCTTCAAATGAAGGTTTGAGTGGGCATGTGATGGAGTTTCGGGTTCCACTTGGGTGGGGGGGTGTGCTTCGGAATGGTTATGGTGGTTATGTGGATTGGAATGTTCAAACAGCCATAAAGGGTTTAAAAAGAAATTTATATACGTCAAGAAAAGAATTAAAAATTTTTTTTCTTGGTGAAATTTAGTATATTGCTGACATAAAAAAAAAAAAAAAAATTTTCAAACCTCTTCATTAATTTCAAATTTTTTTTTAGCAAAGAGGGGGAATATGTAAAGGGTCTAAAATTTGGTCTATCTTCATAATTTAGTTGGCAATACATAGAATAGGAGGGAGAGGGGACAGTGTTTTGGAGGGAACAGGATGTGAGTGGCCACATGTGTGCAGGCAGTTAAAGTGTAAACATGTTTGTGAAAATTGGATGAGTGTTTTTTTTTTTTTTTGTTGTTATGTCGATAGAACTGTATTTAAATGTATTTTAGTATTTTGTGAGAAGAGTTGGTTAGGTGTTTAACAGGCCAATTTAGTAATTATTATTGTTCTTGTGATTAAGATTTTTTTTATTATATCATATTATCAAAATTCATTTGTCATTTATTATCTTACGGCGCCCGGACAAAGCAAAGCAAAATGGACTGTGTGTTCAACTTGTAATTAATAATTGTAAGTATAACCTTACAGTTTTAAAATATTTTTAATATTTAACGATTTTAATATGGTGGAAGGATATTCCGCCATTGTTGTCCTTAAGGATACTGTTTTATTAATATTCGATGATTTTTTTTTTGTGAGTATCCAGTTCCTGACCCAACAACGCTTTTTCTTCCGTTTTTTTATATGTCAACGTGACTCTCTTAATCTTTTTGCCAACATGTCAATAAAAACTGAACTCAAAACTGCACAACTTTCCACGAGAAGCTCCTCCAAGGTAGGTTTCAAGGGGCAAACGGAATCGTGGTCGTGTGAACTGTCCACGACTCTCGGCTAGTTCACTTTTCTCCTCCACTCCAGGCAAGCACCACGAACGAGAAAACGAAGGCGTGCCACGCTTTCGTATAATTGCCCCGTGAGAACGCGGCTTAATATATTATCGATATAGAATTAGAACTTTGCGTGATGAGATAATATGAATATGATTGACTGATAATTACCTTAGATAAAATCATCCATGCTAATTAAATTTTAAAAGGTACGCACCTGTTACCCGCTTTTCAGCTTTAAATAGACAACTGTTACTAATGGCTGCCATCTTGAAGAAGTTGGTTATCATACTAGTAGGGCTGCCACTCCTGAAGCATTGTTAAGCTACGTTCTCACGGAGCAAAAAGACGAAAGCGTGGCACGTCTTCGTTTTCTCGGTCGTGGTGCTTGCTTGGAGTGGGGGAGAAGAGTGAACTAGCCGAGAGTCGTGGACCGTTCACACGACCACGATTTAGTTTGCCCCTTGAAACCTACCATGGAGGAGCTTATCGTGGAAAGTTGTGCAGTTTTGAGTTAAGTTTTTATTGATATGTTGGCAAAAAGATTAAGAGGTTCACGTTGACATATAAAAAAACGGATGAAAAAGCGTTAGGTTAGAAACTGGATACTTAAGGACAACAAAGGCGGAATATCCTTCCACCATATTAAAATCGTTAAATATTAAAAATATTTAAAAAAGTATCCTTAAGGACAACAATGGCTAAATATCCTTCGGATAACTTAAAAACCGTTAAATATTTTAATATTAATAAAACTATCCTTATAAGGACAACATTGGCGGAATATTGTTCGGATCCTGGAATATTTCAACATATTATTCATTTTTGTTCTAAATAAATCTAAATGCATTATAAGCCGTTTTTCATAAAAATGAATGTATTAAGCTTCCTGCGCACTGGACTGGGACGGCACGGCATAGATGCTCCATTTCATTCATACACTGGAAAACGGTGGAGAGTATAGGTCCGTCCTGTACCGGCTCTGTGCGCTCTAGGCTTTACTAATCATACACGCTATCAAACATACGATTTTATTATTAATTTTGGATCAGATCTCATGTGGACACGAAAATTGCCCATAGTTTGAGAATCACCCACATGCGTGCACACACTGAGCCAATAAAGCCATTTACAACAAAGGGTTAAAAAGTCTTTCTTGGTAGTTATCTATTTCTATTAAAAGTTAATACTACAACAGAGTTACTGAAGGTTAAATCAGTAAATAAGAATTTTTAAATAACATAAACGATTCTAGTCAGGTCGATGTTGAAAATTTGAAAAGAATTGGCTGTTTGGTTTACTTTTCACTGCATCAACTTTATTCTTTTCAAACACTTAATGAGTTCTGTTTTACATGTAAATTTTTAAGTGTTAAATATGAGTTTCTTTTGAAACGGTAAATGGTGAACATCTTGCAAAACGATTTCCGCAGAAGCATTTAATTGTATGGTATTTTTTTTTTTTTTTTTAAGGCCAGAACAGGAGTTGAATAATTTAGTCTCCGACAGATTTATGGTGATGGCAGTATTTGTGCAGTCGTTTCCATATAACTTTTTGACGGATATAAATATTTTTTTCTCCCAATTTCACGAATGTAGAGAATGTATTAATAAAAAAAAAAAAAAAAAAAAAAAAAAAAAAAAAATGCAATCATAAAAAAATATGCCCAGTTTGATGAAAAATAAATTAAAAAAACCCCTTAGTTTGAAGGAAAAAAAATTAAAAAAACAATAAATTTAAAGGAATTAAATATGTATACTTTAGGTTACTATTATTACTAGTTGTCCTATTATTAATAGTTGCTATCTACTAAATATTCCAATATTTCGCTGGAAACTAAATTTTGAGTTTAAAAAAAATAAATAAATAAAAAAAAATAAAAAAAAATAAAAAAATAAAAAAAATCCTTTGCCTTAAGTAAATGGTATTGACGCCAGAACACGCTACTACATACTGCACTTTTAAACATATCTTCAGTATTCGTGGCCTGTTTCCCACAATTCCTCACCCTCAACCTATGAACTACTCTTCTCCCGCACACAAAATGGAAGCCACCTTATATGTGTTTTAAGTTAACAGAAATATTTCGTTAGTTCTTTCTTGAACGATCCTTCCTAACCAATTTAACTGGTTTTTATTTGATGTTATGGCTTTTTAAAGTGTAAGAGACTCGACCGCAAATAAATCAATCCTCTCTTAAATTAATATGAATTAATCCCTAATAATTTTTTTTTTCGAGGTGCCTTGTCTATTTATCCATTTATTAAAACTTTCAGAACTATAGTATTACTCTGCCATTAATCTGGACGTCAGTTGTGTAAATTATACTGGGCAAAAGTTGAGAAATTTTTGTTTAATTTTCGGAGCTACACATTTTTTTTATTATTCCTGTATTTCAATTCTTTGGTCGGTCATTTTAGGGTATTCATTAGTTTCACGTTTGTCACACGTCACTTTTAACACATATTAAAGTGAAAATCTCAATCTCACGGTTTGACAGCGCAACAAAGCTATTGTTCTTTAGCTCCCTCACAGAAGTCACTTGTCTTCGGCATGGTGGCAACTCCTTGATTGGCTTAAAACAGATAATATAACTAGTAATTAAAATTAAAAATAAATACATTATATCTGTACGCATTTCGCAGGAATTCCATTGATCTATTAGCTAAGAGGTTTTATATATTATGTAAATGTGTTTTATATATATATCTGTATGTTAGAATTTTTTTTTTCAGTTTTTGATACTGTGAATTTTTTTGTCACCATTGAACTCACAAAATTGTATACTATTTTTTTTCCAGTATAATTATGTTCTATTTTTTCATTCGAATAATATTTATTAAATAGTTTTTGATCAACAATTTCGGATCGAGATATTAGTTTAATTCATTCCCTTCAAGTGGTGTTAATAAGGATATTAAATTATTTTTAATTAATCAAATTAGATTTTTTTTAAAATATTTAATTTAGAATTCATAAGAATATTTTATTAAAACAAGATTTATGAGATTTTATTTGCTATCTGAAATTAGATCTATCTGTCTAGTTGTGTTTTTAGTTAACGACATTTAAGCAGGAGGAGGGTAGGAAAATCCTAGGGTCGGGCGATAGTCGATAGTTAGCACTATCGATAGGCTGATACTATCGATTGCTATCGATAGTTTTTCGATAGTTGCTTCCTTTTTTCCAAAGCTATTCAATACAGAATTTCACCTAATTTAATTAAATTCAATTATCTTCTTACTGTTTAAAATTTGCAGAATTAAAAAATTATAAGATTAATTTAGGACATGCACAAATGACTAAGTGAAAGAAATCACAGTTATCCTGAAGATGGAGCAATGTACTCCGAAACAAGTCGAAGATAATTAAAGATTAATAGGAATTATGCCTCTAAAAGAAATAATAGTATTTATAAGATTACATAATCATAAAGATGAGAGAAAAAAAACTAATTTATTTGAATTTTAAAAAAGTATTTACAATTTACATGGTTACAATAATAATAAACAAATCAAAATCTTCAGAAAAGAAAAATAGTTAATTTCAAGAGTCAAGTGTGTTCCTTGAGCCACATATTTCCCGAAAGAATAACTAAAATTTCTGCTTTCCTTAGGCTCAATCTTTGAGAGAACCCTTGAGCTCTAGGAATTCCTAATTTAATTTTAAAAAAACTCGACACGTTAGAGGCAGATCAGCAGAATTTCGAGAGTTACAAAACTTGAGGGTAAAAAAGATCTATCTATAGTGACCACCGATAGGCATGACCAATCGATATATCGACTACCGCCCAACCCTAGAAAATCCTCGGGGCCCGGGCTATGGTGACCACGGTTGGGAGTGAAGGCTGCCTGGGCAATACATTTGCCCTGGGCCCGGTTTGGCTCTCGGCGGCCCTACATTTTAGAATGAAAACTATCAATTTATTTTAATTATCAGAAGTTAAATAAACCATACAGATATAATATTTTATTAAGTACACTTAAGGTGTAAACATTAGTGAGCGCGAACAGCTCTTCGATTCAGGAAGGCTGCGGTGGTTATCCCACATGTGAAGGGTACTGATTTATGATAATAAGAGGCTGGGCAGACGAAAAGGTATTCAGAGGTAGGCCGAACTAGAGGTGGTTTGATGGCAAACGTGATCATGTTAACACTTTTGTATTATCTTTTCCAGTATATCAGTTTTGTCCAAGCTTCAAAATAGGGATCTCATTAATGTCCAATATGATCTTATAGCAATAATCATTATATAAACATAATCACAAGTAGCTTTGTAGGATCCTCTAGATCATACCACTCAACGGTTGGTTTTATATTTCAAAGAACATCTAGATATCCATACTGGTTTTGTAAATGACATTTAAACTATTATTAGTCTTATAGGGAAGATTACGTACCTAATATATAAAACCCCTACTTTAACCCTATTGATTCAACTGTCTTAGTAAACTTGAAACTAAAAACAAGTGTATTTCACACTGCAAATAGTCATTTTCCCTGGGTTATGTAGACGAATTAAAATCGTCTTTAATTAAAGGACCTAAAACAATCAAGAAAAAATAAATTAGCTGTTGAACCACAGATAGGGGGTTTACTACACCAAGTGGTTTATGTAGACAAGGAAAACTCAACTCATACAGTTTAACATGACCTTACGATACCAAACGCAAATTTCCAGCCTCTATATAGTACCTTCCTTAATTTAGGGAGAGATAACTTGGCAGTTTAGCATTATTCTGGCCATATCTCCTCATTACACATTATTACAAAGTACAGAACTCAAGAGTTCTCACGGCTTTCAGTGGTACTGCTATATGTTTGTTTATATATATTTTTAATGACCAATAATGCGAATAACCCCTAAAGAAATACCTACAAGAATAAAGATAATATGGTCGACTTTAGAAAAATTTATGATTAAAATAGTCTGGGATGCAGATAAGGTGTAAAAGGAAACACATCCGTTAAAAAAAAAGAAAAAAAGTTATATGAAATGCAGACCATTCATCTGCTTTCTTCAGAGTTATAAAAAAAATGTTCAAAAAAAGTTTTTAAATAAATATATTAAAAGATACGAAAAGGATACTCTTCTACAAGGAACAAAGAAAAGGAACTGTATGTGGATTTATTAAAATTTCTCATATCACGTCATTAGTTAAGTATTTTTTCTTATTTTTTGTGTCAAAGCAACTATGTTGAAAATAAACATACTACTTTAACCCTTTCATGGAAACCTCATATCTCCCAAATTTCTCGACGGCTTATACCCATCCTTAAACTATTCCATTCTTCCCAGGACTCCCTTCCGAAACCTACTCGTCAACTCTTGGTTTCTTCCCTTATCCTATCCCATTTTGACTACAGCTGTGTGGCATAATGGGTAGACGGCGCAACTCGACAGTAAACTAAGAAGACTAATGAACTGTTTCGTTAGGTTTATCTTTAGGGTTCCAAAAGCCTCCCACACATCACATCTATATACAAAGTTAAAATGGCTTTATCCTTCATTCCGCATAAATTACTTCCTAGCCTCCTTCCTCTATCAAACCATTAATTCTCGGAATCCCTCCTACATCTATAACATGTTCCAGTTCAGATCCTTGGTCTCCTCCCGCACTACAAGCTCTCGCTCCTCAGACCTGTATACTTCTTCCCATAAGAGTACATCATTTGACCACTCCTTCATTTCCCGTGCTACTTCCTTGTGGAATTCACTACCCTGTAATATCCGTAATGGTCCATTTATGTCCACATTTAAATCCCTTCAATACCTCCTTTCCCTCAAGAATGATACTGACGAGCAAAACTTCACCAAAAAAAAAAAATTTATTTTTTCTCCTAGAATTATTGGATTTTTGTAATTTTTATTTCATCTGTGTCTGTTTTTGTTCTTTATTTGTAAAATTGTAAATAGTTAACCAGATTGTTAATTTATTTTATTTCATCTTATGAAAGCTAGACTCATTGTATTTATGTATATACATTATACTATTCTTAGGGGACATCGTCCCAGAATAAAGTTTATTTTCTATTCTATTCTATTCTACTTTTTATAAGCTGAAACATTTGATGGCCGAGCGCGTTGGGGGGAGGGTCTCAGTGAGACCAGTACGGGAGGTCATGATGGGTTCGAATACCATGGGCGGGTTGAAATTTTCTTTCGGACCAACGGAAGAAATCTTCCTTCCCTGGCTAGAATAAGTTGGTAACCTGTTGGATAACCCGTTCTTCCCGCAATACTTGAAATAAATAAAAACGTACGTTCGGCCCCTATTTACGAACAAATAAACATTCGATTTCGAAAGATTCGAAAGATCAACTCCATTTTCTATTAAAAGATAAAAATACAATATAATTAACCCTGCTATCGTTTTTTAAGTATGGAAGTAAATGTAGCTGTTTATATAGTCTCAAGGCAAAAATCTTTCTCCAATCACCATCTTCAAACTCTCCTCACGTTGAATACTTATTCCTTGAAATATCAACTACTCCCTCTCCTTTACTATATTCTGTGATTTACCGACCTCCCCAATATCCATTTTGATGACGCATTTGAAACGTCTTTAATCCAATTAATTTCAGCCTTCTCCAATGGCATAGTCTCTGGAGATTTTAACACCAATATGTTTTCCGAATCTCATGATAAATCCTTCCTCATCAATTTGTTCCATTCCCTTAATCTTTTATCTGGTTCCATTTTTTCCTACACATCACGCACGATTCTCAGATACCTGGCTTGACCTCAATATCACTTACTCTCCAGACAAAATCCTTCCTTCATAACAGCACCCATTTCATTTTCTCTCATCACATGGTCTAAGCTAGATTTCATATTATTTATCAACTAAATCTTTTGCCTCCACAGTTGTTTCTTTCCGAACTCTGGACCTCCTGTCATTCGAATTCTTACAACCTGACCTTGATTCCATCCCATGGGACGTAATCTATTCCTTTATATCGATTGAGCCAATGATTTGTACCCTTATTCAAACCTTCATTCAATACTAAATACTCATGCTCCTCTAAAAACACTAACGATGCGCCATCCTGCTGCTCCATGGCTGACTCCTGAGATAGAGATGATGAGAAAAAGAGAAGCAGCCAGACGGAAATTCCGTCGAAACCGATTACCAACAGATTGTATTTCCTTCAAAATTATATGTAACCAAACCCAATCGGCTACCCGACTCTCTAAATCAAAATACATAAAATCCTAAGAAAACTAACATTTTCTGAACCCTTTGATCCTGACAACTTTTTCTTTTCCCATGTGACCTACAATGATACACTTTAGACTATTATGAAATATCGTACAAATGATTATGGACTCGATGATATCCCATTTAAACTTATCAGATAATCCCTTCCAACACTTATACCTCTCCTTTACCACATTTACAATTTTCTCTTCGAAATTCGATATTTCCTTCTTCTTGGAAAACAGCGCTGATCCACCCTTGAACTAAATCTCTAATCCTTCCTCTTCAAGTGACTTCCGTCGTATTCCCCTCCTCTCCAACCTATCGAAACCTCTGGAACGCATTGTTCAGTCCCAACTTTCAGTTTTATAGCTGAACGCTCCCGCCTTAATCCGTATCAATCTGATTTCCATCTACCCAATCTGCCCTCCTGAAAATATCTCAAGACGAATTTTCCGCAATAGATCGTGAAGAGTTAACTATCCTTACCCTTTTAGATTTTTCCAAAGCATTTGATAAGGTTGACCACAACATCCTCCTTTCCAAACTCCCAGTCCTTTCCTTATCCACATCTGCCTTACTTTGGTTTAAATCCTTTCTTTCCGATCGATCACAGTATGTAGTTATTTCAAGTTAAACTCAGTCTATGACCGGACCCCTATCATGTGGTGTTCCTCAGGGATCTTCACTTTCACCCACAATATTTTCTTTTTACATTAATGATCTTTCGCTTTCCATCCATCATTGTCGGTATCATCTTTATGCCGATGATCTTCAAATCTGTTTATTCTTTCCCAACTCTGGCCTTTGACAAGCCACTAAAAGGATCCATAACAGTAATAGGTTCGAGTTACCTCTTAAAAACCATATATTCTATTCCCACTATTTTCCTTAACAATGATCCTTTCAAATTCTACCCCTCAGTCAAAAATCTTAGTCGTTTTTGATGAAACCCACCATATCCTAAACCATCTCAATTACGTTCTCCACCTTCTTCATTTCGAAACCCGAAGGTTACTAGTTACCTTTCTCATCTTCTCCTACTTCGACTACTGCTGTGCTGTGTATGTAGGTTTTTCCTGAGGATCTCGAGACCAGAATCAAAAGGCTATTTTACTGCTTTATCCGTTTTATTTTCGGGATCTCGAGAAGTGCCCTCGTTTCGCAGTTTTATGCGGACTTAAAGTGGCTCATTCCTTTCTCTTTCAAACCGTCCAATTCCATCATTTACTTTACATTTCCGAACTTCTTCAACTCAAATCCTCAATTCTTGCCCGCCAACCCGTTCTCGTCAATCGCATTTGTATACTCCTGTTCATTGCTCAGCCACTTTCGACAGATCTTTCGTAATCCGATCCTCTTCTCTCTGGAACTCCATCCTTCTGAACATTCGTCATTCAATTACCCTTTCCACTTTCAAATACCACTTCCTTAACCTTCTACTATCCACTCAGATCCTGTCCTCCAAAATCTTTCAATAGCCACTTTTTAGTTGTTTAAAATATGAACAATTTATATTCAAACTTTTTGTTTTTGTAACAACAAATATTTTAAATTTTGTTGTCACTTTTTATTAATATATATATATTTTATTTTATTATGATTATCTGTTATAAAAATATTATTTCATTTTATGCCTCTGAAGGCCCTGGGCTGTACATTATATTTTATTCTTAAGGGACTTAAGGTCTCGGAATAAATAAAGAAGTTTATTATTATTATAAGGAATATTTGATAATAAGCTTATTTTTAAATTGGAGGTTCTCTTTGATGAAAATATATTTTTAGAATGCGCAATTTTTCTATTATTTATTAATTGTAATTTATTTTGAATAATATTAATTTCGTCCTTATTAATGTCATTTTATCATTTTTTAAGAAAAGTATTTTTTGTAACGATATCGAAACAAGACTTCGTCACAGCTCTTGCCCGAAATACCTTTTTCTCGATTGTTACCTTATCTCGATTTTTTTTAGATGTTGTCGTCGCTTCTATAGGAGTAAGGTTACTCTCCTTAATTATCCTCTCAAGAGAGGAAAATATCTTTTTTTTCTAATTTATTTCATCACTTAGCCGCTCTTATTAATTATATTCACGGATTTTATCAATTACATGGGATAATATTAATTTATTATGCTCTATCGCTTCGTTTCTGAACATTAAATAAACAATAACTTATCATCACAATTTTTATTACAAGCATAAAATATTTTATATATATGCTGCTATATTAATCATTAGTGTTATTATTTAAATATTATCAAGTATTACGTGTGGGAGAGTTCATAAAATATTCAGCTACTCTCAACATAATCATATTTCCAACAAATCAAGCTATTAAAAAAAGAAAGAAAGAAAAAAGATAAATATGTAACTCGAAATGAAGGAGCGTATGTGAATATGTGCGTGCTGTGCTGTAATTTTTATTAATTAAATACGAGTTGTGCTTCGATATCGTTACCAAATTTTAAAAAAATATTTTTTTAATAGGATGGAAGTGTGTATTAATAAAAAAATCGTACTTCGTTTTGCTGCAAAAAATATTTATTGATGTATTTACAATTGCAGGGCTATGATCTTCCACAACGAGGGACCGTTCTGCAGCGACCAGCTATGGTTATCGTCACAAGGGTAAGTGTGTGCTAGTTGTATAGAGCTAATTACTGGGGCGGTGACCCAGTCTGAAGAGGAAGCGGAACTACGGTACCTTACTTCCGTCCACTGCCGCCCCAATCAATATGTTTTAATTTTGTTTTACATTTCTCTATACTGAGATGTTTATTGTCCCATCTTTTTGTAGTGCCTTTTCATCTGTTATCCCTCCACAACAAAAAACTGTGATTGTATTTAAAGAAATTAACCACTTCCTTAGTGTTATTACGTTCTTTATTAAGTTTAGTTATGTTACAGCCATAAAGTAAATTCCAAAATCTCCCTACAATTTTGTAGGTTGTATTTTATGATTATTTTGATTCTAGCATTTTCTGCTTTTAAGACTGTTTGGATTCCATTGATTTCCTCATAAAGTTAGTGCCAAAGGTTGTCCTAAGCGTGATCGGATTCTTTTTATATTTAATTTTTTTAATATTTTTATTGACAAACATTATAATTTTCCACGGTTAATGACAATAATGCAGTGGTATTGTTAAATCACAACATTTCTTATTTGTAAGAAAACAGGATTTCCAATTACATTTCACTTTCTTTGAATAACTGGAGAATTAAGATAAATCTCAACAAATAACCTTTACTTTCCTCGAAAGAGTAGTAGAGTACTCCTTAATTGAGTACCCTTATATTCTGTTAAACAGGTGCAACTCTTTTTTTTTTTTTTTTTTTTTCTCGATAAAGAGACTCACTAAGTTAACTATAATCACTATTAACAGGCGTATACGGATGTAGGGCGTAGGGTAATGGGATTCCATGAAACCATCGAGTTCTACCCGTATCCAATCAAAATTCCTTAATGCTCCTTACTAAGTCATTTACGAACTACTCCACAATGCTCCTCCTCCTTCCATAATAAACTACATACCTACCCAAATCCACTTGTTCCCTAAATTGTTTCCTTACTCATTCTAATATTTTTCTTACATTTTGAATACATTTTAAAATAAGTGCATGTATAATGGGAGTTATAATAATACTTTGTTTATCAAAAAATGAACATAGGGTTTTTAGATCGCATAATTTGTTGATAAAAACGTGACTTTTTTAAAATGAAAATAACTGATGATATTATGGGATACAATAGTCCCCATCTATTTTGATGTTTAATCTATTTGATTTGTTTGATTTTTACTCTCCTATTGTTCCTTACCTAAGTCATTTACGAACTACTCCACAATACTCCTGTTCCTTGAGCAAACATGGAGTTTGGTTTTGTTGGGGAAATGTAACATTCAAGGGCATGATATCTATGCATCTAATGATCTATCTATCTAATGATCTATGCATTAAAGAGAATTGAATTGGTGAATAAATATTTCTTTAATAAAAGTAATTTTAATAGTTATAATTTATTCACATAAATAATTCGTTTATCCTTTTATCAGTAAAAACTATTATACCTACTTTTAACCAGTAACATATTTTTACTTTATACTCGAAATAAAAAAAAAAAGCAAAAATGTGCGGTATTATGGATGCAATGATAAAGCACGACACTGAAAGCTCAATGGTCTTTTTTCTTACTCGAGTGCACATTCACTTGAGTCGATTCTCTCTCTTTTTTCCATAAAACTATTTCTTTCCTCATTCTCCTGCGACCTGAGAGCTTCGGTGATAGCAAACAGATATCATCAACACCAAACCGCACATTTACAGCAAAAAAAAAGGGGCAGTCCGAAGACCCGAATACAGTCCGGACATATTGGATGCATTATCGTAACATTGTCGTCTTCAGTTTTTTGCCTCCCCCCCTTGACAAATCTCCTAGTTCCGGCCCTTTCATATTCACTCATCAACTCATCGACACCCGATGTACAAACCGTTTGAAGGTGATCCAAATTTGTCATGGTCTCCCCTGAAGGGTAAACCTCTAATTGTCAAACGTTTTATGACGGAAACTATTCTTGCCAGTACATTTGAGGCAGTAGTCTGAAAGTGGCGGCAAAAAAAAATTTTTTTTTCACCAACTTCAGACTGCAGTACCCTTCAGAGTGCCGCTTTGTGCAGATGCCCAGTCTGTCCATGCGTAAATCCAGACCTGCCTGTAGTTCAGAGGATCCTACTGACGAAGCCGTCTTTTATAACACTCAAGGTGAGCCTTAAACTTGAGAATGTATTGATGGAAGTAGTATCCTTTATATCTACTGTGTTCTTATAATAATCTCAGCCCTTTAATTTTTTTTTGGTTGACCATCTGATCGTGTGACTAGTTTTGATATTTGAGCATATCATTGTGATTGCCTTCATGGCTTTCATAAGTATTGCTTCATCAATATCAAGGTGGTTCGTCTTAACAAAAGTAAAAGATATATCATGGCAAACCGGGTGTAGGTGTGGATCCAGGTTATTATCTACTGTAGCGGCTTTGGGCCTTCTCCCGTAACGATCTTAGCTTAACTCTCAATATGGGCTCAAATCCATTACCGTTTTCCCATGGCTGCTCGGTTCCTGGTCAGAATGCAAATAAGAAAGGAAAACAGTACACAAGTTTAGAAGAAGCCGTTCCTTGCTTCTAAGGAGAAAAGTTGATTGAGGTCATTAATAAGCTTAGAGATGAGGCTCATGATCGCGTGGATTCTTCAACATAAAATTGGTACAAGCTCTGTGCAACTCCACCGATGGGGCACTCTTGGACTTGGTTATATTGCAGTACCCACCACCCATGAATTAAGTGACTCAGTTGTCACGGAAGAGTACTGTGGAGGCCTTCAAGTCCAATTCCGGTAGCTCATTAAAGATGTTTTTCGGGGTCCTAGAGATGGTTAATATAGTTTTCGCTGCGTTTAAAGTCTGTTTCTACGTCAGTGTGTAATGATCACGGTCGTAGTATTTTGTTTGGTCTGGCTTTATATGTTTGCCTAAAGAGACAAGGATTTAGTAGCCTCATGCTCAGTTGTGTGGTGGAGGTTTCATCATTATAATTGAGGCTTTTTGGAAAATCCATTTTTTGGAGTCCTCAGACCGAGGTACTCTTTGGTGCATCGGCATCTTATCAACTAATATTTGCAAGAATATAATTAGGTTCTGTGAGATATTCATTTATCGTCTTCTCTACAATGAAACAATAATGCCATAAATGACATCCTGACAAAAATACTGTTTTCTGAGTAGTTTAAGTGTTATTTTATACCTATATCATACTGTAAAAAATATTTTAACCAGTTTTACGCAAAAGCCTAGCTGGAAAATACGTCCTGTAGGTTCTCCAAACTATTGGTATCTCTGCGCAAATCTACAATTAAACAGATCAAACCATGAAGTACTCCGTCTACAAAATATATAAAAATACAGTTGCACCATCCTTCATTTTTAAATTTTATGTTTGCTTATTATGAGGTAAAAAAAAAAAAAAAAATTCATGAGTCTAAACCTTTTAATTTTTTATTAGGTCATTTAGTTGACTAAGCAGTAAATTACATTTACAGTGCGCTGATTTTGCTAAAATTCAGAGAACAAAGAGTACAGATCAATTGTTTTTACATTTAACTTAATATATAACTTTGATAAAGCTTAGCTTGTTTTTGTAATTTACTTGTATATTTACATAGTATAGGTTGTTTATTTCCTTCATTTTCTTTGATAAGTTCTCTTTTTTTCAATGAAGGAAAGGTGGCAACTCTTTATATCAAGCAGTTAATTCAAATATAGCTTGATAATTAGGCGATCCAGACTTATAATTAGGCATCTTGACTATCAATTCTTCAATTCCAAAAGTCTTACTTCTACGATTTTCCACTTACACTGGCGTCAAAAAAATGTTTTAGAAGAAGGTTCTATATTAATGCGGCTTCAATGTTTTGAAAAAGTTAGTGTTGTATATTATAATGGCATTGGATAATAATAGTTTATAATTATTTTAAAAAATTTAGGGTTGGTTTTAGCTATAATAACCATATAGTACTAAGACCCGCATATTTAGTGTTTCTTTAAAGTATTTTTTAAATTAAAAAATAAATGGAATTTTTTAAAATTCTTTTTGTTTACCATTGCGCAAGTAGTAAATACAATTTATTTAAATGGAATCGAATACAATTGATTATTGTTGTAATATATTATCGTGTTAAAATTTTAAAATATAGTACTGGATTGTTAACAGTAAATATAGATTTTCTTTTCTATATTTTTACTCTGCTGCTGTTAAATGCTGTTTGTATAATGGTTTGTTCATTTTAGTCATACATTTATTAAAATGCATTTCATATAATATTCTGTTAATTTGAAACAATTTTCTATTGTACTGATACTTGTTATCTGTAAAGATTTATTCTACCTCGTTAGATTTTGTTCAAGTAATCAGTAAACGAAACGAGATAACGTCGTCTGAAGTACTTTTAGTTATAACCTTGCAGGTGTCCCTTCCTTTTTCGTTATTGTTTTAATATGTGCGGTTCATAAACTCTTCACCTTTTTTTCTTCTATCATGCTTCACCAGCTTATGATGCCTTGGTTACAATCATACTAATATGAAACTGGTAAGACTTTTTGATTGATATAGTGGTCGCATTCATATTTAGTTTTTTCCTGTTTTCAACCCATTAACGGGCGGGCCGGGGATTTTCTTTGTATCAAAATTATAAAATATTCAAAATTGAAAAAATCGTAATGTTAGACTATAGCACTGACAATTTCTATTCTTAAATGTTGTGGAACTGAAAATGATTTCTTAATAATCCATCCATCTCAAAAAGTAATAATGTTCTTTATTCATAACAAAGTATTTCTATTGTTTGACGATGTGTTTTCTTTGTAATTGCATTCGGTATTTTTGATCTGTTGAGGGAGTTGCTTCAAAATCTTTTTTATCCCTACCTTAACTTTCCTAGGTTTATATCCCATTGTACATATATAATAGCCAAACCATGTCTATTAAATGAAAGTAAGACATATGTATATATATTTCTGTAAGCATCTACAACCAGCAATTTCAATGCTGCACATGATTTTTGTTTATTTATGCGTGTCACGTATTGGTACATTTAAATATTTTTTAGATCTCCTGGAGGGTTCGTTATTATTTAAAAAAATAGTGCTAATTTATTTTTGTTAACTTTTAAGTATTAGGGGAGTTTTTATTTTAATAAAGTCAAATTAAGGATTGATTTTTGTATTCTGTAAAAACTCTATAGAAAATGAAAAGTGTATTAAAAAAGGTGGGGAATGTAGTTGTTGTTTATTTAAAAAACTATTTATGTCTAAGCACCATACTTTGTGATTATAATGATTCTTATGTTGAGCATAAGTTGTAACTTGATAGGTTTCAGTTGACAAAGAATCCTTACGATGGTTCTGTATTTATTGATTTTGCCCTTCTTTTTATTAAGCTCTTTAGACAAAGTTCCAGTTAGTGTTTTGTTAAAATTTTAAATCTAAGAAGATTATTTATTGAAGGAGTTTTAATTTTAAAAAATTGATATTTATTAATTTCAAACCTGTAATCTACCATTAAATTTGACTTGAAAATTAGTTGTAAAATGTTTGCTGAAGTACTTTATAAAATAATTATCATCATTTTTTTTTTTTAATACTACGAAGAACACGATTAATGTCAGGTCTAAAATTTTTCGGCAATAATTCTTTTAAAATTGCTTATGGATATTTTGATTGTTATTGATCAAGTAGTTACCAAGGGAAAAAGTAAAATTTGAACACCCCAGTAGTATTGTTAATTGGGTATTATTTGCTAGATAAACAGCTTGTTTTTTTTTGCTAAATTGATGGCGAACTAAAGTTTACGGATGAATTATGCAACGGCTGGTGAGTCATGTTACTTATTTTTAAAAACAGTTTTCACTAATGAGGTGTAACATCTTCCTTGCTGCTAATATATTTCTGATTTATTTCACGCTACCGTCACCAAGTAAATATCAGATTCTCTCCTTGGAGATTTATCTTACAATTAGATAGTTTTCGGACTATGAACTCTTGTTCCAACGATCCCATTCATAAAAAATCTAAGAATTTTTATTTAATAGATTAATAAAGGCATTAATTAGAATAAAATAATTGTCTAGACTGTAAGACACTCAATTCAACCCAATCTAAAAATTTAGGAATGATGAATGAACGATTATATTTGTATCACAACAATAAATTGCTGTAAGGATAGTAACGTTACTCTTGGTGGCCAAAATAATTCGCAGTGAATCACCACAATACTTCTTAGATAAAAAATTTCAGAAAATTATTAATTGCTTTATTCCCTCAAACATGGGCTGAAAATGGATTTCTAAAGTGCTTTACCGAAGGAGTATATTTAGTGTACCCTAAGGAACGCTGGTTAATGGTTCTTTTAATAATTCCATTTCCTAACCATTTTTCTCCTCAGAACTCTCTCTCCTCAGAACTCTTTCTCCTCAGAACCTCTGGTGCAGTAAAAGGGAAAAAATATCATATCAAGAATCAATCTCATTAAAAAAAACCATTAGGAAAGAAATAAGAAAAAGATGATGTGTAGAAAAACACCGTTCTATTTTTGTCTGTTGATGCATGTAAAATCGCGAACTAAAGGTAGTTATGTCTATGTTATGTTCGGCGATTAAAAAAAAATAAATTATTTTTAGTAGCTCATAACTTGTTGTGAAGAAATATGAAGCCGGTTTAAGTGAAAAATAATTAGTTTTAAAAAAAAGAAATATGATAAAACATGATATTTTAAAGTAACTGAAAATATTTTAAAAAATATAAAGTTTAACTGAAGTCTTCATTCGAAATTGGGTGCGTCAGTTTCATACATCAGATCTCTTTTAGCTTATTGACCAGTTATGGTATTTGATGGGTTATACTACAGCTGAACACGGTTTTAGAAAATAATATAGAATAAACGGAATGTAAACAGAGGGATAAGGCCTCGGACTTCACGCTTCAGACCTCAAGGATAGTGGATTATCTCTAGATTATATCACTGTTATTATTTTTGTTCAATAAATCTTTGATTTTTTAATACGCTTTTATTAACTTCATCACCGAAGTTATGATCAAGTTAAGTTTAAATCAAGCTGAATTTGATTTAGGCGTTTAGCCACAATCGATTGTAAAAAAATCGACGAATTTCGCCAACTTCCTAAAAAGTTAGTTCTGGTCATGTTTATGGGTCTATAACACAAAAATGGCTATTCCAATCAAAAAATGTTATATACAAATAGTTGTACATCATTAGATTTTCTCCACGATAGAATATTAATTCATATTACATAAGTTTATAGCGAACTTGATAATAAATAATATTGATATCGTTTAAAGACTAAAAATTAAGAAAATATATTATAATTTAAAAAAACACGCTTTAATAGCAAACCGAAAGAAAAAGAAGAAAATAATTTCTATTTCATCAACGTTTGTGTCACAGTGGTAGAAAGCCAGATAATCAATTATGATTAAATAATATGGAATAAAATTAAAGTAAAACTTATGTTAACAAAATAATTCAATTTATAGTAAAAAAGCGTGGGGTGCGTGATATTAAATGTTACGAAACGTTTATTGGTAAATATTTATAAAAGTAGAGTTATTGTAAAAATAATAATAATAAACGTAATGTTGTATAATAATAATAATAATAAATGTAATAAAAATGTAATGGTTTAGATAAAGCAGCAAATCTCGCAAGAGCTAGCAAAATGGAATTTGCCATCCTAATAACTAAGGATATATATAATTTAAAAAATCTCTCTATTGAGGCTAAATTGCGTCATTGTAAAACAGTTGGTCGTTCTGAAAGCTTATAAGCCTCTGAATGCTTTTTTCTCAACAAAAAGGGAGAAATTGAAAATATGGAAAAGAAGGAGAGAAAATATTAAGGAAACATTGAATGGTTAAGTGAGGCAATGAGGAAACGTAGATTGAAGTTTTATGAATGCTGGATGAGAAAGGAAGAAAGAAGACTGACGAAGAAAATTTTCCAACACAGCCTCCAAAAACAGAAAAAGAATACATGGATACGAATGGTAAAGGAGGATATGATGGTGGCAAATGCACAGTGGAATTCAATGTGGGATAGAGACCAATTTCGGACATTAGTCAACAGGATCAAATTTCCGGAAATGGTTAAAAAACAAATTAATATACGGTGGTCAGATGAAAGAAGAAAGCATCAGACAGAGGTAATGAAAAGATATTGGAAGGAACGGAAGAGCAAGAAATGAATTGTTGAGCGTGGTCCACAGATGGTCGAACTCATAAGAAGAATAATAATAAAATCTCAATGATGTCCTGCCTCTTCGTAAAAAACGTTTGTTGCACCCCGCGCCTTTTTACTTTAAACTGAATTATATTGTTAATAATTTATGTTTTACCCTAATTTTATTCCAAATTAATTAATCATAATTGATTATCTGGCTTTCTATCACCATAACACAAACATTATGAAATAGAAATTATTTTCTTCTTTTTCTTTCGGTTTGCTATTATAGCGTGTTTTTTTAAACGATAATTTATTAGTATTAATTAATTCATTGATATATCATTTCATTATAATATAACATATTAAAAAACAATATCTACCTACCAAAAATCATCCTATCGCATAATTAGATTTTACCTAGCTAATGTACATTTCAGAACCAAGGGTAAATGCTGATCTGTATGTCTTCTTTATGTGCTCGTAAACATATAAACTTCCTTCAATATTGATAAAATTATATTTTGGCATTGGAACATCTCTTGCCGATTATTCCAGTAAAATAAGGGTTTGCCGAAAAGCTGCGGAACTTTTATTCTCAACGGATCTTTATGTTTTTTAGGGTGCTGAATCCGAATCTGAAGTTTGCTACCACGGCAACCATCGGCTTCATATTCAAAATCGCAAAAAAACGTTATTTTTGATTTTTTATCTATAAAACGATAATGAAGCTTTTTTGAAGAATGTCTTCAAATATTAATTGTAGCTGGAACTAGTACGTACATAATGAAAAAAAGGAATCCGAAATCGGACCATTTTTCACGAAGTTACGTTATTGGGAAACAAATGGAGAAATTGGCCAGCTTGCCGTCAGTCCAACAGCTCCGTGAAAACACATTTGTCGTACTCTTTTGGCTATAACTCTGAAACTATTTGTACGATTCAACATTACTTTTTTTCGTCTTAAACATTCTTCGAAAAAAGCTTCATTATAGTATTATAGATAAAAAAAACAAAAATAACTGTTTTTTTGGCGCTTTTTTGCGATTTTGAATATGAAGCCGATGGTTGCCGTGGTAGCAAACTTCAGATACGGATTCAGCACCCTAAAAAACATAAAGATCCGTTGAGAATAAAAGTTCCGCACTTTTTTCTTGAAAACGGCCTTTTGGAGCCTTATTTTACTAGATTTTATATCTATTATATTATAGTGTACAGAAAAAAAAAGAGTTTCTATCTATATTCTAAAGAGAATGAGAAAATTTCTTCTTGTTCTCCTCTTCCTCCGTATCGTAGTGTATGGTACCTTCTGATAGAGTCTTTCTTGGTCTTCTTCGGGGTCTCTTTATCTCTGTGGCAGCTGCGTTGGTAAAAAAAATGTCTTTGGTCTATCTATATGATTTTCAGTCATTCGAGAATCGTGCCCATACTATCTCAATTGATTTCCTTCTATCATTTCATCGGCAGGTCTTACAGTGTAACTAACCCTGCACACTGCTTTACCCTGTCAACATGCAGACCTAACGTAGAGCGAAATTTCTCTTGAATCACCTTTTTCCTCTCAGATTGAAGCAATTTATATTCATTTGTTGAAGCTGACCATCTTTTGAAGTCCAGGTTGTACGATAGATGCAAGAGACACTCAAAAAAAACGAATTTTCGCATGTAATGGAGATATTCCAAATGAATAGTACTCTTCATTGCACACTTTTTGACGTATAATCTCCAAATTGTTCATGTCCTTGGGAGTTGCGTCACAAATAAAGCAACGCATCGACGAACTAGTTTCCGTTAGCACATTACAAACTTTACCATCAATCATTGTTAGCAACATACGATGACTTATTTGCGTCGAATTAAGTACGGTGGGAACCAGCGATAAAATTTCATTTTGCACCCTTTCAACTTCGATTTTAATTATTGCAGGAGTTTCTTTGCAAAATTCAAACCTAAGTGGCCTACAGAAAAACGTTGAAGAGGGTTTTTCATTCTGCCATATAACTTCGGAGGTTCCTAAATCGTACAATTTAATTGGAACGACAGTTGTCATAAAAATTGAAGAGTCATCAGCACACTGATTATCTCCACTATAAGACTGACGATAGCTGAATAAACTCTGTCTAGAAGAACCATCACATCCCCATTTTGATATTAACACCAGCTGCCTATTAAGTGACAATTCTTTTTTGAGAGTAGGTATTAAAAATAGTCGAGAAAGCGTTAAATCCATTAGTGATTGAAGTGTTATTTTCGCTTCTGTTTCATTCACATATATACAATCTTTCTCAGGATAGCATTTTGATTTTGCCGCCTTAATTTTGTGGTAGGAGGGAAAAATTTTGATTCCATTTATCTTAGTCATGTCTCTTAAAAGCATGTATTTTAACTTTGATATACCTATAGATGTGTTAATTGAAAGGGCTTTTTCTGAAGAGATCTCTTTGATGATAGAACTAGCTATTGTGGTGGTTAAAACAAGCATCTTTGACTCTGTTTGCTTCATCCGGATGTTGTAGTAAGTAATCCAAAACTGTTGCTATATCACGTTTATTTTCTTTACGAAAATTCAATTTTGAGGCGAATAGGAGTTCGCTTGCAGAATACTGTTCTCTTATGTCTTCTGTTCTTCGCATTTTGTGTCTCTCAGAGCATTCATTAAATGGCTTTTTTTCACATGAGTGGATTTGGTGGTCGATTGCTATCATGAATTCTTGAGGATAAATGAAATCCATACTAAGCCATAATTCATTTTTGTTCAAAAATATGTCTAAATTTCGATGTGAATTATCTAACCTTCGCGTTAATTGATGGCAGAATAAACGCACCTTCTTTTTTAAGACTTCCAAAGATTTAGCCGAAACTTTAACTTTGATAATACCTACAATATCTTCAAATAAAAGCTCATAACTTTTTATATCGAGATTTTGGAATCTATTAAACAAATCGCGATTTGTCTTCAAGTTTTCTATATTATTGAATTATATATTCCGAATAATTCAAGCCCACAGCCTAAATCCAAGCCTAATTAATAAAAAATTAAAACCAAATACAACTCTCGCACTCAGAAGACGCAGTTGAAACTAAATTTGTACTTTTCACAGATATAAACAGTTTAATTAAATTAGACGATCTTACCACATATTCAGATATAAATGTTACCATGTGACAGTCTGTGAACAGTTTGCCAGAAACAGTTGGCTCCCGGTTACAGAATTAGTGTTATCAGATCTTATTAATAATATCAACAATAACAAAGCTCGAGGCATAGGTGTTGTAACTTCTGTAATATATAAAACAGTATACGAAACTGTAGTAATAAGCGTCTGAGTGTCAGACACTCAAAAAAACGAATTTTCGCATGTAATGGAGATATTCCAAATGAATAGTACTCTTCATTGCACACTTTTTGACGTATAATACATAACTGGTTATCGCATTATGTTTATAGTAATAAGCGTCTGACACTCAGACAAGCCATATTGCCCTTAGGACAATTGTCTGAAGAAGCCCAAGAGGCCAGAAACAAAGATTTTAGAAATTTTAGAGAATTCAGGTCGAGAAAAACAAGCAGGACAAATAGTAATGAAGATATTTTAAACAATTTGCTAATTACTTCAGACCCATTTCTTAATTTAATGAAACCTGAATACCTAAAAAACTACAGTAATGAAGATATGTTTCCCGAAGCAGCGGAGTTGCTACAAATGGACAACACAATTGCGATGGACTCTGGTGATGAGACAGATGAAAATTATTCTACATCAATGGACAGTTAAAAAATTAAAAAATGTAAATATAAATATAGTTTTTTTATTTCTTGTAAAGTTGTAGAAATTTTTCCTGAGGTTTAACAACTCTTGAACTCTGCTGCATTCTACTTTTTTTGCTAAGACATAGGTATAACTCATCTTTATTAATTTTTATTTAGTTTGTAAATTATTTATAAATGATTTAAAATCGATTTGCTTTGATAAATTTAACTTGTACAAAAAAGTGGTCCAAATTGCTTTAACAGATGGACTTCACAAATGTTATCCACAGGTATTCAACAATAAAAATGTTTAAAATTGATATTGGAATAGGTCTGAATGCTGACACTGACACGACGAATATGAACGAATGGATCCAACGATAAAATTTCGATAAGCACAGTGTAGGAGCTTGTGGGCTTTAATTGAGTACTTCTATTAAATAGCTAAATAGTTCCCTTTTCGGATGGGGACAATATTTAAAATAATAATTACCTATCAGGTTTCTGACAAACCGCAAATTGTTTATTTTTTTAGAAAATCAAATCGACGAAAAAGGCATAAAACACGTATAACTCACATAACGGTAAAGTGATTGATTTGCAGATTTTTAAATTCGATAGAGCACATCAAAAATCATAGAAAATAATATCCCTTGAATCAAAATATGAAAAAAACGAAAATTAGATTTTTTTAGACACATATTCGTTAACAGAGCAAAATCCTGAAACGATGGAAAAAAAACTGACTTCAGATTCGAATTCTACACCCTTAAAAACATACCCATATGAAATTTGAAGTCGATTGAATAATTTTTAGGGGCTCAAAATGCGATGTCCAGAAAAAACACCATTTCGTCCCACTGTGCGTCGTCTCTGTTCGGGCAGGTGAACTTAATCAGCTCCTGGTTGGCACCGACCTCAAAAATATTTTCGGCGTGTGTACCGGATTAAGTGTATCTTAGACAAATTCGCTTTTGAATTTTGTTTTCCTTTTCCATAATTCCTAAAAAATGTTATTTTTTTTCCTTTCGAGTTCACTGGCTGTTTCTAATTTTGTATACCTATCTACCAATTTGAAATCGGTTTAATTTTTTTTAATTACTTTTTTTATTCTCATAGCTCTACTAACCGTGGTGCGTCTTGGCTTCCTCTAAATGTCTCCGCCATGTATTCCTACCTTGAGTAGCCACTATTGTGGACTCCTGGGCCGCCGAGAGCCAAACCGGGCTCCAGAGCAAATGAATTGGCCACTTTAAACCCTCCACTCCCAACAGTAGTCACTAGCCAAGGCTCGGGCCCCCAAGAGACCGGGCCCCGGGGATTTGGCCCCCCTTCCCCTGTCAGCGGCCCTGGTGGACTCCAAGTAGTTTTTGTGCATCTTCTGAGACGCTGTCTGCCCACTTCAGCCTTTGTCTTCTGGCTCTTCTTGTTCGGAGATCTTCCAAGAGTCTTCTTAGGATCCCAGCCTCCATCCTGACTTTAGGTCTAACGTTTCTTAGTCGAACAAGTTTAATATTTTATACACCTCTCTGTTTTTCCTCCTTTTACAGATTGTATCATCTTTCTCGGCCAAATATTCAGGTATATCAAAATAAGTACTTTTCTTTCAAAAACGAGTAAATCATAATCGTCATTCTTCGATAGGACCCATATTTGTGAGGAATTTATAATAACTGAGGAGTTTGCTGACTGATTATTGTATTTCAAGTATTTAGTCGGCCTGGACTAGCTACGGTTCTCTACTGTATTTCTTTTTTATCTCATCTGACACCACATTATTCCATGTAATCAAGGCTCTAAAATAGGTAAACTCACTGAACCTTTCAAAAATATTAAAAGCAATGCAGACTGATTGGTTCATTACCCTCTTCCCATCCTCATTACAAAGGCTTCACTAACTAACAGGCTTCACTAATTATCATAAATTCTCATCTTCGTTGATCGGAGAAATTCTTCTTCCAATGCTCTAAAAGACCTCACTGCTGTGTCTAGTTCATCTGCGTAAGTATATAATATATATATATATATATATATATATATATATATATATATATATATATATATATATATATATATATATATATATATATATACGTATACCAGGTATGCAAGTTTAAAATGTCGTTTATTTCTTAAAATATATACACAGTAATTTAAAAAAAAGTATAATATATTTTATTCAAAGTACTGACCCTCGCTTTCTACACATTTTGTCCATCTCTCGGGCAATATATGGATACCATTCCAAAAGAATGCTTCATCTTTATTTGAAATCCATTCATCGAGCCATTTTCGTACGTTTTCGAAATTGTTGAAGTGTTGCTCCGCCAATGAGTGTCCCATCGATGAGAAGAGATGATAATCAGAAGGCGCCAGGTCAGGTGAATACGGCGGGTGGGGTAGGAGTTCCCAACCAAGCGAAGAAATCGTTTTCCTTAGTCAATCTGGCTGAATGTGCAGGAGCGTTATCATGCTGAAGAATGACTTTGGCGTGCCTGTGAGCCCATTCTGGGCGTTTTTTTCGATCAATGCGTGACTCAAATTGATCATTTGTTGTCGGTAGCGCTCGGTATTGACTGTTTCGCCGGGTTTGAGAAGCTCGTAGTAGACTACTCCCTTCTGATCCCACCACACACACAGCATTGTCTTCTTCCCAAAACGATCCGGTCTTGCACTCGATGTGGATGGTTGTCCTGGCGTTACCCATGATTTTTTTTCGTTTGGGATTCTGAAAATAAATCCATTTTTCATCGCCAGTTACAACTCGATGCAAAAAAACCCTTTCTTTCGTGGCGTAAAAGCAGCATTTCGCACACAGTTTTTCGTTTTTCCATCTGTCGTTCGTCCAATTGATGTGGAACCCATTTTCCAACCTTTTGAATCTTTCCCATAGCTCTCAGGCGATCGGAAATGGCTTGCCTAGTGACATTCAACTGTTCTGCCATCATTTGTTGGGTTTGGGTATTGTCTTCGTCTAATAAAGATTGCAATTCGAAGTCCTCAAACTTTTTTGGTCGATTTTCTCGTTTTTGATCAGTAACATCAAAATCACCACGTTTGAAACTTTGAAACCAACGTTCACATGTTCTGACGGTTGGAGCAACATCGCCATAAGTCTCAACAAGAATTCGATGACATTCAGATGCCTTTTTCTTTTGATTAAATAAGAAAAATCATGACATGCCGCAAATGCTCTTTATTTGGCTTAAAATTAGACATTTTTAACACCAAAGAAAGGTATGATACGTCCACGTAAACGACTTGAAAACAACTGACTTTTGTAAACAAATGACTAACAAACAAAATAGCGTTTAGAGATAAGCAAATCCTTCAATAGGCTAAGAGCGCATTCTATTGGAATTAAAACGACATTTTAAACTTGCATACCTGGTATATACACCTTACCCTATATATATATATATATATATATATATATATATATATATATATATATATATATATATATATATATATATATAGAGAGAGAGAGAGAGAGGGAGAGGGAGAGGGAGGGAGAGGGAGAGGGAGAGAGAGAGGGAGAGGAGAGGGAGAGGGAGAGGGAGAGAGGGAGAGGGAGAGGGAGAGGGGAGAGAGGGAGAGGGGGAGAGAGAGAGAGAGAGGAGAGAGAGAGAGAGAGAGAGAGAGAGAGAGAGAGAGAGAGAGAGAGAGAGAGAGAGAGAGAGAGAGAGAGAGAGAGAGAGAGAGAGAGAGAGAGAGAGAGAGAGAGAGAGAGAGAGAGAGAGAGAGAGAGAGAGAGAGAGAGAGAGAGAGAGAGAGAGAGAGAGAGAGAGAGAGAGAGAGAGAGAGAGAGAGAGAGAGAGAGAGAGAGAGAGAGAGAGAGAGAGAAAGAGAGAGTCTATAAAGCTACAATATATATGTTCAGAGTTATGGTTTGTAGCTAATGACGAATAATCGCATGTTCTGCTGTAGACTGTGTACCCTGACTTTAATTGATTCGGTTTAATAGTTTTCTTTGTTCTACCTGTTTATTGTTTTTAGTTGCGCTAGAAAGGGTTTCATAGTGATAGTGGACAGTTGAAGTGGCCTGTTTACATTGAATGACTTCCCCCCCATAATAAGGTTGCGTTTCTTGTTCTGAGAATTTGTCTTGGAGCAGCTAGTCTCCATTTTATTCTTCACCTCGTAAAAATAAACCATTATGGTATCAATGGCCAGGCCTGGATTTAGACTTGGGCATACCGGGCTTTTGTCCAGGGTGGCAGTCTGAAGGGTTTTTATTTATTTTATTTTTTTGAGGATCCACTTGAACATCCCTGCATCAACTATTCCGACAAACAAGATTTTCTGGTTCTGCCCAGAATTGAAAACGAAAGCGGGCAGCTCTGCAGGATGAAAAGTTGAATTCATTGATCATGAGGTGCACGGAAAGAGACAGCGCAATTTGAACTTTGAAAGAATGGTGCATGATTTTGCAGTAGGGAAGACGTGAAGGAAGTCATGTTAGTGAAATGTTTTGATGTTGGTTTGCATAAATATAGAGCTTTACGTTCTAAAAAGTCTTTGTTTCCTAAAACCTGCAGTTTTTTCAATCAACTATACTTTTTTTTTGTATTAAATTGCATTTGGCTCTAGCAAAAGAAGCAAGTAAGTTGGTATTTCATGGCTTTGTTCCTGTGGAGAAGATTCCTCCCCCCCCCCCTCCCCCAGCACAACCAATTCTATATTTTTTGGATCTTGACGGGTGAGGGGAAGGGGGGTGGCAAAAATTATCGGCCCTGGGCAGCGGGGACCGTAAATCCGGGCCTGTCAATGCACGCAATCAACTATAATTATATCTAATGTTTATCACTCAAACTATCTCATGTTAGAAATTTCGAATGGGAAGAATGTTATGATTAAATTAAAGTTACAATATATTACAAAAAAGATAAGTAATTAAATTAAAAAAAAAAAAAAAAAAAAAAAAAAAAAAGAAACTTGGTAACAAAAGTTACCCAATAAACAAAACAAAAAAGAAAAAGAGATACACACTTGATAATAATTATAATGTTTACTATTATAGACACGTAAAAATCATCAAATGACTCATATTCTCAGTTTTGGAATTAGTTTAATCTTCTGAGATTAGTTTAATTCGTGGGAAGCTTCCATCTTGTCAGCAGGTTACTCGAGGCTAAGATGAATTTCCGAAAACTGTTGACAAAGAAGCCGCAAAATTTACATTTTAAAGGGGCAATAAAACATTTCTGTACTTTTTGAGAGCGCTGAAGGGAAAGAACTGGTGACTCCTGTTTTTTGTCGAAAAAACTAGTTGCATCAACTGTGCATTTTCTTATATACTATATATAAGTACACAACACACATCATTACAAAATTATTAGTGTTTTAGTGTAATTGAAATGAATAATTAATAATAAAAATGAAGTGCTCCACCGCTCTTAAAATGTTGACTCGAAATACTTTTCGAGAAGATAAAAAAAGTTGTCTTTATTTTTTTTAACAAACCTCGTGTTAAATCGTAATTCTACATAACTTAAGTGTTGGTTTCAAAATAACGTTTACTTTAAAAAAAATAAATTTAATTGAATACAGGGGGCAGATTTTATTTAGAGCGAAATATCATCAATTTAGAAGGAAAATTGCTCATGTGGATTCATATTGTTCAACTGTGGCAGTGGAGCAAGTTGGAGGGAGTGTCATGTGGCGCCGGTTCCTATCCAGACTGGGCAGATTGAAATTAATGGACATAATCAATCTTGATTTTTCCATTCAAGTTAAGATAGTTATCCTTCACTCAAGTTATCCTTTGCGATAACCCATCCTTCCAATCAGACATTAAGCCCCAATTAACAAATAATAATGTTTAAATTGCCGAATGGATTAAAATAAATGTTGAAATAAAATTAAAAAAACAACATCGTTATCATTAAAAGTTGTTTGACCCTTTTAGATATATTAATTTAAAATAATTGAGGTCTTGTTAGTTATTTTATAATTATTTTAACTTACTTGAAATCTCTCATTTCATCCACTTCTATGGTCAGTTAAAATGGTAACTGAATAAGTTTTAAAGTCACAACCTTTAAAGCACCTGATGAGGACAACTAAGCACTAGCTCTTAAAGACATTCTAAAGTAAATTATATTTCATTGCTGTGTCGGCAATTAATAAGCTTATTAAATATTCAGTCGTTAATATCATATGTTAATGAGAAGATTACTCTCTTCAGTTTATTAAACAACAGAGATTTAAAAATTATTGATATTAGTGGTTGGAACCACAATTGAGCCCTTTTTGCCAACCCTTGATGGCTATCAAGACATTGTTGCTCTGTTCTAGCCATAGTAGGAGTGTCAAAAATCTTTTTGCTGGACCACTATGTAATAAATATTAATGGACCCATGCGGGAATCCAACTCAAGACTCTGAACCCGGTGCTCTGTGGTCCTCACCCCAACCACTGAGCATAGAGTATGATAGCATTGACTTGCTGATGGTGGAGGCAGGGTGGGTGCTTCAACCCGTCACTCATTGGCTATATTTTTTTCCTTTGCAAATTAAGCCCAAATAACTTTTTTTCCTTATATTATGTACTTTTATGCTTATTATGTAATTTTATTTAACTTACACCTAAATTTAACAAATACATAAAGGGTTTAGACTTGAAAAGGCGCAATAAAAGGCATTAAAAAATAGCTAATATCTCATTATTTTGTTATTGGAATGAAAGTTTTTAATAAAATTACAAGAACAGAAATCAAATTATTTCAACATATATTTGAGGTATCAAGCCTGTGTGCTTTTAAACTTAACATTAGTGGTGAAATAAATGCATAACATAAATGCTGAAATTTAAAAAAAATAAATAAATAAAACATAATAGGGAAAAATAAAAATAAACCTCTAAAAAAACAACTACAAATAAATAAATAACTATACAATATATAACTAATTTTTTGCTTTTATATAATTAGATATTGTCAGTTCTTATTAATTGCTAATTTTAAAACTTATTACAAGGTTGATTATTAAAAACTAAGAAATATGTCCAATGAGACCAGGGCCAACAAATACATTTGCTCCTGCCCCCTTAAACCTATCCCCTCCTCCCAACATCATCCGAATTATACAATTCCCTTTTCTACTTATAAACTACAATGTTTGATTAATTTCCTAATAATATAAATTACCATTGAATTGTTTATATAAAGTAACATTTATGAAAGGTCACCATAGCATGGGCCCCAAATATTGTTAAGTTAGAAGTTAGATGCTAGAGCTAATATCTTACTTATTGACGAAAAACTCATACTCCTACAAGAGAATATCCTATCTTGTTATTCTTGTCTTCAGCACTCCTGAATAGAAAATCTCATGTGATTCCAATTGATAAATATTTCAATTAGATAAGCATCACCATGTAGTAAACAAATAATATAAAAAATAATGTATTTACTTTTACTGTAGAATTTTATTAACTCTTCCATTCTCTCACTACCACATATAATTACTCTTTGCTGCTTGTTTATTTTGAACCAATTTTGGCTCACACATTGTGGAATAAATAATTAAACCAATTTGAGGCTGTATATATAATTTCTCTGCAGGGAGACTATATATGGATTGAACCTATATCAGGTCGAGAATTTGATGTTGCCATTGGAGCACGTGTGATATCAGCTGAAGGAAAAAGGATACTTATCAAAGATGACGATGGAAAGGTAATAAAGATGATTGAAATGATTTTGTTGTGAATATTGAATTTGAGATATTAGCATTCTGTCCTATTTTTTTAATTTATTATTTATGAATAGTTAAAGAACTATGAATTAGTCTATAGCTTAAAATTAAATGCCTGCTTAATAATTTTTAGTAATTGTGTTTAATTTATTTAAAGGAAGTTTGGCTTACTCCGGAGAGGAAGATTAAGGCTATGCATGCCACCTCCGTTCAAGGAGTGGAAGACATGATATCTCTTGGAGATCTTCATGAAGCTGGTATTTTAAGAAATCTTCTAATTCGATATAATGAAAATCTTATTTATGTAAGCATATTCTTTTTGTTAAATTTTTGTAGTATAAATTTATTTTGAATTTAATAAGTTGTGGGTGTCATTATTATTATTATTGCTATTATTTTTTTTCTGTTCTAAGACTTACACTGGATCAATATTAGTAGCAGTTAATCCTTACCAAATATTACCAATATATACAGCTGAACAAATTAAACTCTACAAAGATAAAAAAATTGGTGAACTTCCTCCTCACATATTTGCTATTGGGGACAACTGTTATAGTCAGATGAAACGTTTTGGTCAAGATCAATGTATAGTTATAAGGTACAGACTTCTTTTTATAAACAAAAATAGTAAACAAGTTTACAAAATTAATAATTTTTCATGAATTCGTAGTGGAGAGAGTGGAGCTGGAAAGACTGAAAGTACGAAGTTAATCCTTCAATATTTAGCTGCCATTAGTGGTAAGCATTCATGGATTGAGCAACAAATTTTGGAAGCAAATCCAATTCTTGAAGGTATTCTTCTTTTTATATTTTATTTTATCTAATTTTTTTTTTTTTTTTTTTTTTTGCAAATATGTATTAATGCTATTTCTTTTAGCATTTGGAAACGCAAAGACCATACGTAATGATAACTCATCAAGATTTGGAAAATATATAGATATTCATTTTAATGCCTCTGGTGTCATCGAAGGTGCGAAAATTGAACAGTATTTGTTAGAGAAGTCGAGAATAGTTTCCCAGTCAAGAGATGAAAGAAATTACCATGTATTTTACTGTATGTTAGCTGGTTTGTCAAAAGATGATAAATCAAAACTTGAGTTAACTGATGCTTCACATTATAAATATTTAGTGGGAGTAAGTATTTTGATATTGAAAATTTTTTTTTTCTTATTTCTTGATATGTTTTGGAATCCTTTTTTATACTATATACATTTTTCCCACCTTTTTACTGTTTTTCCATATTACATTAGTAGTAATATTTATAAATTATATTTTATAATAATCATCTATCAACAGTTTTCACACCATATGATGACTACTTTATGAAACATGAAAATTATGTACAGGGCTCTCTCAATATACCTAACCAATGACATATCCACCAACATCTTTCAAGCCTTTTCTAGTTCTAGAGATTACACAAGAAGAAATTTATCAAAAGAAAAGCCCATGAGCATAATTTGATCACTACTTAAATACACCATCCTTCTACTGAATCATTAATTTACTTCCAGTTTGCTTCCAAAATTCATTTTCAATGTCATACTCGACATACTAGCTGGCAAACAAATAATACCAGTACACCAATTTGGATTTTGTTTACCACACTCAACAATAACCCAACTATACAGAGTCGCAGACTACATTTCAATTGTACTAGGTGATAGACCATATGCTAATATTTGATACATCTGACTAGTGCCAGAGTACTACGGGATCAATTCTTTTATCTTTGCTGTACATTATATACATATGTCTTATCAACCATTCCTAACACAATGATAGCAAACTACAGAGATACTGCAATTCTTACTAGAATTTCATATCCCTCTAAATGCTAATCTTTACAAGAAAGTGAAATCATCCATTTTTTGTCACACCCCATTATTTTCTTTGTATTATATGACCTACAAAATCTTATTTATTCATTTTAATCAGGTATTTTTATCTATTGTAAATCTAATGTATATAGCTAAATTTAAAGTTGTGTTTCAGGGTGGTGGTATTACTTGTGAAGGGAGAGATGATGCAGCAGAGTTTGCAGATATAAGATCAGCAATGAAGGTTCTTTTGTTTACTGACAGTGAAATTTGGGACATTATGACACTTTTAGCTGCTTTGCTACACACTGGTAACATCAATTACAGAGCTGCTGTCATTGACAATTTAGATGCAACTGAAATCCCTGATCATTCAAATGTTGCACGTGTTGCTGGATTGTTGGGTGTTCCAAAACAGCCTCTTATAGATGCCTTAACTAGAAAAACATTATTTGCTCATGGTGAGACCGTGGTAAGTCTCTATTTGTTTTCATTTTTTTTTTTTAAATAGTTAATAATTTATCACCAAACTATGTTATAATTTATTCCTATTTCCCAACATATACATTTTCCCATAATTTTCTGTTTGAACAATTTTTACAAGTTTTATCATAGTATATCCATCTAATATTACTCTTAGGCAGACTGGAGAAAATGAAAGAATACAATCACTTGATGTGGATGCTCTTCATTGACTTCAAGGCGGTGTGCGATAAAGTTGTTAGGAGAGAGCTCTGTAAGGCCATACAAGAACTGTGCATACCAGCGAAGCTAATACGTTTGACGATGGCAACGATAAAAGGCACAATCGGCAGAGTCAAAGTGAAGGGAAGCATTGGTGACTCCTTCGAAGTTTGCTCGGGCCTGAGACAGAGGGGACTCTTTTGCCCTGCTCCTGTTTAATATTGTCCTAGAGACCATCGTAAGAAGAGCTGGACTGAATAATGGAGGAACAATAGTTCACAGAAGGACTTAAATACTCGCTTATGCGGACGATGTGGCCATTGCAGGGCAATCGCTCCAGACTGTAAAGAAAGCATTCTGTAGGTTAGAAAATGAAGGACAGAAACTGGGACTTTGTGTCAATGAAGGGAAAACCAAAGTCCTTGTGATAAGAAAAGAAGAAGCTCGTCCATCCACCTCAGCACTATGTCATTCTTAAATTTGGAATCAATGCTTCATAGAAGTAAATTTATTTTGATCATATCACCCAAAATCAGTTAGAATCAATTATAAGATATTTCAGGGTGCATTGAAATTTATAGTGATAAAAAATCACTATTTTCAATTTTTTAAAAATAATTTTATTTTTTAATTGTTTATTTTATTTATTATTCCATAGATATCAACACTATCAAGGGATCAATCAGTTGATGTTCGGGATGCCTTTGTTAAAGGAATTTATGGCCGCTTATTTATTTACATAGTTAATAAGATAAATAATGCTATATATAAGCCCAAAAATGCAGCCAGGAATTCCATTGGTGTGTTGGATATTTTTGGATTTGAAAATTTTGATATGAACAGGTTGGTATCTTTTCTTTACTTTATGTTCAATTGTTAGATTATTCATTTGCATTAAATAGTGTTTATTTTCAGTTTTGAACAGTTTTGCATAAATTTCGCCAATGAAAATTTACAGCAATTCTTCGTGCAACATATATTTAAGCTGGAACAAGAAGAATATAATTTAGAAAATATTAACTGGCAACATATAGAATTTGTTGATAACCAAGATGCCCTGGACTTAATAGCTGTAAAGCAATTGAATATTATGGCACTTATAGATGAAGAATCCAAATTTCCTAAGGTATTTAGTTTTCTCCTAAACTTGATTATGGAACTGCTTTTTTAAAAATTCCTATTTACAATTATTTTATTCATAATGTTTATTCTTCTTATTATATCTGTTTGGTATCTAAGGATCATTACCTAATTAGCTTCTCTTTTATGCTTATACTTCTCTTCCTTTAAGAAATAAATTAGAACATTTACTCTTAATCTACCATGTGTATGTGATATCTCACATGCATTTGGTATTCGACATTATATATTGTAAAGGATGTTAAGTGCTTAGATGACTGACAATTCTTCAAGAAAGGCCATTGCCTGGGATACTCAAAATAAGATCCTACTCTCCTCTCCCTCATATTAGTAAAGTTGCTAATGAATGCTACTCACACAAATCAGAAATAGGTAATTATCTTTATTGTGGTAGATCACCAATTTTGATCTACTCACATTTTAGAACAGAGTATCACTTCTTATGGATTGAAATCTGTTTTCTCCCATACCAGAGTTTCTCTTTTCATATTAGGTATTTATGTCCAATCTGTATATTATTTACCTTATTTATGTATAATGAACAATCTTAAGTTGATTAAAAAAATATTATTAGCACTTAATATTTTTGGTTTATGATCAAGAAGGAAGCTAAAGATAATTAAGTGGCAAAAAATACTTGTACCAACAGTTAGATTTAGTTTATCTTGAGTTTTTCAATATTTTTAAAGTTTTAGCTTGTACAGAATTTGTTAATTATCTTTATGATGTTGCATTTTCTTTTCCTAATTCCTGTGTTGCTTAAAACCTATGATGAGCATAAAACTGCTGTTTATAATTTCAGCAGATTTATACAAAATTTGTCTATCATCTGTCAGAAACTTAAACGACTAAAAAAATTTAGCTTTTATTTCTATGAATCTTATATTGAAAAGATAACAACCGATGGTGGAAGCTTGTAAAGTAATATGAGGATTGTCTTATGATTAATTGATTATAATTTTATTATTAAAAAAAAAAAAAATATATATATATATATATATATATATATATATATATATATATATATATATATATATATATATATTAATTTGAATATTACAGCCCAGAAGCCATTGTGTAACAGTTGATTTATTAAGGGCCACTCATACTTTTATAAAATTAAATTATTTCATTTTTAGGACTGCATTTGCTATTTCTTGACATTAATCGAAATTTAATTATAAAATTTGCTGAAGCCTTGTCATTGATGTGAACCTGTACTATATCATGAAAGGGGATGAGCTTACCACTAATATTAATTATTTATTTTTAAAAAAGTTTGGGTGATAATTTAAATTTAAAGTTATATAAAACCAATAGTAAATGAATACAATTTAGTACAGAATTTCAAAATGAAATCTAATCCTGTCCTAAAAACTTAAACTCCTCTAGACAATGCAAAAAAAAAAAAAAAAAAAAATTCAATTTAAATTCATAAAAAGTTTTCAATGGCAAATGAAACATGAATTTTTTGAGGTGTCAAAACAAAATCTGACTATACAAGTTTAATAAATGATTTAAACATTGATAAATATTTTGACCAGAAGGTTACAAAATGGCAATATTCAGTTAAAAATTGCCTTATTTATATGATTGAACAATTTAATGAATTCAATACTTTTCTTACTAAAATTTATTAATTTACATTTTTCTTTACAATCGTTAAAATGAAGCAGCTTGTATGTTTTATTTTAAACATAAGGTTATCTTAGTCTCAAGAATATTATAGGGTTAAAAATTATAGTTATTAATCTTCAGACTTGTGGTTTTATCACATTAGTGGTTGGCTTTGTTTTAAATCAGCAAATTTTGTCCATACTGAATCAGTATCTGTGAAAATGGAATCTTCAAATATATATATATATACGAGGGTAAGTCAATAATTATCCGCAATATAGTTATAAAATTTTATTGAAATGAAATAGGAAACTTACAAGTACATCATTTTTCCACATAGTCCCCTTGCTTTTCAACGCACTTGGTCCAACGTTGTTCAAGTTTCCTGATGCCCTCATGGAAGAAGGTTTTGGGTTGAGATGCGAGCCAGGAATGCACCGCTTCTTTCAATGCTTCGTCCGAGGCAAATCGACGGCCCCTAATTGCCTGTTTGAGTGGACCAAACAAGTGAAAATCAGATGGAGCGAGATCGGGACTATATGGAGGATGATTCAATACTTCAAAATTGAGTTTCTGAAGCGTTTCTACAGTGTGGGCAGCTGTATGCGGACGGGCATTGTCGTACAACAACACAACGCCTTTTGACAGCAGTCCTCGGCGTTTGCTTCGAATTGCAGGCTTCAGCTTAGCAGTAAGCATCTCACTGTAACGTTCACTGTTTATTGTTGTGCCCCTTTCCTGATAATGTTCCAGTCATGGACCTTGTGAGTCCCAAAAAACCGTAAGCATAAGTTTTCCTGCGGACAGTTGGGTTTTGAATTTTTTCTTGCACGGCGAATTTGGATGTTTCCATTCCATACTCTGCCGTTTACTCTCCGGCTCGTAATGATGGATCCATGTTTCGTCACCAGTAACGATCCTGTCTAAGAAGTTGTCCCCTTCGTTAACATAGCGATCCAAATGTTTTGTGCACACGTCCAAGCGCGTTTGTTTATGCAACTGTGTCAGTTGTTTTGGAACCCATCTTGCACAAACTTTATGAAACCCAAGTCTGCTGTAAATGATTTCGTAGGCAGAACCGTGGCTAATTTGCAGACGATTTGCCACGTCGTCAACAGTTATCCGTCTGTCTGAGAGAATCATTTCACGTGAACGCTCAATGTTTTCCTCGTTTATGGCGGTAACTGGTCGTCCAGCTCCTTCATTTTGCGTAACACTTGTGCGACCATTTTTGAATTTTTCAATCCATTCATAGATACTCCGTTGTGGCAAACAATTGTTCCCGTACTGTACCAAAAGTCTTCGATGAATTTCGGCTCCTGATACACCTTCCGACCACAAAAAAACGGATCACTGAACGTTGCTCTTCTTTGGTGCAAATAGAAAGTGGAGCGGCCATTATTAACAGCACGACAGCGATAACAAAACTAACCTACCAGCTTGATACGCACATAAACATAACAACGAATATACAAAGCATGCGCCATCAACACAAAAGAACAGTACTGCCAACATAAACAAAAATATAGCTATATTGCGGATAATTATTGACTTACCCTCGTATATATATATATATATATATATACTTTAGTCCTTTTAATTTTTAGTTATTATTTTAATTGTTTCAGGGTACTGATCAAACTATGTTGGCTAAACTGCATAAAACACATGGATCTCATAGAAACTATCTAAAACCAAAATCTGATATAAATACTTCGTTTGGTCTTAATCATTTCGCTGGAATTGTCTTTTATGACACCAGAGGTAATATTTCACTGCAATAATTATTTTTAATAGGAAAGAAAAATTACATATGTGGAGTAGAGCGTCAATTATCTGGACTAATCAATGCCAAGCCTAGTCCGGATACTGATATACAAAATAAAAGAAAAAAAAAAGATTCAGTGTAAAAATATTTTATTTAAAGCAAATTGTTATCCGTTTTACATTGTTTTAGTTTTTTCAATCTTTTTGGCACAGCCTCATCCCTCCAATTCCCCCTAGCCACAATATTTTTGACTGGGGAATCCCTTCTTGTTGTTCTGCCTATTTAATTGTTGTTTTAAGTGCTACGAAGACCTCACTGTTTGAAGGTTGTTTCGTTAAGGGAGTTGAAAGAATCAAAGAATTCCTGGGAAAATCTAATCCAGGAAAACTGGAAACCATTGAGCTTAGACCCACCAAATGAATTTAAAGAGTAAATAACAGAAACAGTAAATAACAATTAAAAGATCCAGAAATAAAATTATAAAATATTACTACAGCTCAGTTTATAAGAAGATCACATATTTAAAATAATCATTTAACTGGTAGAATCAGAAATGTTTTTATTGTGTGAAATTATATGATTAATCATTAAGTCGTCTTGCAAACCCTTATTTAATTTTCAACTTGTAAAAATGTTTATTTTTTGAAATTTGCATGAAACGGTCCAGATAATTGATGCAATTCTACTTTCTTTTTCTTTTATTAATATTATCATCCTTCATTAGTATCCCTGAAGAAGGCCCATGTTATGTTTTGGGCTAAAATGCCTTTTTTATTTTTGCTGTATGATCAGGTCCTGATCTTATACTATCTTTTAATATTATAAATGTGTTCAATCAATCCAAGTTAAGAAACACTAAGGTGGTACTTCAATTTTTGTTTTCAGGTTTTCTTGAAAAGAACAGAGATACATTTAACGCAGATTTATTACAACTGATTCATATCAGTCATAACAAGTTCTTAAAAAGTTTGTTTAATGAAGATATTGGAATGGGAGCCGAAACCAGGAAAAGAACTCCAACATTGTCGACACAGTTTAAAAAGTCTTTAGATCTATTAATGAGAACTCTTTGTAATTGCCAACCTTTTTTCATTAGGTGTATAAAACCAAATGAATTCAAAAAACCAATGGTGAATATTTAATTGATTATTTTTTATTTCCTATTTAAAAAGTAAATTCTAAGGTCTTTTTCAGTAAATTTTAAATTTTTGCTATGTTTTAGTTATTAACCTACTTACTATTATTATTAACTTGGCTCAACAACTCGGCAACGAGTCCTGGCCTCCTACAGTCATCTCTGCTCAGTGCCGCTGTCATCCAGCTCCTGACTTCCTGGATATATCTAGTGTGTCCCTCCACTCCATCAGACCACCTAAGTTTCGGTCTCCACCTTCTTCTAGTGCCATGGAGAGGTTCAGTTAGTAGCTTTTTAGGGATTGCCTTGTTGTCCATTCTAGTCATGTGGCCGGCCCATCGCAATCTTCCCAGCTTCATTGTCAGAACATCTTTTTCATTAAAAATAGAATAAATTTGTTGTTCATCTGCCTTCTCCATTTTTCTTGATTGTAAATGATTTTCTATCATTGCAATGATTCTAAATGATTTTTAAAATGTTTAAAGTAAATTTTTATCCTGATTTTCCAATTCCTTTATATTTTTAATTAAAAAAATATTGAATAGTTAAGTTAAGAAAAATAACTTTGCAATATAAAAATGATTTATTTTTTTAAGTCCAATATAAAAATGATTTATTTTTTTAAGTCCTTTGTTCCTTTCAAGACATTAAACAGTTGCTCAATCATCCTGCCTGATTTCCACCACTTATTTTGGATAAAGATATGAATGCTTTATTTTCTTATTCTATGCCATTCTTGAAGAGATATCTGTTTATTATTGATCCCCCTTTCTGGACCATCCCTAAATTTCAGTGGTACTTTTTTGTATACACAAGGAGACAAACTTCAGAGTCGCAAATCAGAGATGGTTGTTGCATTTTATAGAAAAGACTGTTCTTTACTCTTATCTTATAAACTTTTCAACCAATAAAATTATATTCTTTTATACATTTTTTCATTGAAGATTTTTTTTTATGCCTTCCAATCTTTTTTCTTAAATTTTGAAGGTACAATGTACTTACTAGTCTAATTAATCTGTATGCTTTCATATTTTTGTTAAGAGTTTTTATTTTCATAATCAAGGCTATTTTCTAAAAGGAATTAAGAAAAAATAATTTAGGGGGTAGCTTATAACAATATGTGATAATTTTCTGTGAGTCTACTGAATAAATCTTGATTCTCTCACTTCGGCTATTAAAAACTGGTAAACAGTGAAATAACGTACTGTTCTTGGCCTACTCAGAGCTCATAAAAGAATTAAAGTCAATAAACAAATCTTCTTTATTTTGCTAATATTTCGGTTGTTATATAAGTATAAGCTGTTTTTTATCATAGTATTTTCAAGTTTGGGATCATTAAGATTCTTTGTCTTCAACAGATGTTTGACCGTGGGCTCTGCTGTCGGCAATTGAGGTACTCAGGAATGATGGAAACTATTCGAATAAGGCGTGCAGGCTACCCTATCCGCCACTCATTCAAGGACTTTGTTGAAAGATACAGATTTCTAATTCCTGGTATCCCTCCTTCGCATAAAGTATATAATTTAAATTAGTACATGCAGCTTTTTGTTTAACACATTTTTTCTTAAAAGCCATAAATAACATTCAATTATATAAATATTATTCTAGACTGATTGCAAACATGCCACAGCTCGTATTTGCCAAGCTGCTCTTGGGAAGTCTGATTATCAGCTGGGTAGCACTAAAGTTTTTCTAAAGGATGCTCATGATTTGTTCTTGGAACAAGAAAGAGACAGAGTTTTGACTAGAAATATTGTGGTTCTTCAAAAGAATATTAGGGGCTGGGTTTATAGAAGAAGGTAAAGTAAATAAGACTAAATACTTTGTTTTATGAAATGGCACTTATGTTATACATATCATTAATTAATAAATATTTTATCTTAAATTTATTTACTCATTCTATCATTGAATAATTTCTATTATTATTGTTGTTCAGATATCAAAGAATGCGTGCTGCGGCGATGATCATTCAAAAGTACTGGTCTGGTTGGGCCCAAAGAAGAAGATACCTAAGAATGCGTGTTGGCTATATGAGGCTTCAGGCTCTAATAAGGTCCAGAGTACTTTCCCATAGATTTAGGCATTTAAGAGGCCATATTGTATCCTTACAAGCAAGAGCGAGAGGTAAGCTTGTAAGAGAAGCATATGCCAAAAAGATGACTGCTATTTTAAAAATTCAATCTCATGTCAGGAGAGTGATTGCACAAAGGAGATTTGCAAAAATGAAAGTAAATATTTTTTTCTCACATTTTATTATTTTAATAAAAGTAATATGTTTAGATCCAACCTAATGAGCCAGATATATTTTAATTATATAGTGCTTATAAATGTGTATGTATGTAAAGGATGGGCCAATTTCCGTGGTGGTTCTCCTCAGATAACTAGTCATGGTTGAAATTATTTTTTTTATATTTATCTTCACAGTTTTATTTACTTTAATAATGCATCATCACAATTAGCAATGAAATTTATGAATAATGAAATTTAGTTTTCAAGAATTGTTATGAGGATATTAGAAGAAATCTTTTTGCTAAGTAGTATAAAAGTATGACACCATTACATATGGGGTATACTTAATGAAAAAAATTATATAGCCATAAATGCTTTTAAGGAACACTTTTATGAACAAATTTTTACATATCTGTTAGAACTTAAAAAAATTTTAATTTAAAAAATGTAAATCCACTATTTCATCACCATTGAGTAAGTAATGCAATGGTAACGCACCGGTCAAAATACAAAATAAAAGAAAATCACCTTCTACATAATATTTGAATAATCATCCTATAATGTTTAAAAATGTTCGTTACTATTTACTTATTTTTATTTCTTTTTTTATAACCCTACAAAAGAAGCACCCCAGCCTTTAAAGGCCCGTTGTAATGCAGTTCCAGTGCATTGACAAACCTCAAATTTTCTGTTGAATTCATAGTCAAACAGTAACTGGGATTTCGTATTATTTCTTCACCAAAATGAAAGAACTTATGTCTTGCCAGCTTATCACAAAAACCCAAGGAACTTGATATAAGATTTTATCCTCTTCCCCTAAGAATTTGCAGGTTTGGGGCTCAATTTGCAGTTTGGAGGAATTCGCAGGCCTGCTGTAACCAGTGTACAGATCCATCAGGATTTTAAGTTTGATATTGTCAAGTTGCAGTAGCTGTTCACTCCTGCTCTTGCATTAGCCAGTCAGAAACAACTTTATTGTATCTGTATCTTGCTGTTCCAGTAATGAGTGGCTATTTTGACTTAAATCTCTACCATAAATCCCATTATTAACAAAGAAAATTAGGACTCGTATTTAATACTTTATTGTCTACCTACTGTATTTAAGAGTATGGTCTATAGGGGCTTGTTTGATTTGTTGCTTTATTCCTGTCTCATTATTGTTAGTTTTACTAGTTCTTATTGTTTTAATAACACAAAAATATTGCTACTTAATATGATTCTAATAAATTGGGCAGCAGTTAATTATATTATCTTTGATAGATGGAATATCGTCAGCAAATAGAAGCTTTGAAACTGAAAAAAATAGAAGAGAAAGAGTTAAAAGAAGCTGGTAACAAAAGAGCTAAAGAAATTGCTGAGCGGCATTATAGGGTAAGAACCTCCCAATGCAATGCTAATGCTTTATTTAGTTATTTGGTTTTAAAACTTATGGTTTGTTGATGTTTATGCAAATAGGATCGCCTTGAGGAACTTGAGAGGCGTGAACTTGAACAAGAAAATGAAGAAAGGAGGTTGATGGAAATAAAGAAAAATATAATAAATGATGCTGCAAAAAAACAAGATGAACCAGTTGACGACAGTAAATTAGTTGAAGCCATGTTTGACTTTCTTCCTGATTCAAGTAGTGAAGCTCCTATGCCTACCAGAGAAACATCTGTTTTTATGGTTAGTATAAAATATTTTTATTTTTCAGAAATAATATGTATAGATGATGATACAATAATAATGAATATTATTATAAATTAAAAAAAAAAAAAATTATCTAAAATAAAAAAAATATTCCTACAGGATTTACCTACAGCAAAAGCTGACCAACATGAAGTTATCAGTCAAATTCAAATGTCTACTGAAGATGAAGAAGATTTATCTGAGTTCAAATTCCAAAAGTTTGCTGCGACCTATTTTCAAGGCAATGTGACCCATCAGTATTCTCGAAAACCATTGAAACATCCTCTTCTGCCCTTACATACCCAAGGGGATCAGTTGGTAAATTATTTTAGTGAAATAAAAATACCTTATCAATGTAATATTTGAATCCTTTAAAATGAATTGTCTATTCAATTATTTAATTGAGTTTGCTTGCCCTATTGTAGGCAGCTCAAGCACTCTGGGTAACTATTTTAAGATTTACTGGAGATCTACCAGAACCAAGGTACCATACCATGGATAGGGATAATATTTCAGTTATGTCAAAAGTAACTGCAACACTTGGCAGAAATTTTATTCGAAGCAAGGAATTTCAAGAAGCGCAGTTAATGGGCATGGATCCAGTAAGTATACATGAATGTTTATTTATTATTATTGTGTATTGTAAAAGGTTTATTCTGTTTTTGTAAAAAAAAAAAAAAATCTTTATCAGACTTAGTATGCTAATAAAAATTTTGTGAATGAAACTTTTCAAAATTATTTATTTTCTTTCATTGTAAATTATGATTACATCTATATATATTTAAGTTGTTCAATGGTATATTTTAAGATTGAGACTGGTCTATTTTTTCTTGGTACAGCATGCAATTTTGTGAACTGTAAAAAAAATTTATTTTTGATTAATGTTTTTAAATTACCTAATTACAAAAAATCTATGAACTGTTTTAGGAATCCATTCTGAAACAGAAGCCACGTTCAATACGACATAAACTAGTGTCATTAACCCTAAAAAGAAAGAATAAACTTGGTGAAGATGTAAGAAGAAGACTGCAAGATGAAGAGTATACTGCTGATAGCTACCAGTCTTGGTTGGAAGCCAGGCCAACTTCCAATTTGGAGAAACTTCATTTTATAATTGGTCATGGAATACTGAGAGCTGAATTGAGGTAGTTTTTATTCTTAAATTTACTAAAATGTATTTTCCTCTGGTGTTACAGATATTTTAGCATTTGAGAAATTCAATTTAATTTCAGGGATGAAATATATTGTCAAATTTGCAAACAGCTTACAAACAATCCTTCAAAATCATCCCATGCTCGTGGTTGGATTTTACTTTCTCTTTGTGTTGGTTGTTTTGCACCTTCCGAAAAATTTGTAAATTATTTAAGAGCTTTTATTCGGGAAGGACCTCCAGGTTATGCTCCATATTGTGAAGATCGTTTGAAAAGAACATTTAATAATGGAACAAGAAATCAACCTCCAAGCTGGTTGGAGTTACAAGTACGTGATGTCTTCTCTCCAGAAATTTCATTTTTGTGTTTCTTTTTAATGGTTAATTTTTGTTTATGATTTCTACAGAATTTTTTCCCCTAAAAATTTTGTGTTTGAAACTAATTTCATACCATTTTAATTGGAAGCTAGATTAGCATATTAAATATGAATAATAAATTTTTTCGCAGGCTACTAAATCAAAAAAACCCATCATGCTACCTATAACTTTTATGGATGGAAACACAAAAACATTATTAGCTGACTCAGCTACTACAGCTAGAGAACTGTGCAATCAACTTTCAGATAAAATTGCTCTAAAGGATCAATTTGGGTTTTCACTGTATATTGCTTTATTTGACAAGGTGATTTCTTATTTTATAAATTTTTCCAAGAATAATCAATTTAATTTAAATTTTAACTTTAATGGATGTTTAATTACTCTTAATGTTAAATAGGTATCTTCATTAGGAAGTGGAGGAGACCATGTTATGGATGCTATTTCTCAGTGTGAACAATATGCAAAAGAACAAGGGGCTCAAGAGAGGAATGCTCCATGGAGGCTTTTTTTCCGAAAAGAAATTTTTGCACCATGGCATGATCCCACGGAAGATCAAGTTGCAACTAATCTAATTTATCAGCAAGTTGTACGTGGAGTGAAGTTTGGTGAATATAGATGTGATAAGGTTTGTTGTTTACTTTTATTTATTTGCTTTACAAATTAGGGGATATAATTTAAAGTTATTTTTAATAAAAACTTTTTTAAGCGATCTTATGTGCCTTTATGTTGCATCTTGGATGCATGAAGAAGGCTCTATTCTTTGGATACTTTATACCTCAAAGGGACAGGTTCTTTATTGTGTTGGTAACTTATCAGCTACTTGATAAAGAAGTTGTGGCATAGTTTAGAAAAAAAAAGATTAGGTTTAACTTAGATAATTAATGACAATGATAATTTATTTATTAATTAATAAATTAATGATTAATGATTGATTACCATCATTCTTAATGTACCTGTCAATTACTGATCAACTCTTAAGATAACATGGGAGGTTAACCACAATTGTTTCTTTGATTGTGTTTCATTATAAGTTAAAAAAATGGTTTTATGTTTATCTGTTAAATCATATATTCTATTTATATTTGTTAAAGATTTAACAGTTATGTTTTTAGCTTAACATTTATTTTAATATGGCAGGAAGAAGATCTTGCTATGATTGCTGCTCAGCAATATTACATAGAATATGGGTCAGATATGAATACAGAACGGCTACTTGGTCTTTTGCCTAGCTATATTCCTGATTACTGCTTGACCAATGGAGACAAATCAATTGAACGATGGGCCACATTGATTCTTCAAGCATTTAAAAAGGTTTCTACTCATGCTTTATTTTCTTTATCTTTTTAGGTTAATAAATATTTAAAACCATAAATAGTTTTGGTATCATAACAATTAAAAATTAATAAACATTAAAACTAGAAGTATTTTTTCAGTTTTTATGTGAATAAATATAATTTGTTTTTGTAGAGTTATTACGTTAAAGATATGGTACTAACTTTGAGGGTTAAGGAAGATATAGTCAGCTATGCAAAGTTCAAGTGGCCTCTACTTTTTTCACGATTTTACGAGGCTTACAGAAATTCAGGTAAATTTTTACATTTAAATTAGTACCCTTATATGCTTAATTTTATTGTTACAATTTAATAATATATTTTAATCAGCTACAATTTGTTGCTGAATTGTAATATAATAAACTAAATTGTTATCACTTGTATTTAATTTTGTCAATTACCTCGTGGCATTAAAAAAAATATTAAAATAATTCTATAGCACTTACATGCGACACGATGTCTGTCAGGCTTTTTAAAAACATGTTTGAAATGCATTAAAAAAGAAATTATTAGTTTTGCTAGCTCTGAAAAAGAAAGAAGAAAAATTGGTGTATGTCTGATATAATATATGAAGTTCCATTAATTCACTGATTAATCATGTTCAATTTGGTTTAATAAAAAATATCTTTTTCTATTTAAATTTCTTTTCAGGCCCTAATTTACCTAAAAATGATGTAATAATAGCTGTGAATTGGACTGGAGTTTATGTTGTTGATGATCAGGAACAAGTTTTACTAGAACTTTCTTTTCCTGAAATAACAACTGTTTCTAGTCAGAAGTAAGTTTCTGTTATCTTACGTTTAGAAGTTGTTTTAGCAATTGAATCATTTATTTCAGAAACCACCTAAGGGACAAAATATCAAAACATGTTTCTTTTTTTTGGTACTGTACAATTTAAAGATAAATACATCTTTTAGTGCAGAAATAACCTATGTTCCATATCAGCAATGCTTTTTGGCAGCCTTGAAAATATTGAGTTTATTTCAGAAAAAAAACCCAAGCGCCGTCGCTTAGGTTCTTTCTGCGGTAAATTTCACTCCTGACGGTTGGCGGCCTTTTTGACATCATGTGTTTTGTGATTCGCTGTTTTGTTTTATTCAAAGGTTACCTAATACTGAGTAAACAAAGAACCACAAATGTTGAAATCCACTTTTATTAACACCGAGTGGTTAGTTTTCGGTGAAACTTAGGTTTTTTTGTTGTTTATTATTACATTATATAGTTCTTAAGCCATATCGGATAGTTCAGATGATGAACCTAATCCCAAGCGTAGGCATGGAAACGTGTACGAAGAAAAATACAAACGGAACATTATTCGGAATGCTAGGCTTAAAGGACAGCAGTATGCCTCGTACAAAGGAAAAGAAGTTCCCAGCAAAGCCCCGCTAATGATGTAAACTGTAAGTGCAAGTTGGAATCTTATTTGAAACTTATGGATGAAATAAAACGAGAACTATGGGAAACATTTTACTCTTTGGAAAATAAAAACAACCAAGACATGTACCTCCAAGCTTCAGTGGAGGTTATACCTGTGAAATGTAGACGCAAAAACCGCAGGCCTAATGTAAATAATGAGCAAGCTCAAGAAAACCCTGATGACTTGCCAAACAAAAAATCCCATTCATACAAGTATAACTTGAAAGTAAATGGTGTTCTTACTCAAGTTTGTAGAAGTGTTTTCCTGAAAGTGTTTGGAATTTCTGACAATAGAATCAAAAGAATAAAGAAATGTTCTGTCCTTCACAAAAGCCCTGTAGATATGAGGGGAAAATCTAGAAGTGGAAACGCTCTTCCAGGTAACGTTTGTGTGAGAATACAGCAGCACATTGAGAAATTTGATGTCAAGGAAACCCATTATGGGGGAAAACCTAAAAAATATCTTGACGCTAGGCTTGATGTCGCAAAAATGCATGCAATGTTTATTTTAGACAACCCTGATCTAAAAAATAAAGTAAAGTATAGTTTTTACAGAAAATACTTTAAAGAGAACTTTGCTCACTGTTTTGGAAGACCACAAGTTGATGTGTGTTTAACTTGCGAAAGACTGTCGGCCAAACTGAAAGACAAGGGTTTGAGTGACAATGCTAAAAGAAATGTAGCTGCTGAGAAAATGATAAAAAGTTTAGCATGAGAAAAAGTTTTACAAAGCTATGGATGAGGCAAGCAAAAACATAGATGACAACACGGTCGCACTAGCCGTCGACTATATGCAAAACTTACCCTTGCCGCACATACCTGTACAGGAGGTTTTTTATATGAGGCAGCTCTGGGTAAATGTGTTTTCGTTACACTTTTTGAAAACTAATTCTTCCAAACTGTATGTCTATCATGAGGGCGAAGCAAACAAAGGCCCAGACGAAATATGTTCAATGCTACTGAACTATTTCAATGACATTCCCGTTAATGTGAAGCATCTCATACTGTTTTGTGATGGGCCATCAGGCCAAAATAAGAATCATACAGTTGTGCATTTTTTACTAAACCTCTGTGATTCAGGTTGGTTTGAAACAATAACTCACAACTTCCCTGTACATGGCCACTCATTTTCCCCATGTGACATAGATTTTGGAAGCATAAAGCGTCTCTTGAGAAAGATGGACAGGATTTATACTCCTGATGAATATGCAGAGCTCATGCTAAAAGCTAGTAAGTCTGGCCGATTTACTGCATATCACCTTACATCAGACGATGTTCTCAGTTTCAAAACGTGGTGTCCCTACTTGTATCATTCGATCTAGGCATAATAAAAACACTCTTTTTTATACTTAAGTGTATCTGTTACTTACCTTTGATACCAAAACAGGTAAAAATTAATGGTTTGACTTAATTTCAATAATAATTTTTAAAAAAATCACTTTGGATATACTCAGTTATTGCAGAAAACACCTAAGTGCAATTTTTTCAAAAATTCATAACTCAAAAACTTAAAGGAAACAAATATTTTAAAAAATAGATTATCCCAATAGCATGTTTTTGATTTAGTAAAAAAATATTTGAAGGAGACTAGACCTATACTTAAGCTGCAAAACAGTTTTTTTTTTAGTTTTCCGAAAGTTGGAAAAAGCGCACTTTGGTGGTTTCTGAAATAAACGATTCAATTAAAAATAACTTCTAATATTTCTTTAGTAATGAATTGTTCTTAAATGTATATAATAAGCATTCTCTTATTTGAAAATATTGTATATTACTTGTTATATTGAATTATAAAATAATTTTAATTAATTCCTGTCTCTAAGGTTTAACAAAATAAATATAACTAACTTATTGAAACATTTAACGTTGTGACAAAATATAACTAACTATATATGTGACTGGTATCAGATTTTTCTTTGGATTTAAAAATATATATTTACTGACAGATATATATAATTTTCTATAATATGGAAGTTTTAAAAAAAACAAAAAAACAAAGTAAGTGGAATCTCTGTTAAAGAAGGTTCATGTACAATTTTTTACTGATTCTTGTTTCTTTTTGAAATCATCATTTTATGCTTAGATGTAATTCTGAGATAATAGGTGATTAGGTGGAGCCTTTTTTTTTTTTTTTTTTTTTTTTTTTTTTTTTTTTTTTTTTTTTCAAAATACTTATTTGAAAACTTATGTTTATTATTATAAAAAATATAATAAGTTAATTATGTATCAGTGGTGAGGTGAATTCTCAATAAATATAATTTAAAAACAGTGGAACCATTCTTAACTGAGCCCAGATCAACCTGTTCTCAGATGAACCAGAAATTTATCATTTTTTTTTCTCTTTCCTTGTAGGTATGTATGATAAATCACAGAATTAAATATTGAATGTTTGAGGACCTTGTTTTTCGAAAAAGCAGCTGAGGGAAGGGATTTGGATCTATACTTCCTCCTGATTATACATATTTTTCTATGAACCAATTATGAATACTTCCTATTTAAATTGAATTTTGATTGGATCGTTTCCTTGCTTTTGATTATATATATTTTTCTATGAATATATTAACCTGAAACATATGGTGGTCTCATTTAGGATACCTTTAAAAATGTTGAAAATATTTAACAGAGTATAGTCAGAAAAAAGGCTCTATGGCAAATTTAATGTGGAAAAAAAGTAACATAAATGATTATTGCTCAAAATATGAGATTTATTGAAGTAGAAACGTTTAAAAATAGTCATAAAATAAAAAATTCTTTTAGGTTATTATTATAACAAATAAATTGTGATATTGTCATTGAAGTTCTTTGTATATGTTTTGTTCAAGCACATTAAAAATTAATCCTTATCTGTAACACAATTTTGATTGAAAAATTATTGGAAATTTATGGTAAAGTGGAAGATGCACCAACATTGATGGTAAATTTACCTGCCGGAAGTTGTGCAGCAACAAAATTCAACAGCATAGGAAGTGATGAACAAGAGAAAGACCTGGCTTCCAAAAGATCTTTGAAATGGAAAAAAAAAAAACATTTGTTAAAAAATAATGTTGATGTTCCAAGTCTTAATAGTTTTTATAAATACTAATTGCTTACTTTTTCACGTCTGTTGTATTTATGTATGTTTATATTCATTAACATCAAATGAGTGCTTACAATAATATCTTTTTTACTAGTTTGTTCGCGATACATGCTAAAGCAGGATAGATTTTTTATGGGGATCTCAGATTAACTGTCCAAACAGGTAATTTTCCAGGTCTCAATCAAATCAAACTGGTCAAGAGGGATTTTACTGTAATAACGTTGTTGTCATAGGAATGGGTGAGTAAAGTTTTCGGATAAGATCAGGAGCAAACCACTAAAGGCTAATCATTGCTGAACTATTGTCCTCAGGGGTTTACTAAAGTGCAGGTGAGAGGATCATGTAAGGCCTCACATGTGGGTTTAAGATTTGATATTCGATTAAAGAGAGAATGTATAGAGGTAATCATGATATTTGCTTTTGCAATTGAACCTCTTGGTTTCGCTAAAAAGATAAAAAATGAAGTCTTGTGTTGTGGTATTTCTATATAAAAATCCATTGGATTTTTTATTCGACATATTTTTTAAAGATTTTTAATTTTAATGATTATTAATTAATAATGAATTACTTTTCAGGACTAACAAAGTGTTTACTCAGACATTTACATTGTCTACAGTGCGTGGTGAAGAATTCACTTTTCAAAGTCCAAATGCTGAAGACATTAGAGATCTTGTTGTATACTTCTTAGAAGGTCTTAAAAAACGATCCAGCTATGTTATTGCTCTTCAAGATTATAAGTCCCCTGGTAATTTAATTTTTAATACACATTGTCACATTGTTACATGTTCTTTCATATTACAATTTAAATAAAAGAAGTTTTATTTTTAATATACTGTTTTTATTATTGTTTATTGTGTATCGCTGGACTGTTTTAAAGAGCCAGGTTAGTTGAGAGGTTAAAGTTTGGTAGTAATAATGTAAAGACTTCGGGTTCCAATACTGGCCCCTACTTTTCAGAACATCTTAATGTTTATGGAATGGAAGAACTAATACTTTAATCTTTGAAGGCTTTCAAGTTGTTAAAGACTTATAAAAAGGCTACAATTATTATAATAAGATTTTTCTTGTTTTTGCAGTTATTCAAAAAATCCAACCAGAAAATATATTTATTTATTAAATATTAAAAAGTTTCAGCTTTATATCTAAAGCCATCAGTAAGCTTCCATGAAACCATATTCTGTTCTCCTGATCTGCACTAGACGTCTTTCTTTACACAACATTTTTTAGGATTATTTCTTGCTATAGTGTCCAACTCATGGAACTCCTTCCCTATTGTGATGCACCACTCTTCTTCACTTATCATTTTAAAATCTGGTCTCTTACTTTACCTATTAAGTATTGAATCAAATTTATACTATATATATCAATATATTAAATATGAAAATCAAATTTATTCAGATTTACTGAAATAAGAAGCAAATTATAAATAAACATAGATCTGAAAAGAAAATGGTCTCATGGCCATCAAGCATAACACAATTTAACATGGGGTATTTCTTCGATTATGGAGAAAAAAAAAAATCTAAATTTTAAAGTCTAACAGGCTTTTACATTTTCATTAAAATTTAGTAGACTTAACAATGATATAATGTTTTAGGTGAAGGATCATCATTTTTAACGTTTCAAAAAGGTGACCTTATTGTGTTGGACGATGACAGTACTGGTGAAACAGTAATGAATTCAGGGTGGTGTGTTGGAAGATGTGAAAGAACAGGTCAAAAAGGAGACTTTCCAGCTGAAGCAGTTTATGTGTTACCAGCTCTTTCCCAACCACCTCCTGATATTTTGGTAGGTCGTCATATTATCTAGTCTGATCATTTTAAGTTTTTGCCTGATTTTCATTAAAATTATAAATAAAAACAGTGTTATCGGAATACTGTTAGATTTCATTCTTATGTACTCAAAAGTTTAGCAGAAAGGTCAGTTTTCCTACAGGTTAACTTATCTATTCTCTACCTCAGTGTGAAAAATTTTAATTTTTGATTGTTTATTTGATGTTAGATTTAAGTAGAGGATGTAATGGCCTTTTTTAGTAGTTAATATTAACTAATAACCATCAATATATAATTAGTTTGTTAAAAATATCCTATGCATTTAATAGAATAGAGTTAACTTTTTCTTTAATTAAACATAGCCTTCATTTTAACTGGGGATTATATTCATGCCTAGTGATCTTATATTTTTAATAGATTTTTATATTTTAATCATAATTAATTTGTTATATTGACAGGCTTTATTTAATATGGAAGAAGCTGATCGTGGTCGTAAACTGAATCCACAACATATGAATGGCACTGAAACCCGAGAGAAACCTTATACCTTAATGGAATATTCAATTGATCATTTTAGGTAAACATATGTTAAGTATTGTAATAAAAATATTTAGCCTTTAAGAATTTCACTAACTTAAGACACTTTACTCTTTTAATTGCATTTACATTTCACTTTATTGATAGACCTCCTCCAAAGAGGACAATGTCTAAAGCACTGGCCTTGTCAGCTGCTCGTAGAGGTAGTCCAGATGAACTGTGGAGGCATTCTCGTGAACCACTAAAGCAGCCACTTTTAAGAAAGCTTGTTGGCAAGGAAGAGCTTGCAGAAGAGGCTTGCTATGCATTCACTGCCATACTGAAGTACTGTGGTGATCTTCCTGCTAAAAGAAGACCTGGAAATGAATATACAGATCATATTTTTGATGGTCCTTTGAAACATGTAATTATTTTATTCTTTTGCATTTGTCAGTAATTTTTTTCCTTTTTTATTGCTTGTTGTTATTTCAACAATTACTGAAAATGGTTATTTCAGGAAATACTTCGCGATGAAATATACTGTCAACTTATGAGGCAGTTAACAGATAACAGGAATAGACTAAGTGAAGAACGTGGCTGGGAATTAATGTGGTTAGCAACAGGACTCTTTGCTTGCAGTCAGAGTCTATTAAAAGTAAGCTAAATTAAAGTTTACTAATATTTTATACCCTTATACATAATGTAAACCATTTACATTTATTGGTACTTTCCCTCGGTGTTCTGTTACTTCTTCAGAGAGTATAAAATATCAATAGATTTTTATGTTTTCCATTTATCTTAGTCATGTGTTAGCACTTCGAGACTGTTCCAATCATGGCTGCTTAAATCTGTCTCTTTTCATATGGCGTTCTTTTCTCTTGGTAATCTCTAGTCTTTTCAATTGTAAAATCTGTAAAAGCTTACCAAATAAATATTACTAATATTAGGGTGTATAAAGAAAAAGAAGATAACTTTATCTAGCATTGTAATTATTTACTTTAAATCCATTAAGGTTTTATTAATAACCGATACTGCTGCTCATGAGTTGCAGTTGAACAAGAAAGATAATAGTTTCTTATGAAACTTATAAAATTAAGATATGATTGGAAAAAAAATCAGGAAATGAAGCAACTCATACAATTTTTCAAACTGAGGGTGGTTCATTGACAGTGTGTTATTGATTTGGAAAAATCAGACGTGGATATACATACTTAAAACAGAAGGGCTCAGGGCGACCATTCGTGGATATTGATAATGTTTTGCAAACTTTTGAATTGAATCAACAGCTACCTAAAATCTTGCTTCTCAAAATCTTATTAACAGTGGCCTAGATTAGGATTCTGTCATTATAGACCATTTTGTCATAAATTGCTTTAGAAAAGAAGTAATGACATCTTTTTATGTTCATGTTCATAAATTCTGGTTTTTAACATTTTCCAAAAAATCCACAGTTTTTTTAACACATCTAACAAAATAAGAATATTGTAATTACTCAATTATAATTAATTTTAGGTGCACATTATTTATAATTCTTCTTTAATTAGTTTGTTCTTTCTTAACCAGATTTAGCAGTACAATATAATAAAGTACTCTATTTTTTTTTTTTTTTTAATAAATGCCATTGCGTTAATTACCATCTGTTTATCTTCTTCTTACCTGTAATCTTCTTTTCGGTAATTCTTGCTGGTCTTTTCTGAACTAATCATCTTGAAATAATTGTTTGCTGATTTCCTGAATAGACTATTTTTGAAAGTTCTATGGGCATTCTTTAAATGTACAATATAGATGTATATATATTCTTAGATTTATCTTATTAAAAAATAAGTTTCTTAATAGCACTATTATAATTAAAATGCTGGATTTAGGAGCTTACCATGTTTCTAAGAACAAGAAGGCACCCAATTGCTCAGGATTCTTTCCAGAGGTTACAGAAAACTCTTCGTAATGGACAAAGAAAGTACCCTCCTCACCAGGTTGAGGTTGAAGCTATTCAGCATAAAACAACTCAGATATTTCATAAAGTTTACTTTCCTGATGATACTGATGAAGTAAGTCACCAAATATTCATGTCACTACACTGTCAAATTTCAAAAGTAAAGAAAAATATTTTATTATTTAGGCATTTGAAGTAGATTCTTCAACTCGTGCCAAAGATTTCTGTGCTAACATAGCACAAAGGTTGAATTTAAGATCGTGTGAGGGATTCAGTCTTTTTGTAAAGATAGCGGACAAAGTGATTTCAGTTCCTGAAGCAGATTTCTTTTTTGATTTTGTTAGGCATTTAACTGATTGGATAAAGAAAGCAAGACCTTCAAGAGATGGTAATATAATGTCTCTTTTTATTAGTATCATCTCCACATTTTAAATGTATATGTTATTTTTTAAATTTGTTATTTAGGAGCAGTACCACAATTCACATATCAGGTGTTTTTCATGAAGAAATTGTGGACTAATACAGTTCCAGGAAAAGACAGAAATGCTGACTTAATATTTCATTTCCACCAAGAGCTTCCTAAACTTTTGAGAGGTATCTAATGATTATTCCTTTGCCATCATTTATGTTATATAATCTTTTCAATCTAGTTGATATGATCATTCTATGCTTAAAAGAAGTAAAAATAGCTTTAAATGCTTCATAAAAAGTGTAAGATCAATAAAAAGCTTTATTTATTTTATTTCTGTATTTATAATATATATATATATATATATATATATATATATATATATATATATATATATATATATATATATATATATATATATATATATATATATATATATATTATAATTATATATTTATAATATATATATTTAGTAAGGTTCTTGAGGTTCAGTCAATAAATAAAAACAACTATTTTGGCAACATTTTGAGACTATATTGTTCTCATAATAATTTATTAAAATTAATTCTTGTCTGCTTAGCCAGGCTTTCTAAATGAAGTTTGAAGCAAACAGTAGTCAACTTTTGAATGACAGTCCATGCTCAATTGGTTTTATGTTATGAAAGGGCATTAGCCTAAAAAAAATCCAAGTTATTTTCTTCATAATTTTCATTGATTTTAAATTGTTTATATAGTTTATGAAACTAATAAATTTTAAATATATTGGAGGAAGGGAAAAGAGAGGATCTGTTATTAATTATTTACATTTATTATGTATCATTGTTGTGTTATTAATTAGCTTTTATTTTAGCATCGTTAGCTTGTTTTATCAAGTATTAATAATAGTTCTGTTGGATATGTTAGAAATTACTATGCTCTGCCACCTTGTAGAAACAATAATGTAATGTGGCTGATAGGTTTCTGCAATTTTATTACACAATAAGATAATTCTGTTGTTCTGTGATTGCTAATGGACCCTTCCCCCCCAACCATAATGGATGTCATGATTCTTCATGGTCCTGGGTTCATCCAAGTTATTGCATTTATTCATGAAATTGTGAGTGTAGATCCATTAACAAACTACAAATCCTTAAAAGTTGTTCAACTTATACTTCCGTTTAGTTTCATTAGTTTATCTTTCTTTTGAGGACTATCAGAAGGTTCATAAAAAGATAAATTTTAATGTCAATAAATATGTTTCACATTTACCAAAATAATTGTTTATATTTATACTATAGTTAAAAAGAAATAATTGAGCTGAGTTATTCATTTTTACATAAATACCTTAAATTTAGAAGGTTTCTTTTTTTCTCTTCTATAACTCCATTGTATACAAAGTAAATTTTGATACAATTATACCCAGTTGATAAATAGAAACATGTTAATTGGGCTAAGTTATTTGTTAGTAAAGTCACATCTGCAATCACTTATGATAATGCAGATGACTCCCAAATATTTTTATCCTTTTCCCCTGCCGAAATACTTGATGCTTTCTCAAGTAAGATTCAGGAAGAGCTTGATAGAATCTTTGCTTGAGCCTTGAATAACAAAGTTTATTGCAGAGAAAACCCAGGCGATTGTGATTGGCTCAAGTCACCTTCTCAGATACAATACCTATTTTCCCACTTTAAACCTAAGTAATCAACCTATTACCTTTTGCTCCTCTGTCAACAAAACCAAAACATTTCCTGGAAGCCTCAAATTGCTCAAATATCCAGAAAATCAATAGGAACTCTGAAAATATTTAATCGTTACCGTCATTTCCTCCCCCGGAATCCATTCGCAAACTCCTAGATTCCTCGCTTATCTTTGACTATGGCTGTGTGGTGTATGGGGGCCTCTCTATGGGTCTCCAAGACAGGTTAAAGCAAATTATGAATAACTTTGTTCGATTTGTTTTCGGAACCTCGAGGCATTCCCATTTTTCACACCTTTACAGCAGTGCCTTGGAGTGGCTCTATCCATCCACTATATTTCCTAGGTTCATTCCTTTACCATGTCATTTATACCCATCGCCCATCCTAGATTTATGATCTTTTTGAGATTCAAGTCTTCTATCCACTCCTGATTCCCAACATCACGTTCCCTTGACCTATACTCACTTTTCTATCGAACAACTTTATACCAACATTCCTTCAGTCATATGCCTGCCATTATGAGTAATAATTAACATTTATATCGATGGGGTGTTTGTTGACTGAGAAAGATGTAGGTTGTTGGTGTATGCAGTCATAGATACACATCAATTAAAAATTTATTTTTATATTATATTATTTATTTATTTTGATATTATCTAAGGTAATATACCCCAACAACCTACATTTTTAAATTAACATTTAATTTGGCCAAATTTAATAAATCCGATAACGATGATTAGTTAATAACTTTTCTTTTATACCGTAATAATAATCCTTTATTTTACAATAGAATAGAATAGAATAGAATAGAAAAATAATTTTATTCTGGGACCAAGTCCCTTAAGAATAACAAATTGTACAGAAATAAATGATATTAGATACATCTGGTCAGAGACATGATGAATAAATAAAATGAAAAAACAAACAAAAAAAAATTAAAAAACAATAAAATAAAGAAGAAATATTAATATAACAATGATAATGTATACATAGTAATGTAATATATGATCAGGAAAATAAGAAAATATTCTACTAATGAAGTAATAAATAGGTTATTTTGATACAATGTTACAATATAAGAACCCAAATGTTGTATTCGGAATACGAAAAATATTATTTTAATTGGTAACACTGAGTGTGTTTCAGAAAGATTTACGATATCGTTTAATTCAAAAAATATATTGTTAGTAAGCGTCACCTTGGATTAGGAGGAGGTACTGGAAATAGAGGAATTTAAAGGTTTTTAGAGATTTTGCTTGTCTAATATGGGTAGGAATGGAATTCCATAGGATGGTTGAGCGGAATAGGAAAGAGCGCTGGAATGTAGTAGTTCTATGGGATGGGGTATATAGATCAGAAAGACGGGATCTTGTGTTCAGTGACTTGATTGCAGATCTGAATTGAAGCGTATTGTAAATATAGGAAGGATGAAGGGTGCTGATGATTTGGTAAAGGAATGATCCGTGGAAATATTTTCTACGGAATATGGGATAAAGCCAGTTTAATTCGGTATAGAGGAAGGAAACGTGGGAGCGCCTCGGTTTATCGAAGACAAATCTGGCAAGGCAGTTCATAATTAGTTTCAATCTGTCTTCGAGAACCGTAGAGAGACCACCATAAACTAGACAGCCATAATCAAGGTAAGGGAATATTAGGGAGGACACTAGAAGCTTACGAGTTGATTGGGGAAGAAGGTGACGGGATCGGTGGAATAATTTAAGTAGACCTATAGAACGGCGGGAGATTTGGGCAATCTGAGATTTCCAAGAAAGGGTCTGATCAAAAATAATTCCAAGATTTTTAACAGACGGGTAGAGAGGGATAGGATGATCATTAAGGATTAAGGGAGGATAATGGGTGTATGCACTAAGGAGGGAGCTAGATCCTATTATAATGGCCTAAGTTTTCTGTTCATTTAATTGTAATTTGTTTAAAGTCGCCCAGGCACTAATTCTATTCAGGTCTTCCTGAATTTTGGCGAAAGCTGAAGGAAGCTCGGAAGGAGGAAGGAAAGATAGATTTGGGAATCATCTGCGTAGAGGTGATAGGAACAGTGCTTAATTGAATTAGGTAGATCGTTGATGTAGATATTGAAAAGGAGAGGAGAAATGCTGGACCCTTGAGCAATACCAGAAGTCATAGTGAGAAAAGTAGATAAGGATTGTTCAGGTATTTTAACTGCTTGGGAACGGTGAGAAAGGAAAGACTGAAACCAGCGAATGGAACTGAAGGATAAATTTAAAGATTCTAATTTGGAAAAAAGGATAGAGTGGTCCAAGGAATCAAACGCTTTAGAAAAATCCAGAAGAATCAGTACAGTCAGTTTTTTATCGTCTATTGCAGTAAACATGTCATTTGTGATTTTGAGGAGAGCAGATTGTGTGGAGTAGCCGGGTCGAAAACCTGATTGTAGGGGATCGAGGAGATTGGATTCTTCAAGGAAGTTAGATAACTGAGATTGTACTAATCTTTCTAAGGGTTTAGAGAGGTTAGATAAGATGGAGATCGGGCGATAGTCTTTAGGAGATGTTGGGTTCGATGTTTTAATTATAGGATGAATTAGGGCTTTTTTCCAGGGGGTAGGGAATACTGAATTTTGAAGGGAGAAATTGTATATGAATAAGAGGACTGGGGTGATTTCGGGAAGACACAGTTTTATCAATTTTATAGGGATTTCATCTATGCCGGTAGAATTGGAATTGGACTTCATTATTGAGGAAATAAGTTCAGAGGGGGAGATGTAGGAAAAATAAAAATTTGCATCGTTGTATGCAGGAGCTGAGGTAGAATGGGAGGAAGGGTGAAGAGAATTGGAAGAGCAGGAAGAAACAAAATATGAATTTAGTTCTTCAGGAGATACAGGATAGGTAGATGGATAGTTTACGGAGGAGATGCCATTTCAATTTGGAATCAGGAGCGGAAGAGAGGGCTTCATGGAAAAAAGTGGATTTCGCTCGACGAATCGAGGCTTGTGTCAAGTTACGAAGCATCCTGAAAGTTTGGTAGTCGTCAGTCATCCTCGTGCGTCTGAATCGCCTACGTGCTGCATCTCGATTTCGTTGGAGCTGTTTGATTTCTGGACTTATCCAAGGAGCAGGAGGACGACGAAAGGAGGAGGATTTGAGAGGTGCATGGATGTTAAGGATATTTAAGAGGTTTGTGGTGAGGATGTTTACCATGGAGTCAATCGAGGAGGAGGTATAAATTTCAGTCCAGTTCTGAGCTTCAATCTCTGGAAGGATCTTTTCACGGGTTAGGGATTCTATATTGCGGAAGACAATAGTTTTCGGGCGGAAAGAAGGTGCTTGGATATTGTAAGATATTTGGATTAGATCATGGGAGGATAGGAAAGGAACAGGTAACTGAGAAGAAGAGAGGAGGTTCTTTTCTGAGTCAATAATGAACAAGTCAAGCCAGGTATCAGACGACGAAGTGTGGTGGGTAGGGGAGAACGGAACTATAAAGAGATGTAGGGAAAAAAAATAGGTTTTCAAGAAACAGCTTATCACGAGAGTCAGAGAGGAAATTGGAATTCAGGTCTCCTGAAATAATGATATTGGAATAGAAAGGAACACAGTTGTATAGGGATGTTTCGAAAGATGAGTCAAAAGGAACATGAGGAGGGCGGTAAACTACCACGTATAGGAGATGGTGAGTTTTGTAGGAAATTTCTACAAAAGGAACTCGATTTGGGGTAGGTCAGTAGGATTTGAGCGGTCAAGGATTCGGAACTTGAGGGCATCATGGACAAACAAACCCACACCTCCGCCAGTTCGACCCACTCGGTCATGGCGGATAAGTGTGTAGTTAGGGAGGGAAACTAAGGAAGAGGGAATGAAAGGTTTGAGCCAAGTTTCAGACACTGCAATAATATGGTAGGAATTTCGGGTAAAATATTGAAGGAATTCATCATAATGAGCGGATAAGGATTGGGCATTTATGTGACAGGTAGTTAGGATGTTCGTCATTTTGAAGAGATAGGGAAGTGAATAGTATCTGATAGGAAGACGCCAACTTTTAGGTAACTGGTTGAATACCTATAATAAAATTTAGTAAAAAAAAATAGTAATATAAGGTAACAGTTAGATTCTATTAAAATATAATATAAAATAATAAGGATAATACTATTACAGTAATGAAATAAAAATGAAAAAAAATGACAATAGCTAATAATAAAAAAATACGAAAATAAATTTAGATTTACTAGAATAAAAGAAAATTAGTGTAGAGTAATACAAAAGTAAAAATACTAATAGATATAACGAGAACCGTAGAGCAATATACATAGTCCGTGAAAAAGTCCGCTGTAGGCCTATAAGAAGATGAGGACCGGTAAGTCAGAACGCGTCGAGGTCTTGTTGCTGATCAATGATAACCACTGGGTGGCCATCATCTTTACGGCATCGCACCCTCCCGGCGGCGAACCAAACGTATTTGATTTTTCCCACTAGCCTCTTCTGTCTGGCGAGCCAGTACAAATGTCTATTTGTGGGAGTCATCTCCTTGCCGAGATATACGCGGTGAGAGTCATTCTCCTGCCACCCCATATCCCTCGTCGAGAAATCCCTCCTAACTTTTCTTTTTTGTAAGAGCTCATCTCTTAGAGTCTGCCTCACGAAACGAACTATAACAGGTGGAGGTCGAGTATCCTCTTTCCTTGGTCTACGGCGCTCAATCTGGTCTATGTCCTCTATGCTCAACTTCAGACCCAGACCTGCCCCTACGCTTGTCACTATGGCCTCAGGTGTTTCCCCCGATCGAATTGGGATGCCGCGAATTTCTATAGATTTGCGGAGTAATCCTTGTTCCGCCCTGTTCAGGCGAATCCCAAGCTCTTCTACTTTTGTTTTTAAATTTGAATTTTCCATGGTCAATTCCTCCATCCGCTTAGATTGCGCTTCTAAATGCTTTTCAATTTTAGTAAGCCTGTCATTTAATTCATAACTAAGCTCACCATATTTTTCAATAGAAGATTTCAAATCTTTTATATCTTCGTTGACCTTCGTGCCGAGCTGGTTGAATGCCTTAAGTAAATCAGAGCATGTTGGTTCATTTGATGGAGGACTAACTGATTTTTCGGTAGACGACTTTTCTAAACACCTTGTACAGCACCATGTTTTCTTTGATGATTTTATTGCCTCAAAATCTTTGTCCGTTATTTGACTGCATTTACTATGAAAAATAACACGGAATTTGAAACAGACTACGATATGTTTGTCGTCCCGAGAGATCTGGGATTCACAAATAGAGCACAGACCCATTTTAAAGAGCTATTTAAACAAAAACTAAAATAAATAAAAATATTTTTATTCAATGTAAATATTGACGTAAACGCAAGCGCTGGTTTGAAAACAGTCTTAATACGCTAGGGATTGAGATATTATGACTCACTGTAGCACAGACGAATGTTATATTATATATTGTTACTTGATCTTACCTCGATTATGTTGAGAAAACAATCACACAGCACTTAACAGAAATTAAACAATATTCTAATGTTTAACATGAGAAAAAAACAAAACAAAAAACAACACTTTAGAGAGGGAAAAAATACAGAGCAGATGTGAGCAGGTTGCCGTCTCTGGCCAGACTGTAATAATAATACATAATCATAATAATAATGGTACATAATCATTTCTTTTATATAAATTCAAATTTGTTCTTACTCCAATCATCATTTTTCCTATACAAAGAAATAATTATTTCACTTTTCTATATTTTTACTTGACATTTCATAAGTGTATTTTTGTGTGTATACCAGGTATGCAAGTTTAAAATGTCGTTTTAATTCCAATAGAATGCGCTCTTAGCCTATTGAAGGATTTGCTTATCTCTAAACGCTATTTTGTTTGTTAGTCATTTGTTTACAAAAGTCAGTTGTTTTTAAGTCGTTTACGTGGACGTATCATACCTTTCTTTGGTGTTAAAAATGTCTAATTTTAAGCCAAATAAAGAGCATTTGCGGCATGTCATGATTTTCTTAAAAGAAAAAGGCATCTGAATGTCATCGAATTCTTGTTGAGACTTATGGCGATGTTGCTCCAACCGTCAGAACATGTGAACGTTGGTTTCAAAGTTTCAAACGTGGTGATTTTGATGTTACTGATCAAAAACGAGAAAATCGACCAAAAAAGTTTGAGGACTTCGAATTGCAATCTTTATTAGACGAAGACAATACCCAAACCCAACAAATGATGGCAGAACAGTTGAATGTCACTAGGCAAGCCATTTCCGATCGCCTGAGAGCTATGGGAAAGATTCAAAAGGTTGGAAAATGGGTTCCACATCAATTGGACGAACGACAGATGAAAAAAAAAAAACGAAAAACTGTGTGCGAAATGCTGCTTTTACGCCACGAAAGAAAGGGTTTTTTGCATCGAGTTGTAACTGGCGATGAAAAATGGATTTATTTTCAGAATCCCAAACGAAAAAAAAAAATCATGGGTAACGCCAGGACAACCATCCACATCGAGTGCAAGACCGGATCGTTTTGGGAAGAAGACAATGCTGTGTGTGTGGTGGGATCAGAAGGGAGTAGTCTATTACGAGCTTCTCAAACCTGGCGAAACAGTCAATACCGAGCGCTACCGACAACAAATGATCAATTTGAGTCACGCATTGATCGAAAAAACGCCCAGAATGGGCTCACAGGCACGCTAAAGTCATTCTTCAGCATGATAAAGCTCCTGCACATTCAGCCAGATTGACTAAGGAAACGATTTCTTCGCTTGGTTGGGAACTCCTACCCCACCCGCCGTATTCACCTGACCTGGCGCCTTCTGATTATCACCTCTTCTCATCGATGGGACACTCATTGGCGGAGCAACACTTCAACAATTTCGAAAACGTACGAAAATGGCTCGATGAATGGATTTCAAATAAAGATGAAGCATTCTTTTGGAATGGTATCCATATATTGCCCGAGAGATGGGCAAAATGTGTAGAAAGCGAGGGTCAGTACTTTGAATAAAATATATTATACTTTTTTTTAAATTACTGTGTATATATTTTAAGAAATAAACGACATTTTAAACTTGCATACCTGGTATGTATATAAATGAATAGGTGCAGTGTGTATAAATATATATCATGGTATCTGTAAATATATTCTCCAATCAATGTACTTATAAATATAGTTTCTTTTCTGTAAATATCTTTTCTTATTTTCCCATGGTTATTTTTATTTTATTTTATTTACTATTAACCATATTTACATGCCTCATGTCCTTCATATATAAATAGATTTGTACGAAATTATATAAGCTAGACAACTGTTCTACCTTATTATACGATTTTGTTATTCTTAGGGGATAATACGTCCCAGAATATAGATTATTTTTTCATTTTCATAATATTTCTTTTGGGATTACTAAAGTTTTGTTTTAAACTTTTTTAATGAAATCTTTATTTATATACAGGTTACCATAAATGCACAAAGGAAGAGGCAGCTAAACTAGCTGCTTTGGTTTATAGAGTGCGTTTTGGAGAAAATAAACAAGAATTACAGTCACTTCCGTAAGTATCTATTAAATTTATTTATTTATATTTATCAATCTTAAAAAAACGAACCTTAAAAATATTATCTTAGAAATAAAAAATACAATCAAAGAATGTAATATACAGGACAACTTTTCTGCCTTTCACAATTTATTCCCTGTTAGTCACGAACCCTAACCAGCAAGCATACAAGCCATGGAAATGAGATTCTTCTGGAACATTGAAGGAAAATCTTGCTGAGGCTGGGCGAGAAATGCCTCAGTAAAAATTAATCTTGGACTAAAATCGTTACAGAAACTCTGGAAGAGAATCATATGCAATGGTTTGGATATGTCTCATGAATGTCAGGTGAGAGGACAGTTAAACTGGCCTAAAGGTGGATGGGAGAAGGAGCCATGAATGCCAAAGGAAAACTTCGGAGGAAGCTGTTTAGGAGGCGTTTGTAACCAGGAATCTAGAATGGAGAAGGAGGAAGATGGCACAGTACCAAGCAGAATGGATCGAGCTCTTCAGAAAGCACCAGGCAGTAGACTAGAAGCAGATAAGAAGAAAAAAATAAAACATAAAATATTGAATTAAACTCCTGGACAAAATTATCTCACTACAAAATATTGAGTTTGGCCATATTATTGTTTATTACAATATTTTTTTCTTCCATGCCAGTAAAATTAAGAATAATGTGAGTTTCAATGAGAAGTAATCCTTGGTTCCAAATCCTGTAGAGGACTTCAAATATCCAAGCTTTCTCACTTAGAACCTCCTTAGAGAAGTTCTAATCCAATATATAGTCAGTCCTTAGCTGAAGTGTTGGCTACATTCCCACTCTTTATTCATTATCATGGCTCATTACCAAACTATGAGAGATTAAAAATTTGTATACGTCCTCATTTCACTTGAAGAGGACAACAGCAATCAGCAAGTAGTGAGACACATCAGAGTGCACCACATCGCCACACAGTGGAACGAATCAACGAATTTGTTGGACATTGGACCAATTCTCTAATAACTAAATTTGTCTTTTATTTGGATCTTAAATTATACTTTATACTTCTTTTCAACAAAATCCATAGATAAATTAATGTTAAAATCAAATCTTATAGGAAAAATTCTGCATTGAAAAATATATTTTTTTTTTTAAACTCATATTTTAAAAAAAATCCATTGTTTGAGGTAATGCTTTAAATTAACCGTGCAACTACTGGAAAACAACTTATCCATAATAAGATATTTTAGGCAAATAAAACTCGGGATTATTTCAAACGTCTGGGATTTTTCGATGAAAATTAGGAGAAAAAACTCAAATGTAAATTGCGAAAATCGCCCAAAAAACTACCTTCACAGTAAATAACTAGAATGCTTGAAGTTTTTTTTCCATTAGTTGGATTTTGTTCTTAGGTGCTCTTTTCCGAGAAAATGATTTTTTTTTCTTTTCTTTTCTAGGTCTTGAGAATTAATTTTAAATGATTTCTGTTGATATTGGCGCTACTTTTCGCAAGTTTTCTTTTGTTTACCTACTTTTGTCTTTTGTTTGTCTGTTTACATTCATTTGTCCTCATATAAAATGCTCAGTTTGTGTGTGTTATTTTAACGACATAGATGCAATGGTTCCTAAAACAAATTTTCAATTTTTCCAATTTAATCATATAAGTTTTAAAGATTATGACCTGGCATTGGAAACATGGATTAATTTGTTTGGACTGGAACAAATTTAAAATACCACAAAGTTCTGCTTACGGGAAAAATTAAGAAAATTCAGTAGTAGTTTGAACTCTCGCTGGATTTCGTCCCATAGGAAGATCAATAGTTTTTTGGAGAAGCATGAAAACTGGTTGAATTTGGATTTCATTGTTCCTGAAGATGTTATCCAGAACCTACCTTTATGATCATCATCAACAAGCGCAAGTATACCATCTTGTTCTCAATCATTCGAGCAATTATCTGATAGACAAAGACGGAGAAAAACGGAAAGTTTTAGAAAATGTTCAGAGGATATGTTCGCTTTTGTCATGAAAAAAGTTTCAAATCTGATGACGTAGATTACATTGTTAATTTTATTAGGGAGCATCCAGAACATGTACTAAGTGTCAAAAAATTTTGTGAAAACCTTTTAAATCCAAAGGACCAAGAGAACGAAAAGGCATTAGCATTATATACAGCCGCTGATTTTACTAAGTTTCAGTACAATGCCGTCAGAAATAATGCAAAAGCATTAGGATATACATCACTTTACCCCAGCTACTATCAGATCCAAAAATTAAAAAAAGATTGTTATCCCCCAGAAGAATCCATATCGGTTAGTGACACTGGAGCAAATATCGTATTGCAAAATTTACTTGACCATACTTCTTCTCGGATTTTACAAGTCGTGGGTGGTGAAATAGGAAATGATAACTTTCGTAGTTTAACGTTAAACATTAAGTGGGGATGTGATGGGGCGGGTAACCAATCACAATATAAACAACGTTATTCTTCATCTGAAACTTTGAGCGAAGATTCGGTCATTTTGATTGCCTGTTTAGTACCGATTAATTTGATAAATTCAGAGCATTGTCAAATAGTCTGGCAAAATGAATGTCCGTCATCGACCAGATTTTGTAGGCCTATCTCATTTAATTATACGAAAGAAACAGATGAAACTGTAACGTCTTTAGCTCGAGACATTCAGAAACAAATTGATAATTTACTTCCCTATATAAATGACAAAATCTCTATCAATTATAGAATGTTATTAACTATGGTTGATGGCAAAATATGTAATATTTTAACTGAAACTTCTTCAGCTATGAGGTGTTTTTTGTGCAATGCAACACCTAAAGAAATGAACAATTTAAAAATTATTACAAACAAGGAAATAGTTAATGATGAGTATTACTCATTTGGCTTGTCCCCTTTGCATTGTTTGATCAGGTGTTTTGAGTGCTTAATTCACATCTCTTACCGATTAGATTTCAAGTCCTGGAGTGCAAAAACAACAGAGCAAAAGGAGTTACTTGCAAGGAAAAAAAATCAAGTTCAACATGATTTTAAAATTCAGTTAGGACTTTGTGTAGACCACGTAAGACAAGGTTTTGGTACAAGCAATGATGGAAATACTGCAAGGAAATTTTTTGCCTCCCCAGAAACTTCATCAGCTATAACAGGGGTTGACGAAAATCTAATTAGACGCTTTGCAATAATATTACAAGCTATTTCTTCTCGGTCAATTATAAAACTTGATAACTTTGAAGCCTACACGAAAGAGACAGCACGGTTATATGTATCTCTGTATGGCTGGTATTATATGCCAGTCACCGTGCACAAACTGCTCGTGCACGGAACACTGATAGCCAAAAATGCTATAATACCTATAGGACAATTGTCAGAAGATGCTCAAAAAGCGAATCACAAGTTATTCCGAAATTTCAGACTGTTTCATGCCAGAAAATCATCGAGGCAATCAAACAATCGAGATGTTTTAAATAATTTATTAATAAATTCGGATCCCTTAATTTCGACTCTTAGACCGAGAATAATAAACATTAAACGTGATTTATTACCAGAAGCACAATCACTTATTGTTACTTAGAATATAGAAAAAAGAATCTTAATTAAAATTATGTTGTTATGAGTTCTATTCTGATCGTTATTTAAATAAACAATTGTATATAGGCACCTACATATATTATAATTTTGATGTATCAATTAGTCCTAGGATATTAACTGACAAAAGTAATTATCAATTGTTATATTATTTTTTTTTAATTCATATGTATTTATCATTCCATAGAATATTTTATTGCATATATTCTTGTAGTATATAGGTACAATAAATGGTAAGTAAATGATGATAAATTATCCAACATCGAAATATCAAATCAGGAATTCTTACATGTTTCCTCTTACGATCTGATCATGATTAGCATATCATTTAATAGTCCATTCAAAAAGCTTTAAAACGGTACCAATAGCATTATTCTAGGAGAAGCAGAAGCGGAGATATTAACGAATGTCCATTCCGCCCTAACGTTCGTTCCACTGTGCGCCATCCCATTGGTCCTTAAGCAGTTAAGAGAGACAGGGGTTTATGTGAGTGAGAGAGTACAAGGCTGACTGCGGTCCATAAGTGATAAGAACAACCACTTTCTATGTCTTCAGAACTTCCAGAATTGAGATATTAAGTTGAAAAACTTCATACCAAAGTTCAGATGTCCTCTATGAAGTTTAGAAGATGTGGACTGAGTGCCAAGACCTCAACCAAGGGCTTGCTTCTGAACAAGGCTTGAGTTTCCCAGATCACACTGTGGTCAAACCTTGGATGACTGGAAGATAGTTCTCTCAGTCTCACTATAGATAGATAGATAGAAAATAAATTTTATTATGGGACAAAGTCCCTTCAGAATAACAACAAATAAATATAAAAAGTAAATACAAGTTTATCATAACATAATTTAAAGAAAAAAAAATCTATAAACAAACACACATATTTACACACAAAACCATACATACATTCAGTAAAGGAAAAAAATATTGTATACAAAGTTGATTTAAAGATAAATTTTCTGAATTTACACATAGTAAGGTGTGAAGAAAAATAATATTTGTTGAGAGGGAGCAGACAGAAATGATAAAGAAAAAATAAAAATAAAAAAATATTTGAGTAACAGTGAAAACATTATCATAAGAATTGAAAAAGTGTTTTTATTTAATATGCTGATATGACATTCGTTATAAAGCATCCATATGATTAAATAGCATCCATCTGGAGGGAGATAAGCTGGTGGAAGAGGTGTGTTTTAAAAATTCCAAGGGAAGATGCGTTACGAATGGAGGGAGGAAGAGAATTCCAAAGAATAGTGGAGCGGGCAAGAAAGAAACTTTGGAATGCAGTCATTCTGTAGGATTGGGTGTAGAGATCGGAGAGACGGGATCTTGTGTGTAGAGATTGGATTGAGGACTTGAAATGTAGGATGTTAAGGTAAAAGGAGGGTGATGTATGTTAATAGCTCAGAGGACTGAGGCAGGGTGATGGCTTAGCCTGTCTTCTTTTCAACCTTGCGCTGAAGAAAGCTGTTCGGGAGTCTGGTATCCAAACAAGCCACAAAGTCTTTACCAGGAGAGTGAATATTTTAGGTTTTGCAGATGACCTGGATATTGTGGTAAGGTCCTGACCAGCAATAGTGGAGGCAGAAATTAGTCTCTTGGATACTGCTACATCTTTGGGATTAACCATTAATGAAGAATAGATGAAGTATATGTACACCGGGGTGGCATACATTATCAATCTTTAATTAGACACCAATAGCTTTACTAACTTTCATTGTAATTTTTGGATGCAGGTTCTTTATGTATTATTATGGTGTTAGATATTTAAATAATACACTAAAACAGATTTTTATAAGTAAGAAGGAAATGATATTTATATTATATGATTTTGATTTTGCAGACAAAGGATAAGAGAGCTTATACCTACTGATGTAATAAAAGTCCAGTCAGCTGCAGATTGGAAGAGGGCAATAATTTCTGCATACAATCAAGATGCAGGTAATTGGAAATATTAGCAACTGTAATGAATTTGTTTTAAACATTTGATTGGTGATTGGTGCTATGAAATGGCATATAAATCTTGCTAATAATGGGATAGGACCATTGCAGTAATCTCAATATGAATGAAACAGTACTAAGTCTACATTTCTGTTTAAGGTATGAGTCCTGAAGATGCAAAAATCACTTTTTTGAAAATCATTTATCGCTGGCCAACATTTGGTTCAGCTTTCTTTGAAGTTAAACAAACATCTGAACCTAATTACCCAGAAATGCTGTTGATTGCCATTAATAAGCATGGTATTAGTTTGATCCATCCTCAAACCAAAGTAAGTCTCTTTAAATAACAAAATAGCTTTACTTCATTTAACTGGTGTAAATTACTATCCTAGCTAATATTGTTATCACCATTTAAATCTTTAATATTTTTTTATTTATTTTCCTCATTATTTATTTACCATTTTCCTACTATGGTAGTTGCCTTATTTTATATTGGATTATTAATATTTCATGAACTAAATATATACCATTGCGATCATTACAACGAACCACACTGCACTAAAAGCTCCAGATTAATTCCCTTAAGATACATTGAATGCAAGGATGCAGAAATAGTGGTTATTAGACTGAACTATTATCCAAGTCAAACCAAATTTCAGATGTGCAAGAAGTTAGACAGATCGTTTCAGAGAGCAGTACCTAGAAGTCTACTCTTTTACTTCATATAATATTGTGCTGAAAGCAGCAAAGATCGTATGTAAAATAATTTCATATTGTTATTTATTTGTGTGCTGCATATATCCAGTAAGTTAGATGAACAGGTGTTATGATATTAACAGAGGTAATTAATCTGAGAGATTTACTTCCTCTCTCTCACCTTCTTAGTGGCTATAGAAAATACTTGAGACATCAACATTTATGATACATTTCTTGACTATCAAGAAAACAGGAAGTTTCAGCAATTTTTCTACTCAGTACAATATTCAATTCATCTCTTCGTTTGATCAAGTCTCAGCATCTTGGGAAAAATTTTCGCACACAATTTTCTCAGCTCCAAAAGTTACTTTAAAATTGTGTGTACAGTTGATTTTCTTAAGTTTAGTTGATCAGCAATTATCCGGACAATTACCCGACGATTAGAAAGCACAAGAGACATGTTAAATATTTTAATTGGCAGAGAATTTCAATGGTTACTCTAGCCTAGCATCATCGTTTTAATCAGTGGAGGGCAACTGTCATTCTGACATAACATTGTCCTTTCAGTCTTCTTAGCCTCCACTATAGTTATAACTGTTTATCCATCTAACAGTGCTTAACATTTCATGGATCTCTGTTACAATTTTTATTGTTTCACTTAGAATTTGAATTAGAATTACTGTTTGGTCATTCTGATAGTCAATCTCCATCGCTGACAAGAGATAAAAAGAAGACATTAAAAAAAAAAAAATGATCTGCTTCGAGCTGTATGATTGTAATGATGGTCGAAGGCTCATTGACTCTTCGTTAGTCCTCCCTCCAAAACAACAACCAGTGAGCAACCCCAAGGCTGCCCTAGTAGCACTGTTTTCCTGTTTATTGGACATGCCTCATATGAATATTCAATGTTTCTAGATATTGTTTCTAAAACGTTTTCATTTTGCAGAGGTCATCAGCACCTTTAAATATGGTTCTTCAGTTCTGCATCAGAAAATTATTTTGAGATTATGTTTCAAATGATTTAATTAATTCATTAAATCTTATTGATAGGGATTTATATTATTTGTTTCTTGTTCTTTTTTAAAACTTAATTGCCTATTAATTAAATGTACGTTTTCTAAGAGTGATATTTACGAAATTCCTCAGTTAAAAGGTTTCCTACAAAATGATATGAATGAAGAGGAGGAAGAATTGGTAAAACTCGTGATGTCTCCATGAAGAGTTCTCTAAACCCTTTCTAAATTTCTATGTTATGTATCAACTAAACTACTTTGCAGTAGAGCTTCATATTTTGTATCTTGTCAAATATCCTGGCAAGAACCAACCCTGGCCCCAGGGCAAATATATTTGCCTGGGCCCCTTAACTAAAAAAAGCAGAGAAAAACAAACAATTTAAAAGATGAAAAAGAAAGACAGGATAAAAAAAAAAAATTGTATATTTCATACTCACACATACACATTCTCAACATGCAATAGAAAAATATATTGAAATACAGTACAATCTTGATAATCCGACAGTTCATTAATCCGGCACGTTCGGTGATCCGACATTTTCCAGGAAACGCAATCACATGTTCACCATGAGATGTAAACAGCAAAAATTCTCGGTACTACTGAATCTGAAAAAATGAATGAGAAAAAAATTTCAGAAGACCATAACTTGCCTGCTAAAGCTATGCTTCTTTTGGATAACACACCTGGACAACCCTAAAGAAGAGGATCTACATTCCGAAGATAAGCAAATTCAAGTCCTCTACATGCCTCCAAACACGACACCACTCTTGCAACTTATAGACCAAAATATAATCCAGCAGATAAAAATTAATTACAAAAAATCGCTCCTTGTGATATAATAAAACAAACGGACGGAATCAATAGAAAAAACAAAACATTAAAAATGTTGTTTTCAACCTAGCTCACAGCTGGAGTTCAAGTTAAAAGTGCCACTATCCAGTGTTCGTGGAAAAGATTTCGCCAACGCGCCCTGCTTTCAAATCACAAGTCATGGGTGATCATCCTGAAAAAATTAACTTGACTTTAGAATTGACTACCCAATTTGTGCAAGAGCTTTCTGAGATATGTAAGGCAAGTGTTACCCTGATAAACGAGGATATCACTGATTGGCTTCAAGGAACAAGCGAGGAACATCATTGGTCTGACGAAGAAATCCTCGACCAAATCCCCGGATCAACGAATCTGATGATGACTTCGTGGGTTCGAATCGGCAAACTGTCTCCAATAGCGAACCTTTCAACACTCTTAATGTGTTCACCAAATGGGCCAAAGAGAATGGCTGTCCTAAATGCTCATGTCCTGGTGCTTAAAGCCTACAAAAGGGCATTTTTGATAAAATATATAATGCCAAGAAACAAAAAACAATTAATGATTATTTTTCCTAGTAAAATTACATATATTTGTGTATAGTTTTTATTTATTTCTAGAATATGTAAGCGTTTTCAATATATCTAAACACATTCTTTCTTTTTTTTCTATTACTCTCGACAATCCGGAATTCTTTGATAATCCGACAGTTGCATGGTCCCATATGTGTCGGATTATCAAGATTGTACTGTATATTAAATTAAATATGTTTAAATAATTCTTGAGCCAAATCATTAGTATAAAATTTACTGAATTAATTAATACAAATCAAACAGAACTATTACAAAATAATTCTCCTGTTTGTGAGCACCTGACTGGATTGTGAGCAGGTGTTAGAGGAATAAGAGAGTTTTGAATGAGCCTTGGGTAGGAGCAGGTCTGATTTTAGGAGGGAGTATCAGAGGGTGGTGGATAATTGGCCAGGGAGAAATTTTGTTCTATGTAAAGGAGTGTAAATGTCAGAAGAACAAGATCTTGTGGTTTCAGAGTGGATCAGGAGATGGTATATGTAGGATAGACAATGATTAGTAATGACATGATAAAGAAATTTACCTAGGAAATATTGTCAATGGAAGGATAGGAAGAGCCAGCTTAAGTCAGCATTAAGTTGTGAAGCATGGGAACCCCTCTAGGCATCATAAACAAATTTGATAAAGCTGTTCATAATTCACTTTAGTCTATCTTTGACTCCCATTGAGAGGGCCCTATATACCATACAGACATTATCAAAGTAAGGAAATGGTGGTAACAATGGAATATTTTAAGGGTTTCTATAGATTTTTGGGTTATTTGTGCAATGTTGGGCTTCCAGGAGAGGTATAGAAAAGAGTAACTTAGAAATTCCGAAGTTTCCAAGTAAAGAACAGAAAGTGATAGATTGATCATTGAGGTTTAATTTAGGAAAATTGGTAAAGGATCTGAAAAGGGGGCTGGAACCTATTACAATAGCCTGGCTTTTCCCTGCTTTTATCTTTAAATTATTTATGTTGTCCCAGACACAAATTCTTTTTCTAGGATTTTAGAAACTACTATTTTTACTATCAAATACACAATACGTTAACCTTTAATTTGTTTTTATCTTCCATACAGTATAATAAATACATTTAAAATTTTTATTTATCATCTAATACATTAACATTTTCCTTCCAGGAAATTCTCATCACACATCCATTTACAAGGATATCTAATTGGTCTTCTGGTAATACTTACTTTCACATGACAATAGGTAATCTTGTTAGGGGATCTAAATTATTGTGTGAAACATCCCTTGGCTATAAAATGGATGATCTACTTACATCATATATTTCACTTATGTTAAGTAATATGAATAAACAACGGAGCATCAGGATAAAATAAATATACATGTAACACTTTATATTTATTTTTTTTACTTTTACTGTAATTATGACAGTAGAATATAACAAAGTGTTCAAATTATAATTAAATTGCCAAGCTGAAAATATATAGAATGCCTTAGATATCACATGTATTTGTTAGGGAACTAGGAGGAAAATGATCTAACAAAAGTTATCTTAAATTAATAGTTATTAATTTTGTATATTGTCATACAAAATATTTTCTTCAGTAGATCTATTAATAACAGTAAAAATGTCCTTCTGTGTAATATATTAAAAATTTTGAAAGAAAAGAAATAGTGTGATAATTTAATTTTTATACAGTTTTATAGTGAACTATTTATTTATATAAAATATTTATAATTAGTTAAAGTTTAATAATTATATGTAAATTTTATAACTTGTTATAATTCACAAATTGTAAATTTTCTCTATCCTATTTATAATTGTATTTCATTGAGTGAAGGTGATTTGAATGTTTAATTTGTTGTATGCTACCTCTTTTAATTTCCAAGCACTTGCTCAAACAAGTTGTAAATTATTTCTTTTTAAAATATATTAATACATGTTGAAATTATTTTATTTGTGTTTTTTTTCTTAAAATGAACAAAAGCCTGTTTTTCTTAATGATCTTGTCAATTTTTTCTATTTTGATTAAGATTATGAAAAAGGAGAATAAGTAAATAAGAAAAGTTGTTAATAAGACAGCCAATTTCCCAGAGAATATAACAATAAATATTAGAGTACAGGAAAAGGTGTTATTTATGTCAATACCTCCAGAGTGTAGTCTCTATATCAATTGATCTTCTTCTTTGGCTCTACAGTCCATGATGAGCCTCGGCCTCAAAAGAGTGGTTGTCAAGAGATAAGTTACACAGCTTTCTTCTAATTCCAGAAACCGAAGATACCATATACTTACTTTTCGCCTCATTAATTTCAAGACCTACTATTTTGCAATATTTAACCATCTTATGCAAAATGCCTTTTAAAGTTGTCTCATTTCTTGCCATGACTACAATATCATCAGCATACCCAAGAATTTGGTAGGTTCGACTCGCCAAAGTCCCACCAGACTCCAAATTCTTCATTGCCTTAATCAGAGCTAGATTAAACAAGACCGCTGAGAGGGCATCAATCAATCAAGATTTGAATCTCAATCGACCTAGCCTTTCAAAATGCATGCCAATAAGGTTTCACTTACTGCAAATGCTCTAATGTCATTTAGGTTCAGCAGATATCCAATAAAATATTGTCACTTACCAGCTATTATAAATACAGTAGAACCTCACTTATCCGACTCCTACGGGACCAAGAGAAAGGGCTGAATAGCCAAAAGGTCAGATTATATAGAGATTTCAGTTAAACATGTTTTTCATTGTTAAAAGTGTATGTTTGCATAGATATGTTTTAGCCAGCCGTTTAAATGCAGAAGCATTGGCCGTAGGTAACACGATATTTTGTTAGGTTTGTAAAAAACTATTTTAACTTTAAAATTGTTCATAGTAAAGTATGCTCTAAACATCATTTTTAAGGACGTATAGAGCAAACCCCCCCCTCCCCCCCAAAAAAACAATTTCCACCACTTTCTGAAAATTTGAAAGCTTGTATTTTAGTCCCCATTTAAGCTACAGAGCTCAAGTCACAGAACATTTAGGCGAAATGTAGAAGTCGAAAGTTTTGACTACCAATTAGCGAGTGGTGGAGCTTCAAGGTCCAAAACTTGAATTTTAGCTCACAAGCACATCATTAATAATATATAAATAAATCAAAACTACCCAACCATTTGCTCATCAAAATGTACTATTTAACTGGACTTTTAGGAATTCCACAAAAATATTGTCTACTTCACCGAACTCCATGGGAGACTCAGGTTACCCGGAGAGTCAGACCAGCTGGAGACGGATTAGCAAGCTCTTACTGTACAAAGGAAGAGAAAAAAAAAACTTAACTTTGTTCCATGGGATTTTCCAGTTAAACCGAAGAGTAGTTAAAAGGTGTTCTAATGTACTAAATATTTTGTTATAATCATTATAACAATCATGCTTCTTTCCTCAACTTTTCACAGGCCACCTCTAATATTTTTCTGTACAATTCTTCCCTAAAAGAAATTATTAAAATCAACAGTCCTTAACATAATTTCCCCTAATGTGGCAAAAAAAAAAAAAAAAAAAAAAAAAAAAAAAAATCACCTTTATAACATACCTGTTTCCATAAATTTACTATATTTTCCATTAACCCATATGCCTTCATGATCCTTTAATACAACCTCCCTAGACATAGTTAGTTAATTATGATAAAAATATCTGTTCTGAAATCCCAACTTGAAACCAATTCTGTCAATCAACAAATAGATAAAAAGTACATTTTCGTCATCTATTCTCTTATCTTTAACCTGCTTTGAAAAACAAAAACAGTATTTGTTTCTTGAACCAGTTTTCATCCCAGACTAATACATCTCTTTACTGTCCTTTCCTTGATTAATTTTTCTTGAGACTGAATGTCTACCCATCTTATCCCTTTGTCATACTCTTGCCTGACCTTTTCTTTAGATATCCTTAAAGATTAGCTTTACCTTATTCATATTTATCTTTTTTTTAATACAGTAGCTAACTGTCCTTTTCAATTCATATCCATACACTCATATATTTTTATTTTTAACTGTTGCATTTGTCTTATATATCTTAAGGCTGTGGTTGCCAAGCATTAAGGCATAACCTTGAGCCAGAAGCGGCACACCAGGTTTGACAAGTTGACTTTTAGTTTGTTACAGACCCACATAATAAAACTTAAACTTACTTCAGGCAGTTTGGTAACCTATTAGACAGCAATTTTTTCTTAGTTGGAGTACATAAGAATTTAAATAACTAAAAAACAAACCTGTACATCAACAATTTGTGATCATAATAATCAATATAAATCAATACAGAAAATTCTTGAATATCAAATTTGTCTCCTGAGACAAAAAAGCTTAAAAAAGGTTTTTTTTTTATTTTTATTTTTAATTCCCAACAATATAACTTTATATCTATAATTAAATGTGAAACACAGTGTTTTTTTTTTGTTTCCCTATGATATAGAAGGATCAATAAAATTAGGATTGATGAATTAATTACCACTTCTATTGGGATTATTTTATTAGAATACTAGTTTCGAATGCTAAACATTCATCTCCAGTTATCAAAAGATATCTCTTGGATCTCCTGAGAACTGAAGATGCATGTTAAGCATTCGAAACTAGTTTTCTAATAAAATAATCCCCATAGAAATGGCAATTAATTCATCAATCCTAATTACCTTTAGAGTAGTTTGCAACTCTGTTATTAGTCTCCTCCAGTTTTTAACTTCCTTAATTTTAAGCACATTTTTGACAATGTTAATCCATCTTTTAAGTGGCTGTCCTCTTTGTCATGTTCTTTCCTGCTTACCATCCAAAAGCCTTTAGACAGTTTATCCTCAGGTTTCTTTCAATGTATCATGTCCTCAAATGGCATTTTTAATAGATCTCACAAGATCTTGTACATACAACATAATTCAAATCGATCCATTCTACCTCAACATCTAGCGTCCATCCTGACTGAAAGTTCTGGTTTTTATCAGAATAATTTTTGTCAAAAAGCATTTATTTTTTTCAATGTTTTCTCCACTTATGTTATACTTCAGAAAATGTATATACTTCTTTTCTAAAGCTCTCTCCAAGCCCATTGATTTCCAATTAGTTACAATTATATTGTGTAGCCTATTTTCTCTATATCTCTTTGCTTATCTTTGTTGTTGAGGGCTTCTTAAAAAAAAAAAAAAATGATCTGAATGAACATATATATATAAAAGTACCTCAAGCTTAGCAAGGCAGTTAAAAAGGTTCCACTAAGATTTTATATATCTTTTAAATGAAATACAAATTTTCTCAAGTAATTAGAAAAACTTCAAATAAAAATAAATATGTATCCTAATTTTTTTTTTATTTTACTTATTACCTTAACCCAAAATTTATAGTTAACTAATCAAATTTTATATTTCTTTACTAGTATTGGACTTCCAACCAAAATTTAATGATGCTAATGACATTTACATATTTAAAGGAATAATTAAACAGTCTAATAATAAAAACACTGACAAAAGGCTCTGGCTTCCTGTTAAGGTCACGGGAACTGATATGCAAATAAGATCAGTAGGATAAGGTAAGATAAAGGAAATAGCTATTCAAATACATACTCAAGGAGAATGTAAAAGTGTGACTAGTTTTTAATATTTATTACATAATTCTATAAGATCTTATCACACAGCTTATAATGTCATCTAAAACTATATTTGGTATACTAGTTAACTTAATAAATGAGAAATTATTTTGATTAAAAAAATTTCATGTGCAAATTAAAGGAGAATAATTATCAATTCAACAAAAAAGTTCATAAGATTTATACCAATTAAGAAAAACAAAATTAATAATGATATATTTCCAAATCGTACCATTTCATTCAATATAAATACTTCACTAACAAATAAATTACTTACTTTAGTAACTATTAACAATGTTTTTTAAAGATGATTCCTGTACATATAAATAAAATAATATCATTTAAAAATAAATATTCTAGCACTGAGACATACACAAATTGTGCTATGTGTATGTAATTATATACAAAATGCAAATTTATTCACAAATGTGAACACTTCATACAATATTTCATTATTTATAATTGTTATCAATAAATTTTATATACAGGGCTTGTATCACACAATATCAATCGGCATGTTTAAATTTGTAATGAATTTTTTTTTTTTTTTTTTTTTTTTTTTAATATACATGAAAAGTAAATAATTCAATATTAATTAAGATTGCTACTATATAAATTAAATTTATTTATTGAACAAAGTAATCACAATCATAATACATCGAAGACAAAAAATAGTCACTTATAAAATCAATTCTAACTAAAATTCACATAAAAAATCTATATCGAAATCACATAAAGAAATCATATACAATTTATATTTCGTTTTCATCCATATATATATTCCATGTATTATATTAATAAGATCGAATATGTATGATTGATTTAACATTCCCAACTTACCCCCACATTTATATCATACACAACTTACAACTAATGTAATATAAGTAATTCCCTTGTGTATAAAAAGAAAATCTTAATCAACTCTCACTCTTTTTTGAAGACAACTTAGTACTTAAAGTAATAAAAGTCCACCAGTATATTTATTGCTACAGTATATATTTTTTATTTTATTATGAAAATAATTATTTCAATCAAATATTTGATGAATCCAACACACTTATTTAATAAGCTCAAATTACAGATCTATCTCTCTAAAATGATAACCCCGAAAAACAAATACTTCATAAATAATACCTGTAGTTCAATTAAAATATAATAACAAAGACATACCTTACTTATTTTCAAAAAGTAAAATGATATTTTATATTAAACTGAAGCTTAATACTAATTTAGTTTTTTTAAAACATTCTGACAACCAAAGTTCTCCAGGGTACAAATATAACAGCATAAATGGAGCTACATAGGTAACATACTAATTTTAAAGAGTGGGTGAAGTACCATGTATTCAAGTTAAAGGTTATTGGATTTAATTCAATGAATTTTAAATTGTTAAAAAATCAATAGCATAATTGCAATAAAAGAAGTGCAATATTATGCATAATGAAAGTTTTATTGAAACTAGGCTGTAACATAGTCTTTTGTTTTCATAAGCACTTCATATCTAAACCAATAAGCTGAAATGTATTGTTTGCATTAACAATAAGCCAAGAGTAAATATTCAAAACTACTTCATACATAGCTTTAAAAAATAATTCTTTATAAAATACTGAAATTAAAATTGATATAAATGCTTAAGATCATCACTAAATTTACTTAAAATTATTTTATAATCATTATAATCAAAAATTTAGCATACAACTTCAGATTACATACACACTTTTAATACCACTCTAAATAAATAAAAACTTTTTGTAAAAAGAACAACATAATCTCAATTAATACAAAAATGCTTATATAATAAAATATTGCACAAAAATAAATAAAAAAATAGGCCAAAAGAAAATTATTTGATGATGTAAAAGTCAATAAAAAGAAATTAAAAAAATCAAACAGACAAACAAAAAGAGTATTAATTATTAAATATTATAGTAAATAAAACAATGAAATGAACTCCAATGCCCAGAAATTAAGTCATGGTGAATATTCAACTAAGTGAATCACTCATATAAAATATGTCAAATGGAAAGTTCTGTAATGTATAACTTAAAATCATATTATGATTTTTTTTTTCTAAACAGATAATATAATTCTTGTAAAACAAAATAAATGTTATATGTTTTTTTGACTCCCCATTGATAATATTACAGAAGCTGTACACAGGTTAACGTTTCCCAATTTAAAATTTTAGGCACAACATTTCAACAAAATTAAGGAGCAATTTAAAATTATTATTATTAAAACAATAAGAAAATATTACATTATGAGGCAAATCTAACAAATCAGTTTTCTACAAATAAAAGAATAGATACAAGAAAAAAATTATTGAAGGTTTAACACATTTATATATAAATAAAACATATCCTGTTATTCAAAAACATTGGCAAAAAAATAATACATAGATTAAGAAATAGATTAAGTATATATTTTTAAATAGTAAACTGACTTTTTATCGTAGAAAATTAACTGATTTGAAAATTAAAAATAGAGACCACTATATTGTCATTTAAAAATTAATGTGTAGTTTGGGACATAAGAAAATTCACTATTTAAAAATATTATGTTTAAAAAAAAAAAAAAAACATAAGGAGAAAGTTTTGTTTAACAAGGTTACTTAAAGTGTTACAAAAGCTGTTAACATAAAATAAGACTTAAAAATGGCAACATAATTGCAGAAATGTTTCAATAAAAAAAATTAAGAATTAGTAATAAAGTGGAGTAAAATGTCCTTAGTCTTTTAAAATATCCAAGAGGAATGCCGGGATGAAAAAAGTGATGAATACAAAATGATTACGAGTTTTTAATAAGAAAAAAATTAAGTGTGCTTTGTTTAAGTTAAGAATTCAATTTCACAATTGATATCAAAATTAACTTAGTGACAATAATTTTCACACTATTCAAAGCATAATACCTTGAATAAGTTTATCTTTGATTTAATTCAGTTAAATCAATTATTTTTGTGTTTCAAAATGTATCACCCTATGTTTATACTATCTTTTAACTGAAGTTATTAGGTCCTCTACTAACATATGTCGGGGTCGGATATGATTCCGACCACATGGGTCTTGGGCCAATTTCGGTTATTGAGGAAATATAGCAAAGCAAGCGAGAATCGACAAAGGGCATCAAAAAATTAACACAGTAATAAAAACAATTTATCAAAATGAATTATAATTATGTTAGACATTAATCGAAACCATTGAGATTATTAAATATTTTGATTTAAATTAAGAAATTGAAATCAAGACCTTTGCAAGATTACAACATACCTGCTCTTAAAAGAATTGTCATGTGTTGAACTTTAAAAAAAAAAAAAATGTAACAATCAAAACTGAAGAAAAAAAAAAAAAAAAAGGTGAATCTCATTAAACTTTTAGTTTAAAACAAAATACAAGTGGATAGTTCTTAATTTTAAAATTAAAGAATTGATTATCATTAAACTATAATTATTAAAAAATTATTATATAATTATTCCCAAATTAATATAATGCAAATGCTTGAAAATATTTTCTATTGATTTCAAACTATAAATCTTAGCTTAAATTTTTTTAACACTTTGTTTTAAGTTATAACTGGCAGTAAAATATTGTAATAGCATGATAAATATTTAACTAGATTTAAATCTTTATCATCCCATGATAAGACCCCTCTCGTAAAAAAAAATATTTTACTATAAATTGTCAGCTGCTGTCAATACATACCTCTGATTTAAAATTTTAAGCATATTAAAATGTTTTTTAAGTACAAGAGCAACATATTACTAGCATTTACGTTTTTTTTCCAAACAGAAGCTTTAATAAATAATATGAAATTCTTCTTTTCCCTTGAAGAATATTTGTGTATAGAAAAGTAAACGACAATATTAATTTTAAAACACTCTTTAGAGAAAAAAACAACAGAAAAGTGATAAGAAATAACTCATTTTATATTAAATTAACAGGTGAAGACTTAAAGAAAAAACAATAAAATTAAAAATTCACAAGGTAAATGACTAATAGACTTCTGTCTACTTTTATGAGTCCATTCGTTGACATTTAACTATCAAAAAATGAAATTACAAAAAAAAAAAAAAAATATTTTAAACATCTTAGGAACAAAAATTGTCAGATAAGGTAATAAATTTAATTTCCAAATCATATTGACACTTAATTATCTATGATGCTTCACTATAACCATTCCACATTTTTCACCATTGACAGATTAAATTTTGATGGAGGAATTGAATTATATGACAGGGTATTTAATGTTTAACAATATTGAGTCTTAATTCCCTTAGTTGAGCAAGTAAAGAGAGGAGTTCCATTACCAAAATTGATATAAATGTATGTTTAACAACCTTTAAATTAACCTAAAAAATGTTCTAAGAAAGTAATATTTCCTAGTAATGGCCTACAATCTATCAGACTTCTGCTATATATTTACATATTGCTTATATTAGGTATATTTACAATCAATTCCAGAAAGGTATATTACAATAATTCCAGAATTATTTATTATTCATCAGATGATGTATAAGTCTTAAATAAGAACATTTTAAAATATACATTTACAATTCTTATTTTCTTCAAAATGGTAATTTGACTTGAATAATCTAAAATTAAACCCAAATGGCACAATAACACTTCCAATGAATATTTAAAATCAAAATAAATCACTGTATGTAACATGAATTTAATATTATTCTTTTCGGACATTAAAATAAAACAATTCATATTTAAACAGTCTCCAAAATTAGTTCTCAGTGTATATATATGATTATGACGATTGTGAAAAGAAATCATACAATTCAAATATACATATTTGAAAGAAATCATAATTCTGAAAGTCTAAGAAGTAAAAAATTAAAAGAAAATAAAAGGTTAAAATTATATACCTTGAGCTTGATTCCAAGCAACATCTGGTATAGGAGGTAATCTATCTGCATGTGCAGTATTATGCCTCATAATATCTTCAGCAGGTGGGCAATGAGGACGTGGACCAGGTTCAGGTGTATATGTAAAAGTAAGACCAGTAGCGTAAATTATACCATCATTGCGGACAAGAGATACTGGTACCTGTGTTGGTTGGCGAACCCATAGCCATTCCCCTCTGAATGATGAAATATCTGGTACCACACATAACATTGACTCTTGACATCGGTACATTGTTTCGGCTTCAACATCACCAAACCATACTTGTAAGTTTGGAGTGAAATTCTCTCCAGATAACTCCAACATAGCAACATCGCCACCTCCATTCAAATGCAAACTATGAACAATAGGTACTGGGGTCACTGGGGTTCGGACAGGTCCCATTCCTTCATAGAATTGATACTCAGCTTTATCTGTACTAATTATAGTCCAGCAAGCTCCATCATTTATCATTTCTTTGTTAGGTTCTTTGGGGCAAGGAGTTGCTTGAAACTGAATAATACGTTCTTGTGAGAGACAAAGGTACATTCGCTCAGTATCTTTCATGTAAAATGCACATTTATGTAACTGAGAAACTGGATCATCAGCTTCTAAAAGAGCCATCTGTTTATCAACTTTTCGAATTATAAGCCGTGGGAGGGCCATTCCAGTTACGGAACATACAAGTTTGACAGTACTTCCATAATGAACGTAACCTTCTCTGACACTAAATTCTTCACTTTCACTCTCATCATCATCAAGTAGATGAATAGTAAAAGCACCCCACTGAGTCGAACTAGCGTGAAAATTTCCATTCTCAACATGCAAATATCTTGTGCTGACTGTTTGAGACCTCAGACGATTAAATAAAGCTACTTTTGTACCGCTAGCAATACACAAATCAGCATTCTTCAGTGACTGTTTTTTTTTGGACGGTTTAGATATCACTTTTATCCTTTTACTTTGAAATACACCAATATCATGACCACTACCATAGAACATTTTCACAGATAGCATAAAATGTTTACGTTTATCAGAGTCTGAAATATATAATGTCTTGGCAGCACAATATTGTTTTCCATTGTTTAGATCAAGCTGTTGCATATCTTGCTCAGAGTTACCAATACCAATGAAAGCACAAAGCTGCGCAGCATGTTCTGTATCTCCTTCACGTAATAGCTGTTCTTGTCTCAAACGCCAACCTTCACCATACAAATAAATACATGGTGGAGGACAAAAAAATCGTTTTTCATTTCCATAAGATTTCTGGGCAACTTTGGCATGAAGAATAACAATAATCATATCACTCCTTTCCCTTAAATATCTTTCCATGGCTTCTCTAGTAAGTCTTTGATCTTCATTTCGATAGATATATCTTTCCACTGGATTTTGAAGACTGTGTGCCATCCCGTATTGGTGAGGCATCATGGAGATATTTCAAAAATTCTCTTACATAGCAGCTAGAGGATCACTCCTGTCAATAGTTTCATGACTGGTTGGTTATTAACTTCAAAACATCCTAAAAATAAAAACCAAGCATTAAATTCTCTAGCAAACAATAAGTGTATGCTAATGCTTCATGTTTCAAAATAATTCACACGTTTTAATGATAATAAGATCAGATTCATGGCATATATTTTCAATATTCACTTTAATTTCAGGAATACAATAAATTTCTGGGGTAATCGTAGTTTTTACATACCATTTTAAGTCAAAATAAGACGCCACAACGAAACATTATCCATCCCTCCCTCAGCACTAGAACTCTGTTACTGTTTCAAAACATCATTCGAAAACACCTGTTCACCATGGGAAATTTTCCGACAGTCTGACCAACATTACATGAATGAAAGGAAATCGATTTTCACATTCTTTCCTTCAAAAAATACATAAATGGAAATATATTTATCAAACACCTTGTAGTGCATATTAACTATTTTTTAGAATAAAAACCATGAGTTACAGTGAGTTGTTCTATCAAACTAACTTCATGCTTATCTGTTTTAAGAATGAAGGTCAAGCTCCGCCTAAACCACAACAAGTCGGAGAAGGGAGGTTCGGCCAATGAAATGGTTGGATTTTTAGAGTAAACTACTCCCACTCGGACACCTTTTCACCAATAGCGTGGTAGTGTTGCCAATCATGAAACTGTAGAAGAAAGGGGATAGGAGAATCAAGGCGAATGTGATTTTCCCACGGGTCCTTACGCACTGTGAGAAATAGAAAGAGCATCCGTTCCCTTATTACACCAAGGCGGGTTTATGCTTTGGCCACAGGTGCTAGGTCCTTCTATTTAGCTATTTCGAACTTGATAGCTATGAAGTTTGATTGTACAAATATTAAAATTTCCTTTAAGTTTCGTTTAAATCTTCGTTAACTGATTTTGATTAACGATTTTCTGCAATAATCAATTAGTTGGTAATTATAAACATTTAAATTTGCAGTGTGTCTATTCCATTAATTATTGACTTTGACCAGCTCAAAAAATCAAACTTTCTTCAATGGGTGTTCATGGTTTATGGAAACTGATTGAATCTTCTGGAAAACCGGTACCTCTTGAAACTTTAGAGAACAGAGTGCTTGCTGTTGGTATCCTTTGTTTGGCTGAAAATGAAAAATGAACTGTTTACAAATTTATAAGTGTTTTTTAAACCTAACCTCAACCCTAAATAGTTTTATAGCTTTACCTTAAAATTATAATTTATATTTATATATAAGTAATTTTTTTATTTTTATTTTTATTCGATATAGATTTATACAAGAATCACTGCAGTATTAGTTATGTTTTTGCAGTGGTGTCAACTAGTCTCTTGATTTAAATGACATGAATTCCTGTTAATAGTTTATTTTCTCTATTAATTCTGGCGTATCAGTTAGTGCTATGTGTGTCCATATTCATAAATAAAAGTTGTGAAAAACCTATGTTCCTTAGGACATGTTACATTTATTTTCCTTGCATCATTGGATGGAGTAGAAAATCTTTGTACCGTTCATGGCCCATTGTTTATGTAACAGTGAACATTTTATCAATTCTGATTTAATGTATTTTATATGTACTATGTATTTATCATTCATATAAATTTTTCTCACTACAAAACTATTAACCACTCTTTATTGTTTCTGTTAGTAGTCATCTAGGCCGAGCTCTAAATTTAAAAAAATAATTGAATATATGTTAGCATTATCTTAACTTATTGTTACTAAAATACTATTCAGATTTCAGAGTCCAGTCCTTACAATTATAAACAGATGACAGCTTCTGTTATTTCTTACAGCAATATACAGATGACAGCAGCTGTTTATTTTTAAAAAAACGTTACTATAGTATTTTTTTCAGCAATCTCTAACTGATTGAAAGATATTATGTCTATATATATGCTTATAAAATGTACCAGTTAGGTGTTATGAAACCACCAATGTTTTGTAGTTCTATTTATTTTTTCTTGAACATGTGAAAAGATTCCTTCTCATTGTTCCTTTCCAAACCAACCTCAAAAGAATTTGTTCTGTAATTACCTGCTATTATATCCAGAAATTGTATTTTTGTCTGCCTCAGAGCCTGGGAAAATCTCTTGAACAAGAATATTTCATTCAAGGAAGTGCCAGACATTTTCCCACAGCTCTAGGTGGGTAATTTCCTTCACATGCCATTGTTGCTTCTTTAAGTACGACTTATTCATAACAATTAGTATCCAACCTCTTCTTCCTGAGTAATTACTTATTAATTAAAAAACTGCTTGAATGTATTAACATTAGAATGAGTGGGAAAATAGCTGAGATGGGAAACTCCAATAATTACTTTCGAATTGTTTAATACTTTGCCTTTAATTATTGTTTTATGTCTAAGTCACTCATGTTCAATTTATTGATATAAATATTTTCATTAAATTGAATTAATTTCTTTCTTTGTACTTCCAAGAAAGTAAGCGTTAAAATGAAAATTGGAATCAGCGTTTAGTTAACATTTAAATCTCTGGTTGAGATAATTTAACTTATTTTATTTGAATCATAATTTTTTTTTTTTTATTCAGTTCTAAATGTAAGGATACAATTTTCTGAACTATTTGATACTTTTTTCCATTAAATATTTTCTTTTCAATGCTACTTTAATAATTATTTTTAAAAAATGTCTTTTTAAGTTCAGTGACATTTTATATATTGTGAGTTTACAATTACAATACTCCAAGTCAAAATTATAGATTTTCAATTTTTCTACAAAACTAAATTAATTAGTGTGGTCATAAAACTTTGAAATAATGATGTATTATGATTTACATAACAAGAATATTGTTTGTTTGTTTATTTCGTTTAACGTCACTTTATGCTGCTATGGCTAATCGGACGATGCTACGGTGGGAGTCCTAAATTTTGCCTATCCAGGTATAATTAGGATAGGGATCTTTAACGAGTACCTGACATCGCACAGGCTCGGGACCCCCATTTTACGTCCCTTCCGAAGGACGGCATAGCTAAGGATTTTTTACTCCCTTTAAAAAATCCTAAGGTCATCTGCCGGAATGCGAACCACAAGAATATTGTGTGTTTAACAGTATTAATACCTTTTTGTGTTCAAGAAAAGCAAAAATACTAAAATAGACAATAATTTATCCCTTGTTCATGTTGTATATTGGTTTGTTCAGTGTTTAATCCAACTTTTCACATTAATCTATACCATTTATTACTGTCCTAATATTCTTATATAAGCAAATTTATGATAATTATATTTTTTTTTTTCCTTAATTATATTATAGATGTTTCAATTTGGCTTTATCAGCTTGTTAAAGGTTTCCAAGAAAAAGCTGGTCAATCAGTTGCGAATGCTTACCTTCTTGGACTTTTTCATCGAATATGTAAACTACTGTTCTATCGCATCAAACCTGTATTTGTTTTTGATGGTGGAGTACCTGTGTTGAAAAAGAAAACTATAGTAAATACTTTTTATAATGGTGTAATATTGTTGATTGCAATAATATATCAGGAAGAAGACTTGTAGTGTGTGTATTTTAAAATTCAAGGCTTAAAGAAAAATTAAAAGATATTAAAAATAATGACTGGCAGTTGATGCTACAGGAGGCCTTGACTCACTATGAGTTTAAGTGCCAATTTAATTAATTGATTAAGAATGAGAACAAAAGATTTATAAATCTACAAAGATCATATTTATATTTACAAAATGTGTAGTCATATGCTGGTATAACCGATATTAACAGTTTTTGGTTTTGATGAAAAGTACTTGTAATAGGTATTACTTCCAATGCCAATGTGAAACTTTCTTTACATGACTTCGCTTATTCTTTAATCCTGCTCATCTTTGATATAATGTTTGAAAATTATTGTTGGAAACTTCGTCCACAGCCTAACATCCATCACTTCTGGTTTGATTTTTAAAATTTTGTTTCAAAACTCAAAAATAATTTGTAAATTAACGTCATTAATTAAGTCGTAAATATGTATATATATATATATATATATATATATATATATATATATATAAATGATTACGTTGATTGCAAAATCTTGAGAACTGAGGTATTGTGTGTTGATGTTTTTCATATCAAGATTCACATCCCTGGGAACGGAAGTTGATTCTCTCTTTTTAAACTCCTTGTTTGTAAAATTAATGTCTTGCAGGTATTATTTTCATTGTTTGAAATAGCATTATATTATTTTAATATTGAATATTCTAAATTTTTTTTCTCCTATTTTGCTGTATATGAATGTGGATAATGTTCGAAGAACAATTTTTTGTTTGTGGGAACCTTATTGAAAAGGGTATTTTGTTGCTTAACGCTTGATTAGCTTACTGTCTGTGAGAGTTTAGGTGGCTAAATCTTCCCAAATCACTGACCTGTGCGATACTGGTCTTATTCCATATCATCAGCTCATGACTTGGTAAACTATTCATCTATGGATTTGAAACACTTTTTTGTCCTCAGCTTGCAGATATGCATGAAATCACCGTGAAGGGAGAGATTAGGAGTGAACCTTTGCTTGTTACGCTATGTTTCCCATTCCTCTACTTATAAAAAAAAAGTACATTTTTCCGTATTCTTGATGATTGAAAATAGTTTGTTGTATTATATATTTATTATTCTAAAACAGAGGAGACAACATAATTGTTTTATGCTTCACATTATAGCCTAACTTTGAATTGGCACTATTTAAAAAATGAATTGTTTATTTTAGAACTGATGTTAATGTAAATTTTCTTAATGTTTATGGAATGTGTTAAGCACTTTTCTTTAGACTGACTTAATTGTTTTCATAGTTAATTTTATTTATATTTATGCTTGTATGATTTTTGTTGCTTATGCCTAAAATTATATAATTTCAGGCTGCCAGACAAAATAATCGTAGTAAAGCTGAAGAGTTAGGAGAAAAATTAAGAATGACTTTGTTGGAAAACTTGGCAAAACAGGAAGCATTAGGTAAAACTTTAGGGGAATCATTTGTGCTTCCAAAAATATTCCAGCCTAAAGAAGACACATTGTTTAACCTTCCACCACTTCCCACATCAAAGGAGTAATTTGAATTAATTTAATTATTGTTCACTTGTATTTACACTTTTATAAAGGTTTTATATTAACATGATGATATTTAATTGTTAAACAAAAAATAATATTTTATTTAGGTATTAATCATTACTATGTATGATACAGTATTATATTACTCTAATTTCAAGTTTTTCCTCTTTTGTATTCCATTAGGAAATATATCATTGACTCACATATTAGTAGTATTTATCCAAATTTAAGAAATTGAAGATGAGTTTGGACCTGATTAATGTGTTTAATGGTCTAAGGTATGCAATGGGTAAAAAAAAATGAACCACCTAGTCTGAAAAAGATAAATTACCAACTAATAGAAAAAATCATGGTAAACTAATGTTGAGATGTGCACTTATATATGACTGAGCTCTTTGCACTTTTCCAAATCAAATATTAACTCAGCTATGACAACCAATTCAACAGGGCTAAATTATTTCAAAAGTTAAAGGAATTTGTTTTTTTACTTAATTGTACATAGAGATAAAGAACCAGGGGCCAACAGAGAGTAGCATTATGTAAGGAACTACTCATTAATTAAATATATAGTAATTGGTAGATGAGAGATAGAGATAACTGTTCGATAAAGTTGATAGTTTTATTTCTTTTAAAGGCATAACTCCTATTTAATTTTTAATTATCTTCTACATGTTTCGGAGTACATTGCTCCATCTTCAGGATAAATGTGATTTCTTTCACTTTGTCATTTGTGCAATGTACTCTGAAACATTAAATATCCTTGAACATTGAACATCCTTGAAAAATCCTGATACATTTAATAATTTAAAATTAAATATCCTTCAATAAAATAATTGGTTGATAGTTTTAAATATTTAAGAATGGGCATTAGTAGCAACATTAAATTAGATATGAGACTTGTTGCAATTTAAAAATGTTTACCACCATGTTTCCACATATGTTACAAAAATAAATAGTTACTGAACATTCAAAGTAGCTCTGCATTAAGGGAGGCTATTAGTACCTGGTCCATAGAATGCTCATTTTATTCATCTTATTATTGGTAGTAATATTCTCAACTCTTGTTTGGGGATTTGTTGAAATGTGATGTACATTTTTGTAGGTAAACAATAGTTATTTAATAATAATAAAAAAAAAAAAATTCTAGTAATTTGAGAAGCATTTAGTCTTTATTGTGTTTATGGTTAATTGATTTACAGATCTGAAGAAAGTGATCCTGATTCAGATCAAGAAGCATTTAGATACAAGGATTTACATTCAATTGATATCAATAGTGAAGAATTTTTGTCACTTCCTCCTGACATGAGACATGATATATTAACTGAGTTAAAAGAGACTAGAAAGGAAAACTCTTGGGCAAAGATGCATCTTATGCCTGAAGTATTGAGTTCAATAATTTGTGATTGATCATTAATGCCATTAATTGATTTTAATTTTTTATAACGTATTTTTTAAGGAAGGTAGTGACTTTTCTGATTTTCAAATGAGACGCCTCCTGAAAAGAAGAGCTGTTCAAGTAGGCATTGAACAGGCTGAAGGAGAGATGGGATGTAGAGGTTTTACAATATCTGATCTTCAGTCTATTCTTTCTGATCAAGGTGTAGAGCTTGCCAAAAGAATAGCTGCTGACAATACAACAAAGATTCTTTATGCTGGTAAGTAGTTTTAAAATTGTATCTATTTATAATTATTATTTTCAATTCTTTCCATTAAACAATTTATTAAATTATATTTGTAATTTGTGAGAATTTAGTAAATAAGATTTATATTTTGATTTGATATTCATCCATCTTTTTCTTTCTTTATACAAATATGCAAATTTTTATGATTTTGAATTTTCTTTTTCCTTGTCAGTTATAATTTTGGGTCAAATGTTCTATTTAAATTGTTTACTTTTGTAATATCCTTACTTGTCATCTTTAGTATGAGAATCATAAATTAAAAAAAATTATAGCCATATAACAGTATTGCCATTCCTATTAGTGCTTGTTTTATTCTAAATATTTTAGGATACCTTTATTTTAAAAAAGCAGACTAAAAGGTATAAACCTACTGAACGAGCTGCCACCATGTTGGTTTGGTTAAACTAGTATATAAGATGTGAATCTTTAAAAAATAATGCCTTATTATCTTTATATTATATATCTAATTCCAACCTCTGCTAATGATTTTTAATAACTACTAAGTTATTTTTAAGATAATCAGAAATTTTATAATACTTGAGCAACTGTAATAATTACCTTACATTTATTTATTTTTATCTGACTTCATTATATTCTTTACATTGTAATAGTAAACTTAACTAGTTTTCTATCATCCTTTTTTGAATTTCTGTAACACCATAATTCCTTACTGAATCCTTATTATCATTTCCTTGTTTTTTATTTTACAGAAATTCAGCTATCATCATGTTGTCAAAAATATATATAAAAGATAAAAATATCTGTTACTCAAAATAATTTAAAATCATATTTAAACTCAACAAAATTATTACATATTAAATTATTTTCTCTGATGAAGTGTCGTTAATTGTTCAATCATGAAATGTCTAAATTTTATTTTTTTAATATTATATTCAATTTAATTACTTCATATCATTATATCACCTTATAGGAACAAAAAAAAACTGATGTCTTATGATGTAAAATCTGAAGTAATTTGGAGGAAAAAAAAATTGCAGAGAATTTAGTAATTTAATCTTGTTATTATGATTAATTTAATACAGTTTAATAATTTTGTATATGATTCCTGAAAAATGCAATTAATTGTGATTGCTATGTTCTTATAGGTAAAATCCAGTTCCTATAATTTTCTTATTTTTTTTCTACCTAAAACATAACAGTATTATGTTTCCCACACGTTTTTATTTCAGATGATTGTAAAGGAATTGGTTAGGACTCACCTCCATTTTGATATGTAGGAACATGATCATGATTCTTCTTAACAATGGTTCTAATTATTCATCTGAGTTAAATATAACTCCACCTGCGATTTGTATTTTCTCTTCATTGGAATAAGGAAGGTTAGTTTAATATTTATTTTATTTTTACCTTAGAAGAAGGCAGCTCTGTTATAAAAGAAAGGACAATTGGAAAAGGCTGTTAATGTTTATCCTTAAAATTAGATATATAGATGTGTAGAATTCATGATGGGTGAGTCATTCTACATATCTATCAATAAACCTTCAATCCTAAATTCACCACTCCTATTACAATTTATATTTATTTTAATGTAATAATTTTGTTGAGTATATAAGAAGTTATTAACTATTTCCTGTTTTAATTTTCAAGGAAATTATTATTTGAAAATAAAAATATGTATGTGTGTTAAATACTTTCATATACAGATTTTCTGAATTATTTAATTATTTTCACTCCATGGGGTTTTAGTAGTAGTTTGTTTCTAATATTGGGATCTTAAATTCTACTTATTATTTGTTACATAAACCTATTTATGTATGTATAAGAAATGTTTGTTTTTAGTTTTTAAATATTAATTTGGTTTCTTGTTTCAGATAATTTAAAGAAATTCAATAAAAATAGCGAAACTACTATTGAACTTAAAGAAAGTTACAAAGAGGTTTCTGATTCAAGTGCAGTTGGTGTGGAGGAAATGGATTTAAAAGATGATACTCTTACACAAAATGAAATATATCAAATAGTAATGGACTGTTCTGTTTCTCCGGGCTTGAAAAATAAAAAACCACAATTCAAAGCTTTAGCAACCAGCCCTGATGATAAAAAGAATGATGTGAAAACTGAAGTGGACAAAGGATTAGAAGTTAATGACCAGGCTCCGGAAAATGAATTGAGAAACAATGAAGTAAAACTGGAGCATGAGATTCTCCCACAAACCAGTTCCCATTGTCAGTTTCCATCTCTACCATCTACCGCTTTTCAGGCACCATCCATTTCAAATTCAATATCAAATGAAAAAGTTAATGGCAACAATGATTCTACGTTAAAAATCAACAATGTAAACTTTCCTGCTCAGCCACTATCTGTTTCAAGTTCAGACTTAAAAGAAAAATCTAATTGTGAAACTGATACTAATTTAGAAAACAATAAACAGTTACCTGCTTCATCTAATACGTCAGATATATTATCTTATGGCCTTAATAGTTCTTACAGTCATGAGTTAACACCTATAGAAAAAGATAGTCTAAAGACTGCAAAAGATGAATCAATTTTATTAAAATCTGAAAATACTCAAAACACACCTAGTTCCTCATTGCCTGATATGAGTGTCATTAACAGTATAGAATCATCTAGTGATTCTGAAGATTTCATTGAAGTCACTAATGAAGGCCAAAATTTTACAACTGATGATAGCAACCATGCACCCAACAAAATCCATTTTCCTGATCATGCACTTCCTGCTCAAATAATAATTGATTCTACAGAAGAACTTAAAGATGATATGTTTTCTGACATATTTACAAACACTGATAGGCCGGAAAATGACTTACTTCAAGAGAGAGACAAAGACTATACTACCGTTGTTGATGAAAAGAATAAAAACTCCGTAGAAAAAGACCTTCCTGACAGTTGTGAACAACTCACAGGAAGTGGTTCAACTGATAGCAAACACATTAAAAAAAGTGTTACTTCTAGTCAAAATGAATCAGCCCATAGTGACAGTAATCAAATGAAATTCATTGGACCCAACATAAAACAGGATGTAAAGCAAGTTATTCCTCAGTTATCTGTTGATGAAATAATCAAGATGAAAGTGAGTCCAAAAGAAAAAATTACATTTTAAATTTTTATAAAATATATACAGGAAGTCATTCACTATATCTGAAATTATTTATTTTATTTTTTCAGAAAGATCTTGAACATGAGTCTGACAAGCTTAGAACTGAAGCTCTTAGAGAAGATCGTATTGCATCCACTATTACTGAACAAATTATACAGGATGCCCAGGTATAGATCCAATTTAATGACTATCATTATTTCTCTACTATTGTAAGTTATAGTTTACAGTTAGTATATGAATTGTTTAAGAGGAATTTTCTATAATAATAGGTTGAACCAAATTTATTGTTTTGATAGTTGACCTGTTATGTTATGAAATTATATCTTAACATTTTAAAATTATGTTTGTAACACTTATTATTTATTACTATTGAGTATTATGTTTATTAATTTTTACAATTTTTATTTTAGGAATTATTGCAGTTATTTGGAATACCATATATCATAGCCCCTTTGGAAGCTGAAGCACAGTGTGCTTATTTAGATCTTACTCATCAAACACAAGGAACAATAACAGATGATTCAGATATTTGGTTGTTTGGTGGCAAAACTGTGTATAAAAATTTTTTTGACCAGAAAAAATTTGTACTACAATATAAATCAAACGATATATCTAGATGCCTACGTAAGATAATAATAATTTAAGTTTTATTGAATATTTATTTTTATATATATATATATATATATATATATATATATATATATATATATATATATATATATATATATATATTCAAACTATAATACTAAAACAGGTTACCCCCCCCCCCCCCCCCCAAAAAAAAAAAAAAAAAAAAAAAAAAAAAATTAGTCCTTGAAAATGTTTGGTTGGGAAATCCTGTTTTGGTGAATTTAGTAGGGTTCCAAAAACTTTTACTGCTCACTGTAGGTATATTTTAGTTATTTATGTCTACATTACTATATTATAAGTAGTATACCATACTTTCTATATCTTAATTAAGCTAATTAATTTTTTTTTTCAAATATTTTCTTTTCTGTAATTGCTATAATATAAATAAACAATTTATCTTAAGATTTATAAATTCTACAGATATGGGACGTGATGACATGATTATGCTCGCCCTTCTCAGTGGTAGTGATTATACCCCTGGATTGACTGGTGTTGGAGCAGTGACTGCTTTGGAAATTATAGCTCATTTCCCCCAAAATGAAAATGAGCCTACTATTGTGCAAAGATTAGCTCACTTTGCTAATGATTATAAAAACTCTACACTGAAACCTAACATATCATCTAAATTAAAAAAAATATCTATCTCACAAGGTATTAGCTATAATAATTTGTACTAACAGTATTTGAAGTTTATACAATGATCATTGTGAATATCAGGGCATATACTTTTCTTATATCATTTCAACAATTTGAACAACTCTTTTAATCAAAAGTAAGACGTTTTTGGCAGATATTGGTGAGATAAATTCTTTTGTATGGAATAAATTTTTCATTTCAGGATAAATGATTTGTTTTACAATATTTATATTTTATTTGCAATCTCGTTATCCTCATTACTCATACTGCTCAAAATATGTATTTACAATAACTGTTGTAATTATTTTATTTGTCAATGATTTTGCAACATTAGCAATGGTTTTGAATATAGTTATCCTGTAAATAAGCATATACTTTAATATTGATTTTGATTTATTCAAAGAGAGGTTTAGGTTCTCTATTCTTTGTTCTGTTGATGATGAATTTTGTGAAATATGTTAAATTTGTATTTTTAATCTTGAAATATTATTTCCAGCCTAATTGTCTTGTCTATGAATATTCATTTTCTAATATGATTGTTTCGATTCATCATCTTGAAATCGTAATAATAAAATGATTACATAACTCTATTGTGTACGATCGTCCTTGATTTAACTTCTGTATTTTTTTTTTTTCAGCATTTCCCATGACATTATTAATGGTTGTTTTAAATTAATTTAATCTTTACTGAGGTGTATGTTGAATTTAAACATGCCAATTTTATTACACACTGGGACTTAATAATTTTATTTCAACTTCAAGATTTTATGACTGTAGACTATTTTAATGTGAATTAATATAAAAATACAGTTAATTTTAGACATTAATAATAACAGATGACTTTTTTCAATGTAAATAATCTTAGTTAACATAATCCTATAAAGAAATGAAATCTTTCTATGTTCTTTAATGTTACTTTATTATTGAGTTTTTAGCTGTCTTCAAAACATTAAAATTGGTAAAACTATTTTATTGAACTCCATTGTCAAATATAATAATTCTAATATCTAACTCTTTACAATCATAAATGAAAACATTTATAGTCCGACAAATATAAGACCAGAGGGGTTATTACCGAAAATTGTGGATTACTGGATATAAAGAAAAACACAAAAAATGCCAAAATTATTGCATTTGCAAATTAAATTATTCAGATGAAAAATAAAAGTTACATAATCTCTGAAAAATAATAAGAACTTCATAAAATTCCCATGAATCTATGTATGCACTTACTAAACTTTAGTAACACAATCTGAAAATTTTTCATAAACATTTAAATTTATGAACTGAACTCTTTATCAGAGGTATATAAAAATATAAGTATGTTTATATAAAAATACAAACTTAATTTTTTTTTTTTTTTTTAAAAACTCATCAATAGTTTTTTTAATTTTATAATTTTTATGTGAACTATGTAACTTTTTCTTTTTTTTTTCTTAACATCCCTATATCATTAATATCACAAATATATTCTGCACAAACAATAACTTTACAATAACTGCGACGGCTGGATCACTGGAGGTGTCAGACTGTTGAAAAGCCGAATTATCAAGATTGCATTTTATATATACATTTTCATCTTAGCACTATGTTATTATAATATTGTATCTTGAAAATATATTAATTTTCACAGTTCCAAATATAAATATGCTAACCATCAGCAAATAGTATCTGAAATAGATGTGTATTTTTCATTGGGATTCCCATTATGCAGCATCTTTGTGACCAATTCTTTAGACATATATCAACATATATCTTAAACAAAGTCGGAGACATACATTTAAACATACTCAAGTTATTCTTATGAATCTGCAATAAAGTTTAATTTTGTTTAGCTTAGATAATAATGAATTTATGTATTGATTATAGGTTTTCCTAGTACAGAAGTTGTCAAAGCTTATTTAGAACCTCTAGTTGATCAAAGTACTGAATCTTTCTCATGGCGAAAACCAAAGTTAGCTCAGTTAAGAAATTATGCTAGGGAAAAATTTGGTTGGAATGAAATGAGAACTGACAAAATACTTCAGCCTGTTTTTGAAAATCTTAATAGGACTGAGGTAATATTCTTCCTTTACTGAAAAAATCATTTATTATTCCAGTGTACTCAATGTTTGTTTTTTTAGTATAATATCATGGCCTTATTGGCTGTTTAATCAAGATTTCAAGAGTGGGCAGTGAATGTAAAGTGATTACTATTTAACTGAATTTTTTTTCTTAACCAAATTTAGTTTCCTCAATTGTTATAGTTAATAACAAACCTATATTTGTTTTAAATATTTTTAATACAATTATTATTTAAAAATTTAGTGTGTTAAGCAAATAAGAGATTGTAACTCATTTCGTTATTGTGTACTGTTTGTTCATGTATATAAAAAAACACAAAAAAAATTAACAGTGCAAACTTTTATAAATTGAATACTTAAATGCATGTATTCCCATACCATTGTTTGAAAAAATGAACTTTTCTAGATTTTTGAAGATTAAAAAAAATTCCTTTTTTGTCCAAAGCCTTGTTGCTGCTAAACATTTTCTACAAAAAAATGTGCAGCTTTTTTTTCCTTTGCTTTTTCACTTAATTTATTGTTAAAACACTTTTTATCATTTACCTATCATTAATTAACAAAACTTTGTTAAAGCTTTATAGTTATTTATATTTAATCAATAATTTTAAATTCTTATATAAGAATTCTCAAAATATTCTAGGGTCAAGGGACATTGCATAGATATTTTGAATGGAATTTTGAAGGCATTGAAAATAAAATGAGTAAACGAGTTGAGAAGGCTGTTACACTTTTAAAAACACCATCTCTACTTGATACTCCCTCTGTTCAGAGGAAAGCTAAAAAGCGTATGGATATTGCTGGACCTTCCTGCGGAAGTACTAATGTGTTTCAAACAGATACTAACTTTACAATAAAAAGTAAAACTCCTGCACAGGTATGTATCTTTGTGTGTGTGTATGGATGTATATGTATATATTTTTTTTCTTTGGATATTTTATATCAATCACATCTATGGACCGTTCATCAGTTATTGTAAAACAGATCCAGCTTATAAAAGTGAAATTTTAGTATTAGTAGAGAAATGGTCAGGGATGCAGTCAGGTATAATTAACAAATCCAAGTTTTTTAATTAATAAATCTTTATATTTAGAGCGCCAACATTTTAACCTGACTTGCAGGTCTTCTTCGGGGCTAAAATGACAAAAAATGGATGTGACAAAGATAATCCAAAAAGAATGATACAAAGTAAATTAATTTACCAAAGAATTAATAGTTATTCACATAATTGGTTGAATATCCGAAGTTAATTATATAATTTAATACAAAATAGTAGCAAGGTCTAGTTGAAAGATACAGTATGTAATGAAATAATTTCGATTGAGTAATACAAATTTTAAAATTGTGTAAACTAATATAATGCTACAATTTTATTAACAGATTTTTTATTTTATTTTATTTTTGTTGTAATAAGAAGTATATAATTAGGAATTTAAAAATGTTTATAAGGAAAATGCAGGGTGAGTACATCTTAGTATATTTAAAATTTTTAAAAAAATGGGTGAAACTAAATCAAAAATGCTGTAGCCTTTACTTTTCTATTCCAGTCCGTTGCAGATATACGATAATTCAAAGACTTTTTTGAGTAAACCACGGTTTTTACCATATAAGCTGTAATATCTCCACTTTGTTTAAATAATGTTCTAATTTCAACCACATTTTCAGATTTAGCATTAAAGTTCCTATAAGAGCAGAGGACCTGTAACCTTGAATTTTACAAACTTGTGATCTAAAGAACAGATTGGTCTTCACCTTATCTAGGGAAGTTGCAATGTCTTATAATACTTCAATGCTCACTGCTTTTCGAAAAAACTATCCACAAAACTACAAATCTCCCAAAAACTTGCAAATTTAACCAGCTTTCATATGGTATGTTCAAATTAATTATGCATATCGATTTCATGGAGAAATTTACATTTAAAACCGGAAAAACATGGTGTTATCATTTGCATACTAATCAGTTACTTTTGTAAATAAGACATTGTAATAATCGCATAGTAGAAATATGTATTTTAAACATAATAAACTCTTCATTGGATTAAAAAGAAAAGAAAAAAATTATTGTTTAATTGAAAATAAAGGAAAACTCAATAAAGCGACACCAGATCAAAGGATTTTAATGTTATTACATTTATTAATTTATTATTATTATTTAGGATTTAATTTATTAGATTTTCAATGTAAGTTTTAAAACCCAATGATAATGAACATATACCTCAATTTTGCCGTTAGCTTCTGAATGCAGATGATGTTGATGAATGCCACTTTTGAAAAATATTTGAACAAAATTGAAATATTACAGCTTTTATGGTAAAAACCGTGGTTTACTCATAAAAGTCTTTAAAACATCGTATATCTGTAACGGACTGGAATAGAAAGGTAAAGTATGTGGCATTTTTCTCCATTTTTGATCTAGTTTCATCCTTTTTTCTTTCTTTTTTTTACACTAATAAGGGGAGGACACACTCAGTCTCTCACATATCTTGTTGGCAATTTTTTTGGAGGTTCCTGGTCAAAAAATATTAGACACGTATTTTGCTGTTCCGACCAATGGGCCCTAGAAGCCGAGAAAAAAAATAAAATAGCATTACACAAATTTATTTTTTATCTCGAGTTTGAAAAATGATATCGACATGATTCTTGCACCAAGATTTTCAGTTTTGATTGCGAATTAAAGGAAAAATACAGTCGCTCCATAGATTTTGGTTTAGGTTAATTAAATTCTAAAATAATGATTAGTTTTTCAAGCAAACTACCTCTATAGATTTTTTCACAAAAAAAGTGAGGTCAGATTCTAATTCAGCACCCTCAAAAACATTAAAAAACGGTTATTCAACAAAATCAAAAAATATCATTTTTTTTCACCCTCTTCCAGGAAAATGAAATTTTAAAACCGATTATTGGTTACATACCTTTAAATCGTCATTACTTTGTCATGCAATTCACTGGTTGGTATCGCTGGAAAAAGGAGGGTCTCAGCTTTCTTTTGATGTTTATAAATGTAAAATTCGATGAACAAAAACCTATTAAAAAAATTGGAAAATCCAAAAACATTTTGATTTTTAACTTGAGTTTGAAACCAGATAGGATGATGAAACCAAATACATTTCAAGCGTATTACCACCCTATATTTTGTGTAAAAAAATAAAGTTGATACGTTAAACCGTCAAAGCGTAATTCATGTTTTTACCAATTTAAACAAAAGTTGCCTACCATTTATTTGGTCAGGCAAACTTTGAAGCTTACAAACTTTTATTTTTCTATTTGGATGAAATTTCGTATTTAAGGGTTCTCTTGAATGCTGAATTCGAATCCGATATCGGTTATTGTGAAAAAATTATATTGAATATACTTCACTAGAAAAATTTTAGCTTTTACACTGTAAAATGTGATAGAAAATTCTTTTAGCCCTAGAATTCCATCTCAGCACCCTCAAAACTCAGGAAATGTATGTATATATATATATATATATACACTAATTGGGAGAAATAATTTGTTACTTTAATTATTATTAAAATAATTATAATTATTAATTATTTATTGTAATGATAACTTATTACAAATTAATATTTACATTATATACAGACAGAACCTCATATTAGATTTGATTGTTAAGTATTTACAATTTTATTTTATTTTGCAGTTGAACATGTTAAAATATGATTGTGATAGTTGACATAAAAACATTATAGCAATAACTGCCTCACTTGCGTTGCTGACAGGATTTTGTTGAATATAATGAAAATGAAATTGTAATGTAATAAGCTTCAGTTATTAGAACCCAGTAAACAAAGATTACAAAACGGGTTAGAGATGTGTTCTTGGTTTGAAGAATAAAATAAAAATTGTAAATACTTAACAATCAAATCTAATATGTGGTTCTGTCTGTATATAATGTAAATATTAATTCGTAATAAGTTATCATTACAATAAATAATTAATAATTAAGTAACAAATTATTTCTCCCAATTAGTATATATATATATATATATATATATATATATATATATATCTTAATATATATAAATTACGTGTCGCCGCCTAGGGGCCGGCTAACACCTAAACTACTGAACCGATTTTAATCAAATTTGCATACCGTGTGCAGTTTGATCCAACAAAAAAGATAGGATACCTTATATCTTAATTTATAGTAGCAGTATTATTTGTATATTATCTGTAAGTCACAATTATCTGTTAGCTCTATACGATTCTAACATATGGCGCTATAAGGTTATACTATTATATAAAAGGACAAGCAATGTTTCGTTTGTGTTCACTAACCACCAAAAACTACTGAACCAATCTCTACCAAATTTTGACTACATCATCTTTATAGGATAGTTTAGCAATAGTAAAATCTAATGATTTTAAACTAATTCTTTATTGAAAAATGAATAATAAGTGGATAACAGTGAAGTTCAAAAATGGCGGCAATTGCCATCTACATGAAAGGTTAAAAGGTACAGTGTTACATAGAGGTGAACATTGATAATAAAATTTACTTATTTTCAATTAAATTGTTATAAAAACAGCTATATGGAGTGAAATATACCAAATTTTAACTACATCATGTTCATAGTTCTAGGTTTAGCAACAATGAAAATTTAAATGTACAATGTTGAGTGTTAAAAACGGGTTTTGCCACACTACCACATACTTTTATGGTTAGAAATTAAAATCCAACCAGATCAAATCAAATAAAATTATTTCTGTCGAATGAAAATTATTAAAAATCAAAATGCTGATCCTCAGCTGTTTAATATTGTGTGTAAAAATATGAATTTTGAACCTTTAGTTGTAAGCACTGATAATGCAGTTTCTTATACCGCAGTTTCTTAATAGTCTCTGTCCATCTGGATTACCAACTCATATATTAAAATTGAAAATTGGATGTCTAATTATGCTTTATGTTTTCTTCAAATACCTAATCAATCTAAATTTAACCAAGTTAATAATGGCTGCTATGCGTGAAAATATTATCAAAAATATAATTTTCAATTGTTCACTTTAATACAAGATTTTTATCGATAAACAAAAAATCTATTATTAGTTAAAATTTCTCGACGGGGGATGATGAAGTTATATATAGAAGGACTAGCCATTTCCGTTCGTGATCACTAACCGCGAAAACTATAGAACTATTCTGTACCAAATATAACTACATCATCTTCATAGTTCAAGGAAGGTTTAGCAATAATAAAATTTACATATTTCCTCTTAAATTACTGTTTATAAAGCGAAAAATATGTGGTGGGTAGTAAAGCGAGCGCCATTCAAGAGAGGTTACAATAATCCAGGGTTAATTATAGCTAGAAATTGATAATAAAATTACTAAATTAAATTAATTTGTTATCCAAAAAGCTATAAATATGTGGTGTGACGTGTGGATTCCAGTGAAATTTAAAAATCGAATATGTGGCAAGCGACAATAGCATTTTAGTAAAACTAATGAACCTATCTGAACCAAATTTTAACTACATCATCTTCATAGTTCTTGAAAGATTTACAATTAGAAAATTTACTATAATAATAACTTATACTATTATATAAAAGGACAAGCCATTTTTCGTTTGTGATCACTAACCACGAATATTACTGAACAAATCTGTACTAAATATTAACTACATCATTTTCATAATTCTAAGAAGGTTTAGCAATATTAAAATCTACTGATTTTTAATTTATATTTTATTAAAAAAGGTTAATATGTGGACAACAGTGCAGTATGAAAATTGACCGATAGGTGGGGAGTGCCATTCTACACGAGAGGTTAGAAAAGAGCTTGAAATCGATGATAAAATTCACTTATTAAACTATCAAGAAAATTATTTAAAAAAATTTAAATATGGTGTGCGATATGTGGATCTCAGTGAAGCTTGAAAATCGACCGATTGTGTATAGAGCCATTCCACAATAGAGTTAACAATGGTAAACTGAACCTATCTGTACCGACATCTAAATAAATTATTTTTATAATTCCAGGAAGGTTTTGCAATGGTAAAATTTAGAATTAATTAATTAATTAATATAAATTAGAATATAAATGTACAATTTTGAGGCAGGAACGAGGTTTGCCACACTGTCATATACTTTTATAGTTCGAAATCAACATATAACCAGAAGAAATCAATAAAGTTATTTCTGCCGAATACAAATTATTACTAACTCAAAATGTAGATCCTTTGCTTTTTTATATCGTGTGTAGAAATATGATTCACGGGCCTTTTGTCGTAAGCACTGATAATGCAGTTTATTTTCCGCAAGAGTTTCTTAATAGTCTTTATCCATCTTGATTACCAATTCATACATTAAAGTTAAAAATTGTATGCCTAATGGTGCTTATATGTAGTCTTCAACCACCTGATCAGTGCAATTACCATATAACTAGATTAATAATTACTGCTAAAAAATCATTGAAGAAATAATGCTCAACCACATGCTAAAATACAAGAATCTTATCGATAAACAAATAAAACTTTAATTTTTAATTGAAATTATCTTTAGTTATGAGGGCGGGCGAAGCCGCGACGGGAATGCTAGTATATATATATATATATATATATATATATATATATATATATTTTTTTTTTTTTTTTTTTTTTTTTTTTTTTTTTTTTTTTTTTTTTTTTTTTTTTTTTTTTTTTTTTTTTTTTTTTTTTTTTTTTTTTTAATTGATATCTATATATATACATTTCCTGAGTTTTGAGGGTGCTGAGATGGAATTCTAGGGCTAAAAGAATTTTCTATAACATTTTACAGTGTAAAAGCTAAAATTTTTCTAGTGAAGTATATTCAATATAATTTTTTCACAATAACCGATATCGGATTCGAATTCAGCATTCAAGAGAACCCTTAAATACGAAATTTCATCCAAATAGAAAAATAAAAGTTTGTAAGCTTCAAAGTTTGCCTGACCAAATAAATGGTAGGCAACTTTTGTTTAAATTGATAAAAACATGAATTACGCTTAGACGGTTAAACGTATCATTTTTATTTTTTTACACAAAATATAGGGTGGTAATACGCTTGAAATGTATTTGGTTTCATCATCCTATCTGGTTTCAAACTCAAGTTAAAAATCAAAATGTTTTTTGAATTTTCCAATTTTTTTAATAGGTTTTTGTTCATCGAATTTTACATTTATATACATCAAAAGGAAGCTGAGACCCTCCTCTTTCTAGCGATACCAACCAGTGAATCGCATGGCAAAGTAATGACGATTTAAAGGTATGTAACCATCAATCGGTTTTAAAATTTCATTTTCCTGGAAGAGGGTGAAAAAAATGATATTTTTTGATTTTGTTCAATAACCGTTTTTTAATGTTTTTGAGGGTGCTGAATTAGAATCTGACCTCAATTTTTTTTTGTGTGAAAAAATCTATAGAGGTAGTTTGCTTGAAAAACTAATCATTTTTTTAGAATTTAATTAACCTAAACCAAAATCTATGGAGCGACTGTATTTTTCCTTTAATTCGCAATCAAAACTGAAAATCTTGGTGCAAGAATCATGTCGATATCATTTTTTAAACTCGAGATAAAAATAAATTAGTTTAATACTATTTTATTTTTTTTCTCGGCTTCTAGGGCCCATTGGTCGGAACGGCAAAATACGTGTCTAATATTTTTTGACCAGGAACCTCCAAAAAAATTGCCAACAAGATCCGTGAGAGACTGAGTGTGTCCTCCCCTTGTAAGAGGTACTTCCTTCCAATTTTCAATCACTAAATAGCATTTTCTATTTTACAAACACACAGTTCATGCTACTTAGGTTTTAATTTTAGAAATTCAATAGTTAAGAAAATAAAATTCGAAAATATATGTTAATTTTTTTTTTTTAAATATCACATTATAGCCACTTAGTGAAAGGTTCACTGTAATAAAGCACACATTCCAACTAATTATAGCATGCATACTGTGATTGTAAAGTGAAAAATACAGACGTTGTAGACAAGCAGATGCAGGTTATGTCACGTCCTGGAACGATCTCTACCCGTAGAAAATCAACTTTCATAGGTCATAGGTATTACTGAATTTTTAAAGAAATAAAGTAAAATTGTATTATTGGTCTTCTTGTTATTATTTATTTTTTATGAATTTGTGAAATTCAGCCTCTTTAATATTTCACATATTTAAACAGTTAGAATAGGATTAATGCATTTCCCGCAGAAATCATGCTGAAAAAAAAGCTGTACTTATGAAACCCGTTGAATAGAATGCAGCCGGCCAGACGAGCGTCTTTTCCAGCTAGCAGGGAGAGGGGTCGGGCGCATTTTCAAGGTCTCCCGCCGCTGGATGGACCCAGGCCCATTTCATCAGATTCATTTGTCGCTCAAGAGGTGGCCACATGTAAGACAAATCCAGCCACGTCTTATTTCTTAAGTTTTCTTTGAGTGCAGCTTGACAGTGAAACAGTTATTTCTGAAGTGCAAAACCATCCGTGTCTATATGACGTGAAGAATGTTGATTTAAAAAATAAGGTAGAAAAAAAAGAATGAACTGAACAAATGGCAAAAACAATCCTGCAGTGAGATTATAATCAGGTTGGTTGGGGGACTTCTCACAAATTATATTAAAATGAAAACCGGAAAACTTTTTTTCTGCAAGTTTTGTGTTAATCATTTGCATAATTAGATTTATATAATAAGATATTTTAATTAATATTTAATTTTCTATAACCTGTTGAATTTTTTATCTCACTTAATGTTATGAATAAAACAAAAATCACCGTCAGTGAAAAATAATTCCAAGAAAATATAGTTTATATATATTTCTCAAATGAACTGAACACGCATGAAATTGTGGTCGTGTGGCCAGGAGTTAAGCAGGTTTTCCTGCCGATTGACAAAAAAGCACGACTGCACGTGTGGTCTGGTCATTTGCCGGTTTTGCAGTGGCAGGAAAAGAAGCAGAATTGTTTCGGGAAATGAAGCACGTGTGGCTGTAGCCTAAGGCATTACTTGAATTGATTATATCTGAATTAAAATTAAATTATAGTTAAAAATTTATATTAAAAAACAAACAAATTTACATAGTATAACTTTGAAGGGGAATAAAATATTTAATAGTTCAGTTTATCACATATCCAAAATTCATAGAAAAGGGGTTTGAAAAGGAGCAGTGTGGTGAAATTTCCCATTGCCACCAGTAAATGGAATGAATATTATGACAACTCTATAAGAACACCCAATGGTATAAAGTATAAATTTAATGTTCTCTGATTATTTATGTTGTCTGCACCTTTTGAAATTGTTAGTAGACATGTTAGAAACTTGATTAGAAATTTTATCTCAATTTATTTCTTGACAGTTTATTATTTTTTCTAAATCTATCTCCTAAATTGTCATTAAATAAATAAATTATAAGTTATCAACATTCTACATTTAGAAAACTTACAAAAAAAACGTTTCACCATCAATTCTCATTTAAGGAGATAAACATTTATGAAGTTCATTGACATTCTAACTTTGAATGTTGGTTTTATTATTATTATTTTTTTTTTTATTGTTTACAGAAGAACATATTGCCGCTATTTTGAAGAATATTTTCCTCACAGATTCATACTATAAATATTGTTTATGTTCCATAATGTTATATCAATTTTTTTTTTTGTCTTTATTCTCGGTTTTTCTACTATTTTGGAAACGTTAGGTTGGTGTAATGGGGAGTAGGGTCCCTAAACTCCTAACCCTCTCTCTACTATCCTGTAACAGGAGGTGCTGGAGGTGCTTACTGATCTGCCTGTTATTATAAAATCGTATTTTTTACATAATGATGAACCTATTCAACTGAAAACAAATCTTTTTGTATAAACGTGTTACATTAACTTGTGGCCAAGTTGCTATAACCTGTATTTTTTTTATTATTCTAATAATTAACCAGATATTTTTTTTTTTAATTCTAAAATAATTGCAATAATTATGAAGCATCTAGTGTGGATTTAATGAGGTTTTTGATCACTAATCTGTTAACCCACTGAAAATTGATGATTCTGGTTATCAATATAAAGCCGCTTCTGCACTATGCCTTGGTTAGCCATTGGCATTGCCAGGTTGGCAAAACCGACTGCAGGCCTGCCGTCCACACCTAGGTAAACAGTTAGTTGCAGACACAACTAACCTGCGTGAAGCCAACGTTTGCCACATCCCTATTCCCCAGCTCTCATTGGCTTTCTTTGAAGTAGACCGACACTCAAGCCATTTTCATTGGCTCGGCGGCACACGCCAGCGGCGACGTCTACATAGTACTGGCTTTTTCAACCTGGCAGTGCCAACGGCATAGTGTGGATGCAGCTTCAGATTATAAATTTGTCCCTAAAGTGCTGCCATCTCTTGAAAAAAAGTCAGACTAAAATTCTGTACATTTAGCCTTAACCTTTACACTTCTTTTGTAAAGCTATCTATTACTATTAAACTAAACCTTTCTATTTGTAGTTCACTGGAAAATCTATTCTTTGAAAAAAAAAAAAATGTCTTTAATAATCCAATGTATATAAATACATTATTTTTTCCTAATGAAGTTGTGGATTTCCTATCAAATAAAGAATTGTTTGTTTCTTTGCAGATAGCTAGAGAAAAAGCTGCTAAAAAGATAAAAGAGCTGAAAAAAGAGGGTAAATTTAAACCTAACAATAAAAAATAACTGGTTTTAATAGTGTTTATAAGTTAAATATATATGTGATACTTTTTATGTCTTGTCTGCTGGTAAGATAAGTCAATGGAATAATTTTTTTTTCAATTATTTTCATTGTTTGTAAATTACTTTAATTTTAAGAGTACTGGCTCCTAACATGCAACATCCAAAACCAATAAGTAGTGTGCTGATAGTTAGTCTTCTTTTAGAGGGAATCTCTATATCATTTAAACAATCGTTTAAATTTAATTTGCTATTTATAGAAGTCTTAGCTCACTTGTTAATTGGCAATTTTCAAGGATTGTTTGGAATTTTTTCCTAATTAGCATATTATATCTTCATTCCCTAAAAACTATGTATTAAATCATTTATCTATTTCATAAAGATTCAGTGTTGAATATATATTTATATATATAAAAATATTAATTTCATATAAAAAGGCGTATTATTCTTGCTTTAGTTTTGTTGTTTTTTCATGAGTACTCCTTGTGAGAGAGGCTTCTATGGGATTACATACTTCAATTTTGTTATTTTTGTTTAAAGCCCTTAGTGATACTTTTACTTTTGTTCAACAACCTGTTCTGCATTGACATAGGTATAAAAATCTAACCCAGTCCCTAAGTTCTGTGATGTTTGTTTTCTCTAGTTTTATTAGTTTACTATCAATCATTGCTCAGATTTTTTTTTTTTTTTTCCTGAATCATAATCTTATAGTGATGATTAGTTGATTTTATATTTTCTAACAGTCTAGTTTCTTTAGGTAGTGTCCACTAGTAATTTATACTTTTCATATAATTGTTATTTTATTCTGTCCCAAATAGATTTGTGAAAATGTCAGCATGTCTTGTCTCATAGCATCACATTTATTTTTAATTGTTTTATTATTGTATGATTGTAGAAACTTTCAGATCTGGGCTGAGATCCTAACCTACTAATCTGAGGTTCTTGTAAAAAAAAAAAAAATTACGCATTTTCAGTTGATTCAAGTTTTTATTCATGCAAAAGCTGTGAAAATAATTAAGTCATTTGTTATCAACTATAAATACACTGAATAAAACTTTGAACTATTTCCCATGGGATAGGCATGCTAATCAGAGGTGGAAAGAATGAGACTTTCTTCTGTAATTTTTTGTTTCACTTGAAGTATGCATGATGGTATAGAAGGATCAATACAGTTAAGATTTATTCAGAATTTAATTAAAAAATTCAGAAAGGAATTAATTAGGAAATTTAGAAAGGTTTAAATCCCTCATTTTATCTAAAGACAAAATAGGCCCTTTCCAAAAAATTTGTATATATGAACTAAAATATAATCACTGAGATGATTAACACAAGGGACAAACTGGACGATCAATATATCAAAGATATAAAGAGCATATAAGGGCCAACAATAATAAGACAGAATTCTAAATCCACTATCCATTTAAATGAAAATAACCATGGACTCTGCAAAGACTTGTTAAATAAAACTAATGCATCACATACAAAATAGTCAAAAATAAATATTAAAAGTTACTCTTCTGAGCTAGTTCTCGAGTTCTTATAGTTGGCATGGATTTAACAATTTTCTATAGAACCTTTCCAATATCAGGTTATGGTCACCCTGAGCTCTTCTTAACTTCAAAGAATTTATTTTCCCTGCTGAATTTTGATATCAACTCCTTTTATTTCTTTTTGAATAATTTCCGATGTTACTTTAACTCCTGTATTGATTTATTTTTTTGTTTTCAATTCTTTCTTCTTCAACTGCAATTGATGAACTTAAGCTTTATTGTACAAATAATATGTTTAAAAGCAGGCTTGCTAAGTCCTAAGTCTTTCATACATGAGTATTTTTTACAGGTAAACACTAAATAGGCTCTATGTATTTATTCACATACCTTGTTAAAATATATTTTTATTTTTTTCTCTCTATTATTTTCCCTTTATTTCTAATTTAGGAAATATTGTAATAGCTGAAGGGAAGTAAGAATAACTACAAGTTATACTTGATGAAAACTGATATATATATATATTGGTTTGGTAGAGCACAAAAGGAACATAACATAACAACAGGAACGTTAGATGACAGAGTAGCCACTGCCATACATACACAGTGTTGCCATGATCAAACATACATAATAAGACTAATTAAATAATTACACTTAACAAACAATATTAATTAAATGGGGAATTATCAACAACACCCACCCTTAATTCCACATTCGGTCTAAGATTATACTTTGTCAAGATTTACAAGTTTACAGAAATATTCAAACTTATTTTTGGTAATGCCTTAGTTAATAAGTCTGCAATTATTCCAGGTTTTAGGACTTTGCCTTAGACCATATAGTGCTTTAACTAATTTCAATACCTGCACTCCACTGCACTTGAGACCATCTGGTGGCCTCATATACTCAGGAACCGATAACTCACTTTTTAAAAATGCTGAACGGACATCTAGTTGGTTGATGCGGAGATCACATTCAGCAGCTACAGAGAGCAGGATTCGAAGAGTGACCATCCTCGCTACTGGTACGAACAAGTCTTCGTCAAGGCATCATCATAACCTTGAGGAGTATCACATACTGAGAGTACCATCTCAAACGTCAGTGTTGTGACAAAATCTTCAAGATATTTAGGCTTTATTTTCTTTCGTTTCGGTATTTTTTCTGATTCTTCTTCTTCTTCATCTAATGATTCGAAACCATAAAAATCTTCTTCCTCATCAGTAGTAGACTTCATTGGATTATCTTCTTCAGGCAGAACCACAATATGTTTAATGTCAGGAACAGGCATTTCTGATTCTCTATTTTCCTCGTAGAGGGATTCAACAGCCTTTAACCGTTCTCGCAGAAACCAACAAGAAAAAGTCTCTTTGACCTTTCACTAAGTTTCCCTTTCCTTTCCTCTTTGTGGATGGGCGAATATGCTGGGCATCCAAAAACTTTTATTTTCTCAAGATCAGGTTCAAATCCATACCATCGCTTTGCAGGAACTTCACCATCGGGTAGGGCACTCGTGGATAGTCTATTCATGTTGCTGATATAACAGCTCCTCCCCACATTTCCTTTTCCAAATTGCTATCAAACAGTAGGCATCTAGCTCTATCAAGTAATGTTCGATTTATATGTTCTGAGATTTCATTCTGGGATGGATTCCTCGGCATGGAATATTCTAATATAATCCCTCTTGTTTTACAAACATTTATAAACTCATGAGATACGTATTCACCTCCTCTATTGTATCTTAAATTTTGCAGTGACACACCAAATTTAGTTTCAGCCATTGCAAACTAATTCTTAAATTTTTCAAACACTTCTGATTTATGTTTTAATAAGTATGTAACACAAAAGTGACTAAAGTTATCAACAAAAGTTACAAAATAATTGTATCCATCATACGTAAGGGGTGTTATCTTACCACAAACATCATTTGATACTCTCCCCAAAATCCTTGTTGCCTTCCTTACATCTGGGATCCGTTTAGAGTAAGGTAGCTTCGTTTGTTTACCTTTCATACACACATCACATAGTACAACCGGGTACTTAGAGGAATGTCCCGTTATTCGGTGCATTAGATTGTTAATATGGCCTGTCACATTTGCATGTTCCTGAAATACATTGAGTTTTACAACACTTTGTTTCCATAAAATATCTATACAGACGACTTTTCATATATCACGCGACATCCCTTTTCTTCTAACTTCCAAACAGATAACATGTTGAATTCTAAATTTTCACAAATGAGAACGTCAGTAATTTGAATTTGAGCACCGTTATCAGAAAAACAAGATAAGTTAACTTTTTGTGTCGCTTTAACACATTGTCCTTCCTTAGCAACACTAATGTCAACTTTCTCCGGACTAATGTCATCCAAATAAAGTTTATAGTCATTTTTAACCATGTGACTACTTGCACCACTATCAATAACAAACATCGAACTTGTAACCTGCTGACCAATTGATAAACAATCCATACTCTGTTCATTCAAAGACGTCATAAATGTGAACTCTTCCTCTTTCGACACTCCAGCTATTTGTTTATTCCTTAATTTCAGACAATTGTTCTTCATATGTCCCTGCTGTTTACAATAATAGCATTTACCAACAAATGAATTGGATTAAACATAAACTTTAGCATCCTTTGGTTTGGTAAATTTAAATTTGGCCTTTGGGTGCTTATAAGATACAAAAGCACTCACTTGCTCGTCCTTCTTGCCTATTCTCTCCTCTTCTACTAGTAGAGTATTTTTCACATATTCCAGGCTAATTGCTGATTTGTCCTTATTGCACAAAATATCCAATGCAGACACTACACTGTTGAAATCCGAAGGCATATCCACCAATAACTGGTTGACGATCTCCTCTTCGTCCAGTTTTCAGATGCGAGGGATTCAAATTCCTGGAAGAAACCCTGAAGTACCTTATCCTTTTTGTACTCAAGCTTCTGCCAGATCTTTTGAGCAGTCACCAGTGATTTCATCCCTTTCTTCTCATAAGTGGATGAGAGGGCATCAAACATTTCTTTTGCAGTCGTCTTATCTTTGATCATCGGTAAGATACTGTCTGCCAGACCCTGAACAATTATGTTTCGTGCTTTAATGTCATCTTGTTTAAACTTTTGAAGTTCCGCTTGTTCAGTAGGAGCTTCCTCAGTCAACACATGGGCCACACCATTTTGCTCCAACACAAGCTTCATACGAAAGCTCCAGTTAGTGAAGTTGACTCCATCAAACGGCTTAATTCCCAACAGAATATTTGCACTGGCCATCGTTTATTGGCTTAATAAACCGATATGCGACAACTAAAAAAAAAAAAAAAAAAAAAAAAACGGTAACAAACACTGCGGACAACGTGCGCCAGGAATAATTGAAATGATATTTAGAGAAACACATCAGCAATAATTTATTATAAAATGTACTAAACAAAATAGAATATTTAAACAAGGAAAGTCGACTTGATTATTGAACTAGATGGCCGACTAGAAAGGTGACATCAATAAATTTAGCGTATGAAAGTAAATAGAAACTTAACTTATTTTTAAATCTTTTATGTACCTATAATTATTATTAATGAGTGTCACAGACTTTTTTTTATGGAAAAAATCGAATCATTAGAGATTGCATCCATGAAAATATGTAGGAAAAGGTAATTGTTTACATAATCTCGCAGTGCCAGTTATAAAAGATGGTGGTGGTAATTTTCTTCTGATATCTCTTATTTCAATTTCATAATCAGTAGCGATGTCCGGAAGAATAAATTTTGGAGTTCTATCTTTCTTCAAGTAGCAAATGTTGAACGTGAACAAGTCTTCTTTTTCTTTGACCAAAGCTATGAAATGCTTTACAACACAAAACATAACTACCAACATATATTTGTTCATCTTCAATTTCTTTACCTTGTTCATAATCATTCATCAATTCATTAAAAAAATTACAATCTTTGCTTGATGGATCAGCCAAGATCGCATTTGTAGAATCACTATCTTCACTAGTTAAATAGTTTGTTATAAATAGTGAGTGGCGAGTTTTCTCCTCTTAAAAAAAAAGATTATAAGAATAGTAGTTATCCAAATTTAGACAATCTATTTGCGTAATGCCTACAAAATTTTCCGCAATATTTATAATTGAAATAATGAATTAATAAACAAAAAGAAAATGTTTTTGAGCCTGTGGACATTTTAACCATCTGTCCATAGGTTCAGCTGGCAATGGTGTCCACAGGTACAACTGAACGCCATGTTGTGCGGAAATCTCTGTTTCACAAAACCCATAAGTGATAACTAATATGAAAACATATGAAGTTATGATATATTTATCGGACAACCCAATGAAATATTACTGCCTAGAAAATTTCTAAGTGTAGGTCTTAAAAAAAATAAAATCACTGGTTGGATTATTCAGGATTTGGAAGAAAGAAACTTAAAAATAATAATTTCTACTAAACTGTTGATCTGATAATCTTGAAAACACACGTGAAACTGCAGGGAGATGCTTGCAGCTCTACCAATCTAACAATTTCAATTTCCCTCCTCCCACTCTCTTAATTAAAAAGGTTCACTAGTACAACTGTGCTTTAGGTACAGCAATTTCCCTTTATTGGTTTGGTAGAGCACAAAAGGAACATAACATTACAACAGGAACGTTAAATGACAGAACAGCCACTGGCATACCTACACAGTGTTGCCATGATAGAACATTCATAATTAGATTAATTAAATAATTACACTTAACAAACAATATTAATTAAATGGGGAATTATCAACAACAGTAAATACATCAATTTGTTGTTTGTGAAACATAGTTGTATTTAGTTTGGTTTGCTCAACACAATTCTTTATCATTAATTTTTCAAAAAGGAACTTGGAAAATTGATGAAAACATTATTGACTGGTTCTTGATGTTGCTTGTTAATTTGGAGTTCAAAATGTGCTTATGTACAATGTCAAGGGCATGTAAGACTGTCTATCCTATTCATCAACCTATTGAAGCCAGAGTCATAAAGTTAAATCTGTGCTGCAGAGGTTAAAAGAATAAGAATGCTATAGAACTTGTCACTGTACATGCATTTAAAATAAATTGTACGTACAAGATATATTGAATGTATGTACTTGAATTGAACTAATTTAAACTTTTCATTTCTAACTTGTTTTCCAATTTTAATACACGTTTAAAAGTTTTCAAATAAAATAATTTGTTAACATTGAACACCCAACATTGACTATGTATTTGATCTTAAGTAGAATTACGAACAACAAATAAAAATTTGGATATATCTAATGATAAGCCAATTCTGTATTATATGAGTATATAATTACTACCTCCTTGGGCTATGTTAGCTCCTTTGTTATGTATATATAACTCTGTAATTTACTATTTATGAATATTAAATGGCTTGTTTATTTCAAGTGTTTTATTTATCCGTTTTATTTATAGAAGTTATATTTATACATTATATTTAATGTACAATTGATTGATTATGATCTATTTAGTTATTCACATAATAATAAATTACACAGAATACAAGTTTTTTGAGTAAAAAACAAAACTAGGAAAATCTTACAATATTAAGACTGGTGACAACTATACTAAAGAAAAAGTCCAGTGGCTGAAGGGATCATAAAGGAGTGCTTACCAAAAGGAACCAAAGTGTCTTTAGCTATATATATATATATATCTTTAATTTACTAAATATTAATAATAAAAATATGACCCATAGTGGTACACTGCCATTTCTCATCTTTCAGCCATTTGCTTGATCAGATGCAGTTACCTCCTTTATAGGAGTAATCCATCATGAATTTGTTCTTGATGGACATACAGTAAACTCTGATTTCTAATGCGAACTGGTAGATAGAATATATTCGAAACTTTCAGCGTTATCTAATTTTGGTTTTAATTTTCAGTTAATGGTTATTTTAAAATCACCAGTGTATAATCAAGAATTCGCCAGAAATTGTTACAGTATCAAGAGATATAAAAGTTTCTATTTTAACCAATTTAAGTAATGAGAAAGAAAAAAACATTCAACAATAGTGGCCAGGGCAACCAAAAATAAACAATCTATCTCTAAGATCTTCATTCTTACAGCGTTATCCAATTTTGGTTTTAAATTTCAGTTTGTGGTTATTTTAAAATCACCAATGTATAATCAAGTATTTTATTTAAAACTATTCAGGCACATCTTATGTCGGGGATTGACTATTTGACAAAGAAATCCCCAGGCAAGGAAGAATGTCCTAAGAATATGGACATTGTAGGTGCATGGGAAGCAGTAGTGGGTTGGAAAAGTTCAGCTCCATCAAGCAATGATTCGCCAAAAATTGTTACAGTATCAAGAGATATAAAAGTAAGCAATAAAATTTTCTATTTTAAACCATTTAAGTAATGAGGAAGAAATAATCAATCTACCTCTATCTATCTGGAAGGTCTTCATTCTTATTCGGAGTTAGTTAATTTTTTTGAAACACATAGAGAAAAAAATTCTTTTGATAGTCTAGGACAGGGGTCTCCAAACTTTTCAGCCTTCGGGCCATACCGGTAACTTACAAGGGTTCTGCGGGCCAACACCGTTTTATTTTTCCTGCCAGGACCTATGATTTCTAGACTAGTCTCCGAGTACGCACCCTGAGCGAGCATACCCTTGCTAAATTCGCTAGTTCAATCATTATTGTGTTGTACTGTAATGTTACAGTTGTTAGGAAGTTATAGTCTGAGCGCTGACTGATGGCACTTGGCCAATAATGAAGGGAGAGAGGTGTGGTTGGTCAGGGCCAATGAGAGTGGTGCAGGGTTCCTGGTTCTCTCCCCACCTACCTTGAGAGGTTCTTTATAGTTCTGCCTCTCGTACAGGTTTAAATTTTAAAGTTTAAGTTTATTTATTTATTTAGCTGAACAACCCGCAACCGAGTCTTGGCTTCCTCCAACAGCAATTGCCACGTGTTTCTGTCCTGAGATGCTGCCATCTAATTCCGTACTCCTATTGACATACAATCCCCTACCACACAGTCCGACCTACCGTAACCTGGGTCTTCCAACTCTGCGCCGGCCAGATATCTGTTCTATTAGAAGTTATTTTGGTACCGACCCATCCGACATCTGCACGAGATGTCCTGCCCATCTTAACTTCCCTGCCTTAATGATCCCTACATCAGGCTCGTTATAGAGACTATATATTTTTCTATTACTACGCCTTCTCCATTGTCCATTTTCAAAGATGTGCCCGTATATTCTACAGAGGATTTTCCTTTCAAAAATAAGGTCTTCTTCATCAGCCTTTGTAGTGGTCCAGGTCTCAGAGCCATAAGGTAAAACAGGGCGTGTGAGGGTCTTATATTGGATAACCTTAGTGCGCTGAAAGATGAGGCTGCTAGAAAGGTGCGAGCGGAGTCCATAATAACAGTGATTCGCTAAGATAATTTTTCTCCAGACCTCAGTCGAGATTCTGTTGTCGCACGTCACTTATGAGCCAAGGTATACAAATTCAGAAACTTGTGCAAACATAAGTACCAAAAGCAACTTCAGTACCAAATTTTAAGTTGGTGTTATAAAATGCGTTAACTGAGACAGCAGAAGTTCTGGGTCTCAAGGGCTAACAAAAACAAGGACAATGATTTGATGAGGAATGCCTTGCTATAACAGATAGAAAAAACAAGGTCTATAAAAACATGATTCAACGGAGACACAGTAGAAGTTCGGTGGAGGAATATAAAGCCACAAGGAGACGCGAGAAGTACGTTCATCAAAGAAAGAAGAGAATAAGCAGATGGAGGATATGGAAAAATCTTTCAAAGACAAAAATTCCTTTCAAATGGTGAATGAAGGTAGATAATTATTTAAATCCAGGGCTCCCGCATGCAATGAGACTAGGACTATCCGTCAACGGAGACAAAACCAAATACATGTGTATCGAGCACCTAGTACGTCATCTGGTGGATACGTAAAGTTAGGACAACATGGCATCGAAGTGGTCCAGGAATTCGTATACCTGGGTACGCAGATTTATGTCCGAAATGACATCAATGATGAGATTGAACGGCGTATTATGGCAGCCAATCGATGCTATTTTGCTCTAAAGCAGCATCTTGTCTCGGAATGCTAAGTTAGGAGTTTATAAAACACTAGTCAGACCTGTTCTCACATATGGATCTGAATGCTGGACGATTTCAAAGAACAATGAGTTGTCGCTGTTGAGGTTTGAAAGAAAAGACTTTCGGAGAATCTTTGGCGGTGTATACTCGGAAGGAACCTGGAAAAGAAGATCCAATGCAGACATACAAAGATATGGATATCTCCAAGTTTATTAAGTTCTCCCGGCTACGATGGGCAGGTCATGTTGCCAGAATGAGTCCGGAGGAGATGCCCGAGAAAGCTCTTACTGAACAAATCTATGGTACGAGGCGTATCGCAAGACCTAAACTGCGATGGAAAGATGGTATTGCTACTGACACATTAACTCTACTTGGTGACAGAAACTTGGAAGGCGGCAGCACTCAACCGTGAGGACTGGCGATCTATGCTCGAGCAAGCCAAGTATCTACTATCAGGGATATAGTGCTATGTTAATACATATATAATAATCTAATAATAATAATAAGTTTTAAAATATTAGGAGAAAGCAGCACATCAAATCGTAAAGTGCTCACATCGCAAGCTCGCGAAATAGTTAAGTGCGTCCAAAAATAAACTCCGACAGTGTTTCCATCATTTAAAAAAACAAAACAAAAAACATAGACACATTTTTTATCTTATTTTTTACTTGGGATAAAATAGAATAAAAAAACTTATTATTAAACTAGCACTAGGTCTATTAAGAATTACAATTATGAATAGAAAAAACAAAAATCGTCTCTGGTTACGAGACTTTTTGTGTACCTATTTTATTGCTAAGAAACAAAAATTGCGTTAAATGAAAATTAAGAGAAAAAAACATTGGTTTGAGATAGCACAAAAATATTTAAATATTAAATTACCCAAATATAACATAATGCTAACTACGATCTATAAAATGGCTAATCTCTAGGTAAAATTATAAGAACAAAATTTTTAAAAAAGAAATACCAAACTAACATATTAATAAAAAAAAAAATAATTCAGAAAAAAATCTTAGCATACACAGGGCGGACCCGTGTGAGGAAGGAGCTTGTTACTCCCCCCTCCTTTCCCCAGCCAGCTCTGAATGTACAGATATCAGTATAAAACGCTATATTGTGGGCTAAAGTAGTAGTGCGCCTTAGCGTGTTAAGAATACATCTTCGTAACAGTATTTTGATTTGACTTGCTGTTTATTTACTAGTATGGAAAAGAGACGAAAAATAGACTGTGAATGAAGAACATTCAAAGATGAATGCAACTTTCAATATTTCGTAATTGAGTCCAGTAAGAAGGCGCTATGTTTGATTTGCAATGAAACCATAGCCGTTCTCAAAGAATATTATATTAAACGTCATTATGAAACGAATAATTAAAAAAATTACTTAAAATATACCGGAAGTTTTCGGACAGAAAAATTTGAAGCGCGGATTGAAATTGCAGCAATTTACGTTTTTGAAACTCAATACTGAACAAGAGGATGCAACTCGTACCAGCTTTCGAGTGGCTCTTGAAATCGCTAAATGTGGAAAACCATTCACCGTTGGAGAAATGAACAAAGAATGCATAGTTGCAGTAGACGAAGAAATATGGCCCGAAAAGGAAAATTTATTTATATTAGTCAGTTTGTCAGCAAACACCGTGGCTCGGAGATTAGAAGCAAGCGCAGAAAATATATCAACTCTACTGTCTGACAAAAATGGACATCTTGAGTGGTTTTCTCTTGCATTGGATGAGTCAACGGATGTTTCAGACACTGCTCAGTGATTTTTATTCGAGGAGTAGATACAAGCTATGAAGTGTATGAAGAACTTCTTGATATTGTTAGTATTCACGGAACGACTACTGGTGAAGATATTTTTTAGGGAGTTGAAAATACCATTAATAAAAAAACCTTCGATGGAAAAACTTGAAATCAATTACATCTGATGGAGGCAAAAACGTGTGGTAAAAATAAAGGAGTGATCGCTGTTGTGTCAAAAGCTGTTGAAAATGATGGCGGTTCAAAACCGTTAGTCTTGCACAGTATCATTCATTAACTGTTTCTGTGCGAAAATGTTTTGAATATGTCTGAAGTTTTAAAACGAGTTACATCAATTGTTAATTTCATCAGATCCAATGGGCTGAATCACAGAGAGTTCCGCAAGTTTACTGAAGAGATTGGAGAAACTGATTTACCATATCATACTGCCGTACGTTGGCTTAGTTGTGGAAAAGCCCTTCAGCGTTTCTTTGAACTTCGAGGAGTGATTGAAATGTTTTAAAATGAAAAGCATCGCAATTCATCCGAATTACAAAATAACGAATGGCTGTGGAAGTTAGCATTCTGCACCGATTTCACAAAACATATCAACGAACTAAATTTTCGGTTGCAAGGAGAAAACCAGCTTCTCCCTGATTTATACACTTGTATCAAATCGTTCCGGCAGAAAATAAAACTATTTCAATCACAATTGCTTAAAAGGTGTTTTACACATTTTAAAAACATGTGAAATATTCAGCCACACAACTGAAACACAGTTTCCCGTTGCAGTCGATGCTTTGAATATAAATTTTGATATAATACAAAAATTAGCAAAAAACGAGCAAAATTAGTCTACAACTACAATCTATTTTCAGTGGAATTAGTATTTTAGATCTTATAATGCTTATATATATATATATATATATATATATATATATATTTATAATGTTTGTTGGATTCATTTCATTTATTTGTAAAAGTTATTTTAAATTTTATGCGTATTATAGGCACTTGTTCCTAACCTTTACCTAGCTTAAGTAAATAAAACGGAGTCATTATTAATAAAAAAACATTATATGTGTAAATACACACCCCAATGACTACAATGAGCCACTGTATTCGACTGCGTGCTCACTTGGAGTTACCGACCACTATCAGATCGGACTGATCCTTTCGGCTTGGCGGTACACATCTTAAGAAAATAAAGGTGAACGCTTGCTCATTCGGGGTGAAAAGTCCAAGTTTATACGCACCTGAAGTGTGCAGCGCGTAGCTCCCGCGGGCCGGATTGATGACACTGGCGAGCCGTAGTTTGGAGACCCCTGGTCTAGGATCCAGATTCTTTTTGATGGCAATTATAATGCCAAGCAAGTTTACTGGGGTTCCAGACCATGCACACCTGGAGGTAGACACCTTTTGACTGTAATTTAAAAAAAAAAAAACACTTGACCTATTAACACCAAGCTCTCCCACTTCTTGGCCAACCTCCCAAAAAAAAGAAAGCAGATTTACTTGACTGTTTTATTGCTAACCTCATTTCTTCTGACCCTTATTTATCATCAGATCATTCCTCTCCGTGATTAATATTATGGTAAGAAATAAGCCAGACTAACGAAAAAACTTCAGTGGCATTTTGAACTACAATCTGACTCCCCATGTCTCTCAAAACTCCTCAAGAATTGGATAACGCCGGTGATTTTTAAACAAGCAAGTCCAAAAGCAGCCTTGAATTATTCGATGTAAGTAAAAAAAACCTTTAGAGGAAGAGCTCATAACATATCTGCAAATTATCAGAGCTCTCATCGGGGCCAAAGACGGGCATGCAAGAGAGGGCAGACTTCTAGACTACCAACTGAAAAACGAAATTACTATACATTGTATACTATACCATACATATATACTATACATACATTGTATACATATACATACTATACATACATTGTATACATATACTATACATGTATACTATACATCGTTAGTCAAGGCTTCATCTAGACTACTTCACCCTGATGAAGACCTGCAAGGCAGGTCGAAACGTTGGCACGCCAAAATATGTTTTTCATTTAAAAACTGGCTGTGTTTATTCAACCTTGACTGCACCCCTGACAAATTCATCTCCTTAGAAATTACTATAAACTTACCTTTTAACTTAATTTTAAAAAACAAATACTACTACACACCTCAGAAAAATATTGTGGCTCTCTTGAACACATATGACGTTAGCCTATGGAAATATTACAGACGCTTACTTTATAAGCAGAAAACGCACCGTTAAGGGAATCCGATAGTTCATTGGTCATGTCGGAAGACGAAAAATCAGAACTACTATCTGAGTATCTTTTTAAACAGTTTTTAAGCCCCATCCAGAATTTAGTACTGACAAAAAATTAAAGACCACCATTGTGGAAACACTAATATCACCACTTCCACCTTCTCTTCCGCAGAAACCGCCGTGTGACGGGGGGGGGGGAGTTCGGTATTAGCAGCACTGCTCTACTACATCATTTATACTTCTGACATACCTACACACCCTCTCACCATTACTGACACATATGCAGTATAGCAAAAAACTGCTATACAATCTCGTAACACAAACTTCTGAATTTGCCACATATACGTTACAGCATCATCTCAACTTATTAACAATCTGGTTGAAAAAGTAAAACATATAAATTAACCTCCAAAAAACAAAACAATCAAATTTTACACTTCGTCGTGCTAATTGCCCCTAATGTTCTTTGATGACCAACCTGAACAATTCTCCTCGAGACGGGAATGGCCTCAGGGGAAGAAATTATAATTATCTTCTTACCTTTCAGATCTCAATTTTTTACCAGTTTAAGCATTTCAATCTAGAATTATTTAAATGGTAATGATTAATTTCACGTTATCTTTACCACTGAAGCCATTTTAGGTTTAAATAAAAAGACTATATATATTAAATATATTTAATCACACAAAAGCTACATTTATATATGTAACCTCTCCTTCAGCGTCGCCCTCTCTTTTGCTATTGTTCGCTATAAAAATTAAATATTTCAGTATTGCATAGTTTATATTTATAACCACATATAATGTATTCTGATATGATTCATTCAATTTTAGATGCATTTAAGTTGATTGTTCATGATTACATTTAAAAACTACATTCCAATTCAATAGATATTTTATCAAAAGAATATTCTCTGTATATAAAGAAAATTAGGATTGATTTAAAATTGTTTTCATAAGGCTTTTTCTTATGAAGGTTAAAAATTAGTAATATATGTGGCAGTTTTAATTTCTGTGATAGATAACGTCTATTACATCAATAAGTTTCTGTTATTCCCCCATATTGCTCTCCTTTACTATTATTAAACAAAGGCATCTGTGTCTCATCCTCTTCATAATCCTCCACAGGGTGCGAGCAGCGTGAAGTAAAAAACATAGTAGCTACCAGTGCCTAAACAAACATATTAAATTGAAATTTTCTTTTACACAAGTACTTTATAATTAGAAAATTTACAACAGTTGATTTTTCATTAAAAATCGAAAAAAGAAAAAAATGTGTAATTTATATTAATGCTGGATTACACTATAACTTTAGTCAATAGGTAGCATTTCAACAAAAAACCTTATCTCTCTCTCACTGTGCAATAGAAAAACTGGCTGATTTGAATGGAATTGGACTTCTCTCATTTACCCAGCATATAGTCCAGACCTAGAGCCTGGTTTCCTTTACTCATTTGTTTCGTAGAAAAACATTTATCAATTTGAATGAGTTTAAAAAATGCAATTCGCGAGTTCTTCGATTGAAACCCCAAATATTGGAGAAATATCACAAATGAGGAATAAGTGAATATCATAGAGAAATTCAACAGATGACAAACCATAGTGAACAACAGGTAATATTTTGATTATTAAAACTCTCGTAAGTAGTGGGAAATAAATCTTGATTTTATTGGTAAAACTCAAGATTTATACTAATGCGGTCATTTTTCATTTTAGTGTTGATGAATAAAAATCTATTACAATCAGTGAAGCTATTGATGTTGCGCTATATGGCGACTCCACCGGCTTTGCGACTTTGGTACCGCTACCGATGATGTAGTTGCAATTTGTCTGTCATTAGCGGTACTACAATATGATCCCAGATCAAAGCTAGGCACATTCAGTGGTATGGAATTTTCCATACAAGTTTCGCTGATTGTCAAATAATCAGATCGGTTGATGATTGTATCGGTAGAGATACGACTAAGCTTTGTGCATTAATGGCGGTAGTAAGTATAAAACAATAGTGATCAGGAACTTTTACGTTCCCGGCACTGCTTGACGCGGTCATATGTTGTTTTATTATTACCATTCTATTGTTCTTGAGAAGCCCTTTCCAACTATGTATATACGATCTCTATGTTTGGTTTTGGCTTTTCGTCGCGTATAGGCCGACTTTATATATTTTGATAATATTTTTTTATTCTAACACCTTATTGTATTTACTGTCACTACTTTAAACAAATGTTCTATATACAATTGATAGATTTTGACGACAGCTGCCGATTAAAACGTAAACGAACATCGTAGCTTCTTCGAGTCAAAAGTTATACTAATAGCAAATCTCGATACGCAGCAAAATTATGATACCGCTTCAAAATTGCAACGCTTCTCTCTCCACCGCGCGCAATGCGTCACTGTTTTCACTTATCGTAATGAATTCTTTGTCCCTTTAGCTATCCAGTGGTATAATTTAATTTTAGATATAGAGGATAGATTCGAAACTACAACGCTAAACTGTATCCCCTCAATTTTGTTATCATTAGGTTTTTTGGATTGCTCCCAAATGGTAGCAAATTTAAAGACGTAATCACGTCAAAAAATGATAAACTAATAGGTGGTGGACTGTGGAGTCGCAGAAACCCAAATTTATATCATTAGTTATAAATTATGAAAGAATCCCTAGTTATAGAGAATAAGGAAGGATTGGATGAGAGATGATTTGGGTGAATGAAACGAAACTAGATACAATGTTGTTTCTTTTTTAAAAATATTATAAACTATTTATATATTATGTAATGAAAACGTTTTAAAGTTAGGTACAGTGAGATAGTTTTGCAGGATATATTTATTAATGTAGTTAATTTATAAATATGGTATCTATAGTTCCGGCACATGATGCGTGGTATTCCACTTGGATTCCTTCTCCTAACACAAAAAAACACCAAACGAACCAACTAACAACCTAAACGCCTATATACTAATATTTGAAATTATCCATCTGCTCTAATATTCCTACGTTCGCCTTTAGTGTTTTCATTGATATCCGTGTTTTTTTTTTCTTATCCTAACGCGGGTTGATTTTTATATTTATTCTGTTTATTATATGTTGAAGTATGTTTATATTGAAGGACTCAGTCATTAGCGGCCAGCAACGCAAGTTCATCGGCGAATGCTAATACAAAGAATTTTGTGTTTTATGTTACTTTGTCCTAACTGTAACTGGTTCATTCGGAACTTAAGCCCCTTGCAAACGGGGAAAATACTGGCGGCTAGTACTGGCAGCCAATATTGGTGGCCAGTGAAATGTCCGGACAATAGGCCTGCACACATGGATAATAATGGTGGACAGTATAGCAGATTAAAGTGGCAGCCAGTAATATGTCCGGAAAATAGGCCTAGACGAGAGTACAGTAATGGCTCCCATTAAATGTTGATAGGCATAACTTAATTTCAAACAGAAATTAGCCAAATGCTCTTATTTTTCTTTTTATCTGAATCCTTTCTTATCAATGAAAAACAACCCCACTTTTAAATTCATTTAGTTTTTAACGAATAAACAGAAGTGGAAATATGGTAAAAACCTACTCTTATTGTAAAAAACTAAATTAAGTTTTATTTGTGATATGAGAATAATACGATTGGCTAATTCTTTTAAAGTTCTATATTGTATCCATGACAGTATAATGTTAGACAACCTGAAATTTTTTTCAGGATTTTTAACTTTTATCAGAAACCGTATAAATAAAGGAGTAATATTGCCCCTGATATGTTTTGATTTCGGGAGATAATTGACAAGGAAGCACATTCAGTGCCTACATATTAATAAAATGAAATCGCAGAATTTATTAGTTTTTGAATCAGATGTACAACGGACACTTTTTAACCAACCAATTATTGAGCTTTAGGAGAAATGTTGAAAAAGCATATCTTAACAGAGATGTATAAATGTCCAATATAAAATTTCAATTTTCATAGTTTGAAATGAAAGAATTAATTATTGGCATTTGAAGGGAAATGATTTATTGTGTATAATATATATAATATAATAAATTTATATTCTGAAAAAGTAAAAAAATTGTTTTACAAATAATTACAACTAATAGCAATATATAAAATATAAAACTTACAGTAGCTATTGATAATATAGCCATAACTGTTGTACAGACAGGGAAGCCAAAATATTCAGACAGAACTCCCCCTAATGCTGGGCCAGTCATGTCACTGAAAAAAGAAAGCAATTTACTACACATAGACACACTTTCGCAAGAGCAACCGACTATATTTTGGATTATAGGAGAATATGTATTAAGACAAACGTTAGCATTTATTGGAAAAGACAATGAACACATAGGTTTACACAAAAACAACAATACAAGTGAATCAGCTGGTAGTGTAGACTGGTGGCGCACTGGTGGTGGTTGTTGGCACTAAAGACCAGAGTGGTCATGAATACTTGAAGTATTCCAACACTCCCCCTCACTCTGTAGGCTTTAGTTGTAGTTGTAGTCCTATTGCTTTTTGTAAAGTGTCATGGCGAGGGCCTGCGAGTCATTTGGTCAAAATGTCAGCTTCCATGATTTCTGTAGGCTTGTATGAGACAACTATGTCTCCATCTTGAACCTTCTCTCGTATAAAGTGCTCTCGAATGCTGATGTGTTTTGAACGAGCACTTACTATGGGATTTCTCGTCAAGTCCTGTGCAGCGAGATTATCATTGAATAATTCAATGGCTTCATGTTTTATCCCCATGTCCGATATCAGTTGTTTTAGGTGCATGGCTTCCTTGGCAGCATCTGTTAATGCCATGTATTCAGCTTCCTGAGTGGATAACGCAACTGTTTTTTGCTTACGGCTCTCCCAGCTGATGGCAGCTCCTGCAAATTTGAAGAGATAACCAGTGTAGGATCTTCTGTCTTCTGCGCAGGATCCCCAGTTTGCATCGGCATGTCCATGAAGTGGTTTTCCAGTCTTTTTGTAGACAAGAGCCAAATCTCTAGTGCCCTTTAAGTAGCGGAGTACCCGTTTGGCTGCAAGACAGTGAGATTTGTCAAAACACATGTTATACTGGCTGAGATAACTCACACTGTGACTGATATCAGGTCTTGTTCCCATTGATAGATACATAAGAGCTCCGATGAGATTCTGATAAGGATAGTCTGGAGGAGTATCAGATTGGTTCTTAATAAGTTGGGTACCAGGAGCAAGTGGAGTTCTAACTGGTTTGCATGTGGACATGTTGAATTTTTCGAGAACTTCATCTATATATTTTGACTGTGAAGCATAAATCTTGCCCTCCTTTCGCGAAAATTCGATTCCAAGGCAGTGTTGTAAGTCTCCTAGGTCCCTCATAAAGATTTCTTCGCTGATTTCCCCGTTCAAAAATGCTGTAGATACATCCAACTGATTCATGTGTAGGTCTTCTTCAACAGAGAGAGCAAGTAGGAGTCTTATTGAGCTTAACTTGGTTACTGGAGCATATGTCTCGGTAAAGTCCAAACCAGGTCGTTGTGCAAAGCCGCGTGCTACTAAGCGAGCCTTTCTTCGTTCTAGTTCACCTGATGGTTTGTACTTACATTTCAAAATCATTTTTGATCCTATTACATTGGAATCTTTCTTCAACGGAACAATTTTCCAAGTGTCATTTTTGAGATGCGCTCGGAGTTCATCTTTGATTGCATTTTGCCAGGCATTGGCGTCAGGTCCTTGTAGCATATCATGTTCTGATGATGCCTTCATCACATAATCCAGTGTCCAATTCGGTGGTTGAAGATTATTTCGATTTCGTAGTCTCATATTGGTACTTGACTGTGGAGCCTGAGATAGTCCAACTTCATTGTTTGGAGGTGATTGATCTCATTTTCGGTATCATAAGATCCATCATCTTTAGTTGATTCAGGCGTAGAAGATTGAGTATCAGGGTTCTCTGTGTTTTCTTTAGGATTTTCGACAATGATGTTGAAATCCACCTCATCTTCTGAAGTAGAATAGGAGTTTGGGTTTTTATGGCCATCAAGAAGTTTTGGCACGGATGTCGTTGAAGTTTCGTAGAACATCTTGTTTATGGTCCTGACATCTCTGGTGACTATTATTTTCTTCTTAATTGGATCCCATATTCTGAAAGCCTTTGATTGCTCAGAATAGCCAACGAAAATTCCTTCAATGGCCCTTGAGTCAAACTTTGATTTATTCAGGTTTTTGTTTAGGAAAAACGATTTGGAACCAAATATTTTGAGGTGTTTGACAGATGGTGGGTGACCAAACCATAATTCAAATGGTGTTTTACCATTTAAACTTCTTGACGGTGAACGGTTTATCAAGTAATTAGCACAAAAAACTGCTTACGCCCAGAAAGAATCAGGGAGATGAGATTCTAAGAGGAGGCACCGAGTTTTGTCAAGCACTGAACGATTTTTTCTCTCAGCAAGTCCGTTCTGTTGGGGTGTATAAGGTGCCGAAAATCTCCTTTGAATACCATGGTGAACTAAATATTTGCTGAATGTTTTACTTTTATATTCAGCAACCCCATTATCACTTTGGAGAAATTTTATGTGCTTACCTGTGAATTTTTCAACCTCACATTTGAATTCTTTAAAGTAATTTATAACTTCATTTTTCTGTTTTAAAAAATAAATTTTTGTGTATCGGCTGTACTCATCTATAAATGTCACAAAGTACCTACATCCTCCATGAGATGCTGTACGCATTGGTCCAACAACATCTGAGTGCACTATTTAAAGTAATTCCAAGCTCTTCTGCTCAGGGTTGGTTTTGAAGGGAAGACTGGACATCTTTCCTCTGATGCAAATCTCACAATCATTGAGAGATTCAGAAGGATTGAATTGTAGGCCAATCATATTTTGATTTTTGAGAGCAGTTTTTAAATCATGTTCATTAATGTGGCCTAGTTTTTGATGCCACTCCTCAATTTTGAATGAAGAATTCTTGTTTTTCTTCAGGGATTTTCAAATAATATAACCCATTTGTGCGAGTTGCTTGAAAAATTATTTTTCCTTCAGCATCAGTTATGTCAGCTTTGTCTTTTGTGAATGTGACGTTGTATCCACTATCCGTTATTTTACCAACCGATAAAAGATTAGCGGATAGATTTGGCACACAAAGAGGGTGTTTGGCAAATTTACAGTATTATTTTTGTCAAAATCTAATTTTACTAGGCCTTTTCCATCAATTGAAGTGGTGTGTTGAGTAGATGCTAGTTGTAGGAAGCCATTGTTTACCTTTGACATATCTGAAAACTTATTTTGGTCAGAACACATGTGAGACGTACTTCCTGAATCAAGGCAGAACCAAGTAGGTGGTTTAGGGCGGCAAGGTAAAATTGAATGGCATTCCTCAGTAATATTGGTTTTCTCATTCTTCTTGTGAATAGAATTTTTATTTTTGAACCAACAATTATCTGATATATGATTATCTTTATTACAAAACATGCATCTAGGTTTTTGGCTGTTATTAGTTTTGATATTTTGTTTTTTCTTGTTTTTGAAATTTGTTTTACCTGTCTGATTTTTGAATTTTGAGCTATAAAATGCATCCTCTTGACTTGATACGTCGTTTTTTTCTGGCTTCTGCTTCCTCCAATATTTTGACTTTGAGATCTTGAGGTTTTGGAAGGGTATCTCGAGTCTCTATGGCAACTCTGAAGTTCTCAAACATAGGAGAAAGACTGTAGAGCATCATAATGCTCAGGAGATCAGAATTTATTTCTATGTTCATGTCATTTAATTTGTCTACTGCATCCATAAATGTGTTCAAATGCTCTAACATCGTCTGTGTCCTTCATTTTGTGTAGGACAAGGCGTTTCAACAACGTAGCTTTCCTAGCAGGACCATCACTTTGGTAGATGGTTTTGAGAGTAGCCCAGTCGTCTTTTGATGTGGTACAGTTTCTGACTTGCTTAAGTTCACTTGGCGAAATTATAAGGAAAAGATCTGACCTTGCACTGAGATCCTCCTTCATCCATTTTTCTTTATCAGCAGCGTTGTTTTCGTCTGGTGTTTTTGTTTCGCCGGTAACATAACTCCACAGTCCGTTTTTGATAAGAATGGCTTGAGCTTGGACGACCCATGTATCGTAATTATCTTTACGTAAGGGTTCTATTCGGTAATTACTCACGAAGCCGCTTGCCATCTTTAGTTGGGATTCTAAATTATTTATGAAAACTCACAACTTGAAAAAATGTCGAATCGGGAGATAACCTGTAAAGCGCGTACCATGCGGTTAACCGAACACAACTTTTGATTATCAGTAAGATCACAACACTTCGCGAAATTAAAGTCTTTTTGTCTAATAATGCGTATTCTCTGGGCCCATAACCTTTTGGATTATAGGAGAATATGTATTAAGACAAACGTTAGCATTTATTGGAAAAGACAATGAACACATAGGTTTACACAAAAACAACAATACAAGTGAATCAGCTGGTAGTGTAGACTGGTGGCGCACTGGTGGTGGTTGTTGGCACTAAAGACCAGAGTGGTCATGAATACTTGAAGTATTCCAACACTATACTTATGTCAATTAAAATTTAAGTTTATATTTACAAATATCTAAATTTCCTTTTCAGTGTTATTAAAAAAAATGTAAACCTATAGTGATAGTTGGTATGATATAAAATGTAATTATATAAAAGAAAAGTAGGAGAAAATTGGAAAGTAACTACAAATAGGACGCTAATATCTATTGGTTGCTCACACAGCTGACAGAATAATGATAGACTGTGAGTTATTCTTGTGCGCCTTGCAATAGATTCAGCGTTTCTCTTTCCATTGGGCGTTGATTTGTCTTCACCAACTCTTCCATGTTCTATAACTTTTGGGTTGTTAAAGAATGTCAGTGGAGGGAAGCTATATTTTTTGGTTACCATTGTGAACCTCCTAATCCGAAGAATTGATTAGGTGTCAGGATGGGTAGGGGACCGTGACTTGGTAAACACCCTATCCTTGAGATATAAGTTCGCTTTCCTTCTCCCACTTCCCGTCATAATAACTGTCTACAGTGCAGTTTTTGTAAGGATCCTCTAAACCAACTGAACACAACAAAGGTCTATAACTAAGGTTAAATAGACCTCCTTGATCCACAATAGATTCATAAACCAGAAGTATTGTGGGCATCTTAATTGTGTAAATTAATATTAGGTTTATGGGTTGACAGGCCCATCGAGCGGTCACAAAGGTAAGTGTTATCCAAAGCTCGAAATTGATAATGCAATCGAGGATGTTGCTAAAATAAGGGCCTAAAATACCAAAGGTCCTTTGTGTGGAAAACGTCCTAATCTCTTCTTTATTGATTCAAAATGATTGTGTAAAAATTTCGATTCGATAAATCGATTAGGTGAAAAAATAAAACGGGTTTTGTAACTTGGTCTTATGGGTCCTTCTTGCAACTCATGGTTCTTGGAAACTCTCCTCAGTTCTCCCACTTATTTATTTCTTGCCATGACACCATATAGGTGTATATTGCTGTTTTCTTCGTATATATTTCATATGGGGCACTTTTTTTTTTCGATTTTTTAAGTACATGCAAACATTTCCTGATGAATTGGTTCTGGAGCCTTCAAGTCGAGTTCCTTTTAATCCGAACAAACTCAGTGAAATTAATCCCTACTTCCATATATTTCACAAAAACACTTCTAAAAATATATGGAAGGGTTTGTAAAAAGAAATATCCAGCCTTCAGGAAAGAACTGTAGGACACTGCATTGGTGAATGTGATCTAATAATAACAGAAGTGTTAAGACGAAAGCAAGACGATTATGTTGCTTATGCAGCCACATCCTCAATTTACTTATCTTTATAAATAAAAATGATTCGCCAAATGTGTTGCTAAGCGTAATACTCGAGAACAGCTCGACCTATCCGGCTAATTTTTTTTAAACGTTTTGTGTTAGGCACCAGGAAGGTTTTTATCTATATAAATAAAAATAAATCGCCAAATGTGTTGCTAAGCGTAAAACTCGAGAACTGTTCGACTTATCCGGCTAATTTTTTTTTTAACGTCTTTTTTAAGGCACCAGGAAGGTTCTTATCTATATAAATAAAACTGAATCCCCAAATGTGTTGCTAAGCGTAAAAGTCGAGAACTGCTCGACCTATCCGGCTAATTTATTTTAAACGTTTTTGTTGAGGCACAAGGAAGGTCCTTATCTATTGGGTTGTTTCACATGAAATGTCCGTTTTCAAGGTAAAGGGATTTTAGTAAAAATACAATATGAAAACAATATAATTTTATTCGAAGTATTTACCTTCTTTTTCTACACATTTTTCCCAACGTGACAACAACTTTTTTTATCCCGGATTTGAAAAACTCTGAGCTTTGAAGTGAAACAAAATCTGAAAACGCACTTTTGATTTCAGCATCATTTGCAAAAAATTTTCCTCTGCAGAAGTTGTCTAAATTCCTGAAAAGGTGATAATCTGTTGGAGACAAGTCGGGAGAATATGGTGGGTGTGGAAGAACTTCGTACCCCAGCTCTTTCAATTTATGCATGGTATGTTTTGAAACGCGGGGTCTAGCGTTGTCGTGTAGGAGTATAGGGCCCTTCCGATTTACCAATCCAGGTTGTTTTTTCAATAATTTTTCGTGCATTTGGCCAATTTCATTCCAGTAGGTTGTAGAGGTAATGGCCTCACCTCTCTAATTACAGTTGGAGGTCTTCCTCGGGGCTGGTTTTCCAAGTTGGTATCCCCAGTCGAAAACTTAGCAAACCAACGGCGAATGGTTCGTTCATTTACACTCCCTTCCCCAAACGCCTTACAAATGTTTCTAGCAGCCTCAGCTGCCGAACGACCTAGTTTAAACTCATAAAAAAATATTACACGAAAATCGCGTGTTTCCATGTTCATATTTGAAGGTATACTAAACAGTGTGTAATTGATTGGGAAGCTAATGTTTATAAAAGAAAAGTAGAGGATTAGTAACTGCTTGATTATGATATGTGAACTTTGGAAGTAAACAACAGAGACTCGCAAAATCCTCTATGTATTTCAAATATTATAAAATCGGACATTTCATGTGAAACAACCCAATATATAAATAAAAATGAATCCCCAAATGTGTTGCTAAGCGTAAAACTCGGGACCGGCTCGACCTATCCGACTAATTTTTTTTAAACATTTTTTTTAAGGAACAAGGAAGGTTCTTGTTTTCAATAAAATTGTTATTCAAAAAGCTATAAATATGGGATGCGGTATGTATATCCAAGTGAAGTTCGAAAATCGATCGATATATAGCTAACAACACAGTAAATATTCTCTGTCCATCTGGATCACCAACTTATTCATTAAAATTAAAAACTAAATTTCCAATTAAGTTTTTACGTACTCTTCAATTATCTAATCTATGCAATGGTACTTGGTCAAAAATTATATCTATGCGTGAGGATATTATTGAGGCTTATAATTCTTACTGGACCAGCGACTGAAGAACGTTCATTTATCCCTAGAATTTCAATAATTTCAACTAATCAACCATTTCAATTATTTAAATTTCCTTCGGCTATTACAATCGACAAATCGCAAGGGCAGACTTACAAAAACGTTGAATTGTATCTTCGATTTCACTGTTTTTCTCACGGTTAACTGTAGTAGAGCTTTCCAGAACTTGAAAACCTAACAATCAAATTATTCTCATAACATCGGGAGATAAAAATTGAAATTTAGTTTATTCGGATGTCTTATGTAGTTAATATTTCTTTTTGTATGCTTTATACAATACAAGATTACATTATTGATAAATAAATAAAACTTCAATTATTAGTTAAAGATACCTACATTCTTTACGTATGAAAGCGGACGAAGCTGCAACGTGTAATGCTTGTAACACATAAATTTTTAACTAGCTTTTCGAACGCATACGGATAAATTATGATGTGGTTCAGGAATAGTGTACCAAACTGTACATATCTGTAAATCCAGCTAAGAAATAGCTGACACTTTTAACTAAAAAAAAGAAATTAAAACCAATAATAAAAGCCTCGATCTTCTTCCAAAATCAGCTCCCAAATTTATCTTCTAAATTCTTTTGTATTTCAAGCCCAACTGGGCACTCAAGATATCAGACATCAGAAGAGAAACACAGCAAAACTCTATCAGATAAAAAGGTCTTGGCTGTACATGATACTACTCAAAAATGTGTGTTTTTGAGTTCTCAGTTTTCTATGAAATGTCAAAAGTTTATGGAATTAGCTTAAAATCTCACCTGATACATCTCACCTCACTTCCGGTTGGGATTTAAAGATAATTCCGGTACACTTTCGATATTTCATAGAAGACAGTAAGAATTTTAGATTTTTTTAATGCAGGTTTTTGAGTTGTGTCACTTTTGAAATGCATGTGCAATATTATAGCTAAGAGGTAATTAATATTTAATTTGTTAAAGATTAATAATATGATAGAATTAAATTTTTAAAAATATAAAAGAAAGTAAATCACCCTAAGGAATACATGCAAGACCAAACTCCTGCGACTATACTGTAGGTTGTCAACTCTCTTCTTAAGCCATTTTCCCTGAAATCAGCATAATATACATTATAGTATAATATACAACGACCATGTTCACAAAATTGATTAAATGAAAATTGTCAACTTTATTCTATGATAAAGAGCTGAAAGAGAAGCCATCCAATATGGAAAAATAATTCTTAATTAAACTATTTCTATGTCTGTTAAAAGAGGTTCGCAGGACTGAAAAAGTCTCGTTCCCTCAAACAAGACAATTTAACTACATGATTCAAATCACATATGTTTAGCTATAATTGTAAATGTTTGAACAATGAGCATGATGTGCCCATCATCCTGAGATTTTAAATGCTATCAACCTAATTTAGCCTATTTAAAGAATTAACAATTTTAATATGCCTATAACAATTTTAACTGTCCATGGTTAAAGACAGTTTTGTTTCACCAATTCAAACTAGGAATGCTGAGATTCAAGCAAATTCAAAAAAAACAATGTTTCTATAGAACTAACTATGTTACTTACTCAGCACATTTCAATATTGCTTTAAATGTTGGCATTAATGTCAAAGCTACTGATATTCCTATTATACATAAACCAAGTATATCCATCAAAAGAGATCTAAAATAGACAAAGACAGTAAGCATTTAAATTTCAATTAAAATTTTAGTTGATAAATAAAAGAAAAAAAATATGTATTTACGTTTCCATTTCTAATAATGGAGAAGGCCCCAACATCAGAAGACCGACCGCTGATAACAACAAACCTATAACCATCATACTCCAATGGTTGTCCAATCTGTCGGCTGCCCATCCCCAAAGGGGACTGAAGATACCGTATAAAGCAGCGAACAAAAGAAATATCAGTCCAATATGGTAACTTGAAAGGTTCAGCTAGTAACAAATTTAAAGTTAGAAACAAATTATTATTTTATTATGAGTTTTTTCAATAAATAGCATTATGATAGGATAAAATCAACATACATAACTCATCAGCACTAAGATATCTGATTAGGTGATTTGTGGTGTTCCAGTTGTGCTCTCTCATCTCAAACTGATGATTTTTTTTAGTGATGTACAAAATACTTAATATTTAGATTAAAAATTCATTTTACCTGAGTTTGGTAGTAACAATGACGACCGATCAATTAGTCCAATGGCTATATTTATGGGAAAATTACGTACAAAAACGTCTCAAAAAAAAAAAAAAAAAAAAAGAACAAATAATGACTGTATTTAAAAAGCATATCATCCTCTTCCTCGTGTCGGTAACACGGGGTTTCCTGGCTTGGAAGATGTAGGTGGGGATTTAATTAGAGTGGGGATCTCTCAACAATCAGCTCCCAAAATTGTCGTTATTCTGTATATAATAGCTAATTGAGATACTTGAATACAACATAAAAGACCCTATTACCCATCGATCCTACATACTTTTCTTACAGTATATCTGCTGGCACATAGGAGCCAGTTATTACAGACCAATTCTAAAGTGATCGTTATCCAATTAAAATAGATACCACACTGGATACAAGATGGAGGTTATTGGCAGAGATTCGTTCATTCCAGCAATTCAGGCATTCCTCCTCTTGGTGGTTTGAACAAAAGCCACTCCTTATTTACATCAATAATTATATAATCAGCAGACCTTTCGACTTCAAAAACACAAAATCATACCAAACGCCCTTTTCTATCAAGATTCTATTGCGAATATAAATACTTATATAAAATTTAAAAAAAAACTCAAAAGGTGGAGTTTTGACTTGTAACACAGATTTGAATGCCGATTTTTGTGTAGGTAGTAGGGACCTATAATTGTGCAAAACTAGAGTTATAGCTGCCAATGAGCATTGGGAGCCTCTCAGTCAAGATAGAGAAATAATTATTTTGCGTTAAATTGCAGTTTTGTATGCTATAAAAATACTTTCGTTATGCTCAAGAAACGACCCGGCTTTAGGGTGCTCAAAAACTCCCAAAAAATGACCAAATTCTAATAAAATCCGCTGTAAATCAGTGGAAATTTTTTTTTTCATGAAAAATTGAACTCAAATCTCGATTTAACTCACCAAAAAAAACCCTTATTTGTGAAATTTTATTAAAATGAAAAAATATTTATTTTTTACCCCTTTTGAGGACGTTATAATTTTGAAGTTGAGATTTCATCAACAACTTCTAACGGCTATACCAACTGCTGTGTTCAACTGATATCAATAGTAATAGCATCACATCAGCGTACAATCGGTGGCGAAATATGTGAGATGGCGAAAATTATTTACGTTTTTTCGGAAATTGTCAGCCTCATGCCTTCTAAAATCTTACAATTTTAATTTTAGGCAAACAATTTAGGGGCAAAATTATAGGGGTAAAAAAAAAAATAATAATAAATTTTTGATTTCAACCAAATTTCGTTTCTACGTTTGGGATAAGGAATCTGAAAATATCAGTTTTTATGGAGAAGAAGATGACCAGGGATGCAGTCAAAGTAACAATACGTCTAAGAAGAAATTCTTTAATACGTGCCTACGTTTCGACCTGCGTTGCAGGTCTTCTTCAGGGCTATAATGAAAAAAATACTAGATGTGACAAAAATAACAGACCGATAAACAGATGACAAATGGAATACAGAATGGCATAGATAAAAAACAATATACAAAAACCGCATAGAAAAGATCACATACATAAATAACTAAGAATACAAAGCAGCAAGGTAAGAATAAGGACAAAACAGGAATGAAAAAGGAAAAAAATATATATATATATAATAAATAAATCAAATAAAAATTAATTTTAATGGATGAAAGGATAATAAAAAGGACAGAAGAAAATGAAATGTAAATAAAATAAAGTAACACCACGTCTAAGAAGAAATTCTTTAATACGTACCAACGTTTCGACCTGCGTTGCAGGTCTTCTTCAGGGCTATAATGAACAAAATACCAAATGTGACAAAAAAATAATTCCGTAGTTCCCCGTTTCTATGGTCTGAGCCTCGATAATCCTTATGATATCCGCAGTTCCTTCCACTTACGTGAAATATTACTTTCCTTTAACATTACCGATAACTTTATCCTGGTCTCCTTGGATGTTGAAAACCTATTTACTAACATACCCATAGATCACGCTCTCCTCATTATTAACAATCACTGGTCATGCATCGAACCTCACACGCCTCTTAACCGTTCATCCTACTTAAAATCCTTAGAACTATGTTGCAAATCCGGCTACTTATCCTACAAAAATGAGTTTTATTACCAAATCTCCGGTCTTGCCATGGTTAATCCTCTTGCTCCTGACATATCCAACATCGTCCTCAATGACCTCCTTAACTCCATTTTACCCTTATTCCCTATTGATATCGCCTTTATCAAAAAATATGTTGATGTCCTATTCCTTGTCCTCAACCCTGATAAAATTCCCTCTATCCTTTTCGCGTTTAACACTTATCACCCTCGTCTCCGCTTTACTATCGAACGGGAAATCAATAATTCCTTCCCTTTCCTTGATCTTCTAGTTATCAGAAATCCCGACCACTCCATATCCACTAATTGGTACACCAAACCCACCTACTCTGATAGACTTTTGAACTTTCATTCCCAACACCCTTACCATCAAAAAATTAATGTCGCCAAGAACCTCATCCATCGCTGCCTCTCCCAATCTGATCCCCAATACCATAATACCAACACATTACGCATCAAACAAATCCTCCAGGCTAACAGTTTCCCACCACTTACCATAAACAAACTCCTTTCCAATTACCTCGATCATTCGACCTCTACCTTTTCCGCCTCAAACTCCTCCGCACCTCCATCCCCGTTATTACTATACAGGTCCTCTACCTTATACCCCCTTCCTTTCTTATAACATTCAAAAAACTTTCCGCTCTACCTTCCCTAACCTACGCCTAGGCCTGAAATCCCACAACAAACTCAACTACATCTATACTAACCTCAAAGATCCCATCCCTTTCCAACTCAGATCCATCGTTATTTACCGTATACCCTGTATTTCTCCTAATTGTCAGTCCTCATATATTGGCCAAACCAAAAACCACCTTAAAACCCGCATCTCCCAACACAAACTCTCCATTTCTTCCAAAAATTCCTTTGCCACCAAACTCTCGGAACATGCTATATCCTTAAACCATACCTTCGATTTCGAAAAAACTTCTATTCTTGCCACGGTCCCTAACCATAGTAAACGTTTATTATCCGAATCTATTTATATCCATCTCGAGCCTAATCCCGTCAACCACAATAGTGACAAAGAGTACATTTCCCATACTTATTCCCAAGTTTTTAACCTTATTAAAAAACAATAACCTTCCCTTCGGTCCTTTCCGTCTCTGTTTGTAATTTTGACTTTATATTATTATGTCTATTTGCTTCATTTTGTAATTTTTCTGCATCTCTTTATATTTGTGGCATACGGCATATGGCATTGGCATTGTTGTATTTATCCATTTTTATTCTTTTTGGTATTTATTTATTTTGTTATCTTATAGTCTCTCTGTTGTTCATTTTTCTTTTATATTTTTGTTACATTTGCCTATTCTATATCCATGTGTCCCGCGCCTTTTCTCCCTTTTACCTACCTAGTTGTTCTTACCGTGTCACATCAGTCATCGTCCATCTCACGGTAACTATAACAAGACGGTAGGGCTCACGCGCATCTGGGTGTGAGGCCGTGACGTCATCTGCACCAAGCCGGCCGCCTCGATTTTATCAAGCTTATGGTTGGCAATCCTGTTACAGTACTTAGACTAATATTATTCTCAATAACACTGACTTACATGCCAAACAATTTATTTTGAATTTTTTTATTTTATTAAGTTTTATAGGCTAGGTTAGTTTACTACTGAAGAACTACTTATAATAATTGATTTTAATATCTTTAAACGGTATTAAAATGTATAATACATAAGTACAATCGAACTCAATTTGTCTTCATAGTGAAACGTCCCAACAAAACTGTATTTTAAAAAGGTTCAGGGGTTAAATAATAAGAAAATGAGAATCGATAATTAACTCTTTATTTTTTTTTTTCATGTTCTTTGATTTTTTTCGTGCAGGGTCAGAAGTTTCATCTTTCTTCACTGCTCTTTTCAGTTCTTTCTGCTTGTTTAGTTCTTTAATTCTTATAAAGGATCGAGTTCTGACATATGTTGCAATAGCAAAATCGTCCACTTCATTCAACTTTCCTTTTATTATACCGATCAGCTTCTTCATCACTTGAGGATTGTTATTCAAGCCATCACTGTGAAATCATTGAAAGTCTTTTTCAAATTCTAAAACAATACTTCACCATTTTGATGACGGATTTACTAGGGCACCTGTTGACAAAACCGAAACCCATTCAGAACTGTTAGAGTTTCCAGTTTTTTCATTATATTGAAAATCAGTCTTAAGGCCTTTTTTATTAACACGGTATGCTACATAACCAGCTGACATTTTCTGTAAATCAGTATTCTCTTTGGGCTAAACTAGTTTGTTATTGGTGATTTCAGTCAACTGATCAACCAGTGATTCTGCAATGGAAATAAATTCTTCATTATGGACATCGTTCATTTCCAACTTGTCTTCTTTCAAGTCTGAAGTTTCACAATCTTTTACTGGTTCTGCCAAGTCAATTTTTTTAAGAACTTCAATACTTAACGTTTCACACTGCTCAGCAATACAATTATCAGTTTTTAATGTATCACATGCACTTTTGCTGAATAACAGATATTTTATTCAATGTGTCACCGCTGTGGGGAGGGGGGTGGTCGTAAAATTTTCCAAATCCTCAAATTAGAGAAAACTACGATTCCAAAACATCTTGATTACACTTTGCTGCTAATAAATATTAATAAACTTCGGCTTCTAACTCTTGAATAAGCCCTGTAAACTTCGAATTGAAACCATAAAGCCTATTCGAAAAGGCAATAGTTCTTTTTTACCTATTTCTCTGGCAGAAGAACAAAGATCATACAACTTATTTAAAGTAACATCCTGGTCCTGTAAACTAGTACCGTACACACTTTTTAATTTATTAGTAGGATGGTGAGGAAGTCTCGAGTTTAGTACATCAAACCCGTCGTTAATAGTGTTAATAAAATCAACAACATGGTCATTACCTGGGAAATTATATGATACTGCTTTAGCCACAGTTCTGGACAATAGATCAGCTGCTTTTCTTACATTTTGCCTTTCACTTCCCGATACTAATAAATGATGTTCGGTTATTTTATATGCATACTTTAAATCTCATTCTTTCTGTTTGTTTACTAAATCATACAAAATATCCTTAGATACTTGCTTAACATGCTCCTCAAACGTAATACTATATCCTTCGTCTAAAAGATTGTTTATATAATAATAATACCGATTTCAAATCTCTTTCATAATTGCTTTCCAAGAAATGTTACGAACAAATTCAGGCTGTTTTAGTGGTGAACTCATCTTTTCGCTTGTAAAAATTCTGCCATTATTTATGATCTTTGTCTTTTGAAAAAACGTGACATGACAATTTCAGTTTCTTCGCATTATCTGAATGGTTTGTACAACCGGCAACGGCTAAACATGGCATTTTAAAACGAGATGAATAGTCAGTCTATCGATAAAATCCGAAGACTACAAACCGAACTGTCGCGTCGTAGTGACAGATAGAAACGGACTTCAAATAGCTAACTATACTAGAGCGCTGTGTCTCGTATAGGGAGGGTCGGTCCACGTGACGTCATCTGACCGGCAATCCACTGCGCATCCACCTCGTGAGCACTACCGTCTTGTTCTAGTTACCGTGGTCCATCTCCTCACAGTGTGGTTCGGTGGGTAAGTGTTCTTTGATATTCTTTTCCTTTTACTTTTATCTTTCCACTTTTATTTTCCTTCACCTTCATTTTGTATCCGTTTCTTTTCTTTTATCACCTTCTACATTATTTCCCTCGTTCTTTCCCATATTTCCATATTTTTATTTTATTTTTTTATTTACATTTCATTTCCTTCTGTCCTTTTTATTATCCTTTTATCCATTACCATTAATTTTTATTTTATTTATTTATTATATTTTTTTTTAATTTATTTATTTTTTCCTTTTTCATTCCTGTCTTGGCCTTATTTTTACCTTGCTGCTTTGTATTCTTAGTTATTTATGTATCTGATCTTTTCTATGCGGTTTTTGTATATTGTTTTTTTTTTTTTTTTTTTTTTTAATTTTTGCTATGCTATTCTGTATTCCATTTGTCTTCTGTTTATCGGTCTGTTATTTTTGTCACATCTGATATTTTGTTCATTATAGCCCTGAAGAAGACCTGCAACACAGGTCGAAACGTTGGCACGTATTAAAGAATTTCTTCTTAGACGTGGTGTTACTTTGACTGCATCCCTGATCATCTTCTTCTCCATTCTTCATACCAGCCAACTATACTTTAATCAAGGTGATGAAATGGTCAGGGGTGAAGTCAGGATAAATAAACACGTCAAGTTTTTCATTTAAAGTCGAATGCTTGAGCTGCATCCAGGAATACCCCAGTAGAGAATAATCTTTTCTCCCGTGCAACTGAAATGTAGTCTGTGACTCTGTGAAGATGTATGGTTGAGTGTTGTGAACGAAATCCAAACTGGTGTTCAGACAGTATTTCTTTGTTCGTTGATATGTCTATAATTCGTCTATACAGACCATAGGTTTTCTAGGCATATGATGGAGTAGCACAGTGGTAATCAAGTCAGGTCCGTAACGTATACACCATGGCCACGAGACAAGTTAGTAGCAATTAGGAGCGCTAGTGCACGGTTTGTCATAGACAGTTTTTACAATCTCTCTCTCTCTCTCTCTCTCTCTCTCTCTCTCTCTCTCTCTCTCTCTCTCTCTCTCTCTCTCTCTCTCTCTCTCTCTCTCTCTCTCTCTCTCTCTCTCTCTCTCTCTCTCTCTCTCTCTCTCTCTCTCTCTCTCTCTCTCTCTCTCTCTCTCTCTCTCTCTCTCTCTCTCTCTCTCTCTCTCTCTCTCTCTCTCTCTCTCTCTCTCTCTCTCTCTCTCTCTCTCTCTCTCTCTCTCCCCCTCTCTCTCCCCCTCGCTCCCTCGGTACTTCATCGGCAAGGTTGGTATATTTCTTAACAATTAACTACTTACTCTGCTTAAATGCGGTTCCAAAGTAGGATCCAAAAATGACCAGGTATTTGATGCTACAACTATAATAGATCCTATTATAGAGACAGCGGGAATTTTAAAGAGTTTTCCAAATGAGGCATGATGGTTACCTTTACTTGAGCCTGTACAGGAAAGGGCAATATTTAAATTAGTAAACACATCATTCAATAGTTATAGTTTGTATTCTATAATACACAATTACCTACCGTTTATAGACGGAATCAGATTCCAGTTAGTAGGGATCATAAGAATCATAAGAAATCCTAATGAATAAAATGGTAACCCGAAGCCCCCTACCTGCGTAAAACAATAATTATTGTAAAATAAAAATATCAAATTTTGTAGCAAAAATCTTATTTATTTACTCAATTCTTCAATTAAGGAGCCAACAATTATAGAAATACACTTATTTTGGCAAAACTCCTCTTTATTATTCTTCAAACAAGTAACATGTTTCGGGACTTTTGTCCCATCCTCAGACTTTAACAGTATTTCATTTTTTAAATATGTGAAAGGACAGACACGGTGTGATAACACCATAAAGAAATACTGTTAAAGTCTGAGGATGGGACAAAAGTCCCGAAACATGTTACTTGTTTGAAGAATAATAAAGAGGAGTTTTGCCAAAATAAGTGTATTCCTTATTTATTAATTTTTTTAATCATTCATTCACATACAATGTTTTCTGTTGAAATATTTTAATATACTTTATAAACTATGTAATAACTAGGTGCAATTACATGAATTGGTTACTTAATACTGTCATCCTAACAAACTTAATTGAATATAGCATGATATTTCATTGGACATTCACCTAATAGGATATGTAAATATCAAAATTCTTGACTCATACACGAGCACTCACCCAATATCCTCCTAATGAGGCAATCTTTTCAATAATCAACGCAACTAAAAACTTCATAAAAATGTTATAAAAAAAGTATGCACATTGTTAAGCACTTCCAGACGTCAATTTGGTGTAAGGTGAGCCTGAAAATAGGTATTGGTTCTTATAGAACCAAGAGTACTAGTAATACTAAAATATAGGAAATTTTCTTAAGTAAATGACATTTCAGAGGCCTGAAGCTCAGAGTAAGACTAAATATTTCTTCCAATGTAGCAATTAGTTTGTCATTTAAAATAAATTGTATAAAAAAGGAACTGGGTGAAATCTTATATTTAAATTATAGCTACGCTATGGGGAACACTCCATACAGTAACAGGCATTCCATCTTCAAAGGTAGGACTAATGAACCTGAAGATGGAATTTAAAATTTCTTAAAAATATGATGTGAAGAGTAAATTCAGTAATATGCTGAAAGGAATCAAAAAGTTCAATGGCAAATGTAGAAGAAGTAACAACCTTGCTGAGGCCGTTATTCATCTAAAGTTAAAGTAATAAAAAATAAGTAAGCATAAATAAGGAGGGATGCGACTATAAAAAAGCATAAATAAAATATAATTGTAAGTAAAACAATTATAAAATTAATAAACTTTATTACAGTATATAGCATGCCACCAATGGCAGGTCCAGCACTCATTCCTAGACCCATTGCAGTTTCCAGAATGCCCTGCAAATATAAAAATAAAATAAAATAAAAATGCATCATTTTAGCTTTTTGAATTCATGGCTATGATACAAACCAAGACTGCACTGATGTTATCAGGAAATATTTCAACAACAAATACAAAACTTGCAGTTGAATAAGCACTAGCGCCCACCGCCTCAAGAGTTCTTATTAGGAAACAAAAGATGGTAAATACAGTATAGTTATGTATGTGAGGTAAAACCCTGCAATAGAAAAATTCATTAGTGATCATAATAGTTGTTCTATTAAATTTATAAAATATATAAACACAAATATATATTTTTCAGTATATTTTTGTTTCATGAGATGGTCATAAAAAATAATAATAAAATGTGATTACCCAAAAAGTATGTTGCATCCTCCAGCTAAAAACATTCCTGACATGAATAAGAACTTAGCACCAACTGAAGGTAACTAAAATTGATATAATTTTAAATAGCATGATATAGCAGTATTTTATCCATATAAAATGTAAATAGTCGTTTATTCAAAATCTTAAATCTACGAAATTTCTTAACCGATTGCTTTGAAATTTTACATTTCAACAATGGCAGGAAGGACAGGATATTCTACAGGTTACCAACCTATTCTAGCCAGGATGGGAAGGTCAGGGTTCATTTCATGGGTCCACCACGAAAAAAATCTTAACCCGCCCAGCTGGGATTCGAACCCACGACATTCAGCTCCTAGTGCGCTGAGACCCTCGTCCCAAATAGCTCGGCAATCGAGTCCTCTATACTAATTTTATATAACCCATACATATGGCATACCTGTAGTCCAGTAATATAAGGGTTTGCCAAAGAAAAAACTGCCAAACTTTTATTCTCAACGGATCTTTATGCTTTTTGGGGTGCTGAAGTTTGCTACCACGGCAGACATCGTCTTCATACCCAAAATCGCAAAAAAACGCCCAAATATCGGTTATTTTCGGTATTTTACCTATAACACGAAAACGAAACTTTTTTCGAAGAGTCTTTAAATATTAATAATAGCTAAAATTATTACCTACGAAATGAAAAAACTACTCCGAAATCGGACCATTTACCGCGAAACTATGGTCTTGGGAAAAAGTGTAGAAATTGGCCAACTGGCGGTCAATCCCACTTCTCCGCAAAAACATGTAGAACAATGTACTTTTTTGTCTATAATTCCGAAACAATTGGTCCGATTCAAAATTACTTTTTTTCATCTTCAAGCTGATTAAATTTACTATTTGTCTATTAAATATGAACTTTTAATAATGTCCCTTAAAAGCACGCTAAAATCCCGTATTGTTGTGAAATCCACGTTTTTTTTTGCACATTTTTCACTATAACTCCAAAACTATCCGTCCAACTCAAAATTTCGTCTTTTAATTTAAAAGCTGGTCAAATTTACTATTAGACTCTATATATGAAGGTTTAATCGGATCTCTTAAAACACACATGCCAGAATGCTAAATATCTCGTACTTTTATGAAATTCACATTATTCCATATAACTCCAAATCTATTAGTCTGATCCAAAATTTCATTTTTTCATCTCAAAGCTGGTTAAATTTACTATTAGATAATTTATATGTAATTGATATTAAATCCCGTTAAATACTCACGCCAGCTCACTGAACATGTCATAATTGTCATATTTTGTCCAAATATACACATTTAGCATCCTAGCGTGAGTAATTCACGAAATTTAATATACATTACATATACATGACTTTTGGAGTCTTATTTTGCTGGGCTACTGCTAAAGGTAAACATTTTATTGTTTTACATGTCACAGGTGTAACAATTACTATTCGTAACCTAAAATAATGTTAAGAACTATAATAACTTGTTAATCTATCATACTACAAGTATTTAGAAACTATAGAACGGAACACCCAGTTTTCCGACAACCCGTCTTCAGCACTCCATGGCGATTTTTTAAGAATATTAAGCGCTCTTTCGAAGAAGGAAACCGTCTGTGTTGAGCCACGTATCACATGGTTTGAATAATGCACTGGTGATTGAGTGATCATCACCCGCGAACAAGGGTAAGCCACCTTCTGGTAAGAAACACATATTTATTTTTGAGAAATATCTTTAATAGCTTAAAACATTATAAACCAGCCCAAAATATTTTTTTGTTATTAATTAATTTTGATAGCCAAAAGCAATCCGTGAAACATAGAAATTTCTTTTTCTTTTTTAGAAAAGTTTTCGAGACCTACTTTGCCGAAAACTGGAGTCCCAAATATAAAATTTAAGCTTGCCCTAATCTCTAGATATCGTTTGCCCAAAAACTATTTCCAGAGACGTAGTGAAGGAGGATAAGAGAGGTGGTTTATCCCAAGCCCTGCTTGAACAGATCTTTTATTTCTATTAGCAATTAAAAAACTAAGGTAATGCTAATTGGATCAAAACCCTCCCTTAATTCCCTTTCCTGTTACCCACTCCTTTATCTCAATAACGTACCTATTCAGTTCACAAACTCTATCAAAAACCTAAAAAGTAGTATTCGATCACTGCTACAATTCGATCAACATCTGTCTTGGAGTAACCATATTTCCCAAATTACTCAAAAACCCATCTTCATCCTCAAACAGCTGCTGAGATTCCTTTAAATCCTCGCCTCATCCTTCCCCACCTCGATTATGGATGCTTAGTATACGGAGGACTGTCTGACGAGCTTGATATGAAGCTGAGAAGATTAATGAATTTCTTTATAAGATTTATTTTTGGGATGCCCAAGCGTTCTCACGTCAGTTGCTGGTATTCTAAGTTAAGGTTATTCAAGTTTTCGACGGCGATACTTCCTTGGTTCCTTTCTATTCCAATATTTAAAGTTGTAGCTACTAAGCAACATATATTAGTATTACTAATTATGTTTTGCCTTTAACGGACTACTTTTATGTGTTGTGATGGCAACCAGTTTTGTTAATAATGATTGATAATGTATTAATTGTAACCTTCTCGTTAGAAAATAAAGTGTGTTTTTTTTTAACACATTAGTTTTTTTTTCGAGACCTTCTGGTTGACGTTAAATCTAATCATTCTCGACAACTGGTGACCTTTACGTGAATTTTTTCACTGAAATGCCTCTAGAAACGGAGATAAAGAGCGATCAAAGTAAGGCAATGCCTGCCAGCTCTAGCTCCTCCGAGTCTCAAATCACCTCAAAATCGGTACTAGACTACCAAATAGGAGCATTTGGTGGGCCGACTACAAGACTACCAGTCTTTTACAAATCCAACCCGGAATTGTGGTTTTTACAAGTAGATGCTGTGTTTGCTACTTCACGAATAACCTCTTCGAAAAGCAAATTTCAGACTGTAGTTGCGGGGCTGGAACTTGAGGTCCTAACCCAGGTCGTTGACCTATTGGCAGTTACGGAAGAAGATCCCTATGACGCATTAAAAGACCCCTCATTTCGATCTATGGTGAGTCCAATTCTTCTAAAATTAATAAATTATTAAGTGATACGCAGCTGGGGAGCCAAAAGCCCTCTCAATTATATAGATGTATGCTGCAATTGGTTGGTTCTTTAACGGGGGAATCTATAGTGAAGACTCTATGGCTGAGAAAACTACCTACTCGAGTTCAGGAAATTTTGGCCGCTACGAGCCAAGATGATATTGAGGTTTTAGCCTCTCTAGCAGAAAAGATTATGGAAGTTGAGACGCCGGCAGAAGTAAATGCCGCTGTCAGAGTGTCACATACTGCAACTAGCGATGCCGTTCTTGTGGAACTGCGAAGCCTTCGTGAAGAAGTGGCCGAGCTTCGAATACAATTTAGATCACAAGGGCGAAACAGCACTCAATCAAGTCCCCAGGAGAATAAAATATGTTTCTACCACAAACGATATGGGCCAAAGGCAAAGGTCCATTAAACTGAACGGGTCGACGGAGCAGGCGGCAGTCGTCGGAACCCAACCTCAACGCCGTCTTTTTATAATGGATCGAGAATCAAGGATATGTTTCCTTATTGATACAGGTGCTTCAATCTCAATATTGCCGCATAACCCCAAGATACACAATAAACCAACGGAATCACACTGGTAGCAGCAAATAATACTCCAATACCTACTTATGGAGGGAAGACTCTCAAACTTGATCTTGGACTACGACGAATCCTTCATGGACATTTCTCTTGGCGGACTTAGGTAGGGCAATAATCGGAGCCGATTTTCTCTTCCCTCATGGCATCAATATCGATATTAGAAAGAAACAGTTGACCGGTCGGCAATCCAGATTATCAGTTATTCTACGGTCACTACACCGACCATACTGACTGTACCCCCGAATTGTCGTTACGCTCACCTCTTGAGGGAATACCCCAAGATTACTCGACCATCACCGATCCATGGACCCGCTCGACGTGTCATCGAGCACCACATCGAGACTAAAGGAAACCCAGTTACCTGCAAGGCAAGAAGACTTCCACCTGAAAGGTATGCAGCGGTGAAACAGGAGTTCCAAACCATGATTGATGAAGGTATTTGCAGACCATCAAGCAGTGCCTGGTCAAGTCCTCTCCATGTAGCACCAAAAAACGACGGAAAAATCAGAGTCTGCGGAGATTACCGCGCATTGAATGCTAAAACGGTACCTGATAGGTACGCAGTGCCAAACATAATGGATTTCACCACCCAGCTAGATGGCGCCAAGATATCCTCGACTCTAGATATTGTACGTGAGGACCATCATATCGCCGTTGCTGAGGAAGACATTGGACAGACGGCTATCTATTATCACGCCTTTCGGCCTGTTTGAATTTCTCAGGATGCCATTCGGGCTAAAAAACGCAGTACATAGTTTCCAGCGTTTCGTGGATAACATGTTGCGAGATCTGCCATTCGTTTTTCCATACCTGGACGACTTCTTAGTAGCTTCGAAATCGCAGGAGGAACATGAACAACATCTCAAAGAAATTTTTGAGAGGTTGAATGAATATGACCTTTCCCTCAACGTAAGCAAATGTGTTTTTGGAGAACCTCAAGTCGACTTCCTCGGCTACAGGGTGGACGCGATTGGTATACAGTCTCTTTCTGCAAAAGTTCAAATAATTCAGGAGTACCCGAAACCCAACATCAGTGAACTTCGCAGGTTTCTAGGTATGATAAACTTATACAGGAGATGCCTATCTCACGCTGCCGAAACACAAAAACCCTTGAACCAACTCACACACAACTGGAAACGAAGAGATAAAACTCCCATTGCATGGACGGAAGAGGCACTACGAGCTTGTGAACAATGCAAACAGAGTCTCGTTGAAGCTGTTAGGCTGTCAAATCCTGGAATTTCAGGGGAAGTCTCTTTAGCCTGTGATGCATCCGACAAAGGTATTGGTGGTGCCCTGCAGCAGCAAAAGAACGGTGAATGGCAACCCCTTGGATTTTTTTCTAAAGCTCTGTCAAATACACAATGAAATTATGCTACTTACGACAGGGAACTCCTCGCGATTTATGAAGCAATTAAACATTTTCGGCCTCTCCTAGAAGGTTTAAATTTCCACAGCATAAGCCATTAATACATGCTTTCTAATAAAGATCTGAGACAGCCTCTCCTCGTCGAATTAGGCATCTAAATTTCATAAGTCAGTTTACCACAGATATCAGATACAGACCCGGATCCGAAAATGTGGTAGCTGACACACTATCCCGAATCGAAGAAATTCAATCACCGGACGAATTCTCAGAAATAGCGGATGCACAGAAGAAGGACAGTAGCAGAGAAGACCTAAAGAAAAATACCAGGCTGCAACTAAAATCCATCATCATCCCCGGTACAAATATAGAGCTCCTTTGCGAGACTTTAACTTCGACAGCTCGACCCTACGTCCAAGAGTTTCGCCTCGTCATTTTCGACCGCCTTCACTCATTGAGCCACCCAGGTATCAGAGCTAGTAGGAAGTTGCTCGCTAGTCGCTACTTCTGGCCAGAAATTAATCGGGAATTTTGTAAACGGGCAAAGACCTGCATTCCTTGCCAAAAGTCTAAAATTCAACGCCACACAGTGACTCGTCTTGGCAGTTAGTTACCGGCACCCAGATTTCAACACGTGCACATCGACATAGTGGGATCATTGTTACCATCTGATGGAATGAGATACCTTTCAACCATGGTAGACAGAGATACTCACTGGCCAGAAGCGATTCCACTCGCTGAGATCAGTGCTTCGGCTGTCGCTCAGGCATTTTATGCCCATTGGGTTACACGATTCGGCTCTCCTCAGCGGATTACGACAGACCAATTGCTCTCAGCAATAATGGGGATTCGGAGGCAGAGAACTACCGCTTATCATCCACAATCCAATGGCCGTGTGGAGAGATGGCACCGGAGCTTGAAAACAGCAATAACGGCTCATCTTAGCTCTACACGATGGACACAGGTTTTGCCATCCGTGTTGGTTGGACTACGGACTACTTTCAGAGAAGATGTGGGAGCTTGTGTGGCTGAAGAAGTATACGGGCAACCTTTGCGTCTTCCAGGTGACTTTTTAGAGGACACAACAAGTCAAGAGCCTTGTGTTTCCCTACAGCAGTTGAAAGAGGATCTCGCACGACCCAAGCCCTAAAAATCACGGGAAGTGTACAACAGGAAAACCTTCCAACATAAGGATTTAGCAACTTGTTCCCACGTATTCCTGCGTGAAGATGCTATCCATAAGCCACTAACACCTCCAAATTCTGGCCCTCACCAAGTCTTACGTCGAGGCGATAAGATATTTACTTTTTTGATTGGCAACAGAGAAGTTACTGTCTCCCTCGATCGTCTCAAGCCTGCCTATATCCTGTTTAGTGATACATATATAGAAACGACTATAACAAAACCAGCATCATCACCACTCAATGAAGACCATATCAAGGATAAACAAGAAAAAGCATCTGGACAACCCCAGACATCAAATAATCAGGAAGACGGGTACAGAACAACGTTTGGTGAAGAAGGTGCTCAGTGACTCCGTCACTAGGGGGGGGGGAGTGGTGTAGCGGTAGCTACTAAGCAACATATATTAGTATTACTAATTATGTTTTTGCCTTTAACGGACTACTTTTATGTGTTTTGATGGCTACAGTTTTGTTAATAATGATTGATAATGTATTAATTGTAACCTTCTCAGTTAGCTGTAATCGTTAGAAAATAAAGTAGGTTTTTTTGTGTTGTTTTGAACACATTAGTTTTTTTGTCGAGACCTTCTGGTTGACGTTAAAACTAATCATTCTCGACAAAGTCTAAAATCTTCATACATTTACGTCATCCTTGCCCTTCATTCTTCCATTCATCTTTTGAATACCAGATCTCAGCCTATTGATTTGTATAACCCTTTTCATCGAACTGCTTCCTTTGGAAAATCCTTTATTAATCGTGCAGCTTTATTTTGTAATTCCATACCTATTTCAATCCGCAATGCTCCTTCTCTCACTTCTTTTCAACATAATTTATTCACCCACCTCCTAAATTATCAATCTTCCGAAATTACGTAATAAGATATTAGTATAAGATTGTTTCTAGTAATTTTTTTATTGTATTTTTTTTAAATAAACCCGTAGATTAGTTTTTAAATTTAAAATTCCATCTTATATATTTATAAGTATATAATTTATATTCTATATAAGTTGCTGTACGATATGTACGTAGCCATACAATAATACATTTAGATTGTACTTTCATGTTATTCTTAGGGGACAAGGTGTCCCAGAATAAAGATTATTTTTCATTTTAATTTCAATTCAATTCGTAGGAATAATTAAGAAAGAACAAATAACCCCCCTCCCTCCCCGTCTTGCTATGCTTCTGGCAATAGTAAATTTTCTTAATTTATTTGAATTGAAATTGGACCGAAATAAGAGAATAATCGGTGTATAGTTCGGAGTCTATAGCCAAGTGAGACCTGGAGCGGGGAGCTCCCACCCCGGGAAACCCATATTGATAAATCTGAAGTGAAGGCACGAAATTGATTTCGTCAGCAATATGTATCTGACTATTTGTCGAGCCGTATGATCGAAACATATTTGTGGAGCCGAACGAGCCTGACGATTTCAGTGGACTAGGACTTCAATATTAGTACTTATTCGTATCATTATATTATATTTAAATAATTTATTTTTAATAGAAATTTACAACTATATTACAAAATACATCCAGTAAATATGCGTTATACAATATAAAATAATGACATGCCAACAATTTGAAGAGGAATTACCCATTGGTTAGTGAAGGGCCGTTCCGACTTATAAGCGGAATGAGATTTTCGGTTTCGTTCCACGTCAGTTTGACTAACCTTCAACATACAAGTTTTTTATTATTTTCAATCATATATTCATTTACGTTCAAAACATTATTCTCTCAGGTAATATTTTGTACATATACTCCCTTTTAAATTTAGAATGGTCAAAATATTTTATTTAATAGATTTCATACAAAATTTGGACAAAAAGGGATTAAAAAAAACAGGGTGTTGTACTTTGTACAACGCACGACCGCTCGTGTTGCAGAAATTGGCGCGACCGGTGGAAGTTTAAACCAGTTAACCTATCCTTTACAAGACTTTTTTCATGAATAGCTTGATTCTGATTCTTAAAAACCAAATTTATTTGAATCCGAAAGAAGTAGCCAAGCTCTGTCGGTTCGACAGGAAATTTCACAGAAAGCGGTTTATTTTGAAGATGCCTATGCGCAGTATGGCTAAGCGATGGAGGGAAGGGGAGGGAACCAAGAGCAGTAAGATCAACGGCTGTAGGGCTCTGAGCGGATGGAAGGGATCAAGTGAAGGAAGGAGGGAGAGATCAGCAGTCGGAACGGCCTTGGGTGGAACGAAACGGGGGATGCAATCTATACCCTATCAAACGAAACCGAAGATATTTTAGCGTTGGTTTTCGTTTCAGTTGGAAGTTCGTCTCGTTCCAAACCGGTTCAAGGCTGGAACCAGTTCCAAGTTCAATTCCACTCAGAACGACCCATCACTACCATTGGTAGTATATCTGATGAAATATCTACAATAGAAGAAGATCTCGGGACCATTTTATTTTCAGATGCCCCGAAGGACTGTCAGGAATGGAATGGGAAACAATTGAACAATCTTGTTCTTGTTAAATTTCAAACAAAAACTTAACGAGTATGAGGAAACTGGATGTTTTGTGATTTCCCATACTTTGAAAAGAAAGCATTAGACATGAAGTTAAAAGAGAAATAGCTAAAATAGATAATATATTTTTAGATAGATCATTGATGGTGAAGTTGAAATGCTATATTAGGATTTTTATTTTAAAGGAGAATTTCTCATAACTACTAGAGAAATTAGCCCTATGGAAAAGAAGTCTATTGGAGATCGCATCTCCAGTTAATTGTTTAGGTTCTCAAGGATGATAGTTGAATATTTGCTTTGGTATTTTGGTAAGTAGTGCACTTGCATTACAATTTTTATACATTTATTATTGCTTTGTTCATTCATTTGCTGATTTGATTTCGGTCACTGAAATTCAGAACATAAAGAGCTGATATAATAACTTGGTAACCTTAAATGTAATATATCTTTCTAGGTTTAAGCAAAGAACATAGAGAGTTAACCCCATAGAACAAATTAACAAGTAATAATACTTTATTTAAAACATTAACCAGCTCCTACCATCCAATTACAATATTAAAAATAGGTAAGATAAGGAGATAACTGACTGATATGGTGCACCAAGAAAACCTTCCAGGTTTGGAACTAGATAATTTTTAAAGTTTAGATTGATAATAAATAGTGTTTGTTTCAATCTGTAACAAATATTTTTTTAATTAACAGTTTCTATAGAAAGGAATGTTGTCTCAGTCCTTCCTGCCCTAGTTGTAGTACATAAGTACGCAAAGCCCGCTTCCCCTCCCCTCAAAAAAGGGAATGTTTGTGGGTACAATGAAGTTTTCACTACCTTGTAGTTATTAAGTATACACACTTATTAAATCAATGTAAATACTTACAATTTTACCAAAAACTGGAGCTGTTGCAAAAACTACTAATGCATAAAAACTAAACACGAATCCTGAGACAGAGGTGCTCATTCCTTTTAAAGCAGCCTACAAAGTAGCAGCTATTAATTTTGTAGTAGATAAATTAAAATTTAAAAAAAAATATGATAATAAAACAAACCTCTTTTGGAAAAAATGGAGCCATTACTGACATAGAACAAAAACTAATAAATTCAGCAAGAGAAAGAGTAAATAAAACAAAAATTTGCTCTTTTGTGAATTTACAAAGTACTGAAGGTTTAGGGTGTCTCTGAGTTCGAAGAAGCCGATCCCTAGATCTAAACAAAAGTAATAAACATTCAATTTTATACTTATTAACATTTAAATAATAAATTATTAGAATTTTTATTTACCGGCAAAATTCTCCATTTGCACACTGTTCAGTCAGAGAATTCTGCATAAATACCGAATAAGATTCTGACTTTGATCGCATTCTTCTCGGAAGAGAGGTGTTTCTGCTGCCTTTGTCATCTTTGTGTTTGTTTCCTCCAGAGCTACCAGCAAAAAAACAATCAATTCTTAATATATAACAAAAACAAATTGCAGTGGGTTCATTACTAAGGCTGATGAAATTCTCTGTAATTGATATTTAATTTTTATTGACAATGTTGGAAAACATATATCATTTATTTCAGAGTACATATTCACTCTTAAAACCCATTAATTATTCACTTGCTTACTTTTATTTTTATTTTTTTTTGGAAAATCCGCTGTTTATAATGAGGTTAATTTTATACAGTTAATAAAACTTCACTTGCCTACATCTCAGACCCAGTATATTCCTTGATAGCTCTTTGATTACTTCCTGACTCAGAACTGCTATATACCCTAACTAGGCAATAGTGAACTACTCATTACTAGTTTAACAGACGCTAAAAAACTAACAACTACTGTTTGTAGATAATAATTACTTTTTTGAAGTTGAAGTACGTCGTTAAAAACAAAAGTAGTTAAATAATTTTATTTAAAGAGTAATTATTTTAGCTTTTAAATACGGGTTGAAAATTAAATGAAGCTGCTGATGAACTTAACACAAAATTTACATATAACAGGATCTAGATATTATCTTCAAGATGCAATATGATGTTTGTATATTTTGTTTTATTTAATTAATAATATTTGTCAGTTTATCATAATATTCGAATAACTCAGCCAATTTTCATGTGATTTGGTAATTAAGTTTCCTCCATACCTAAAACCCTTTTAGTATGGTTAAATGACCACAACGTTTTTTTATGAGAGAACGTTTATCTAATAAGGAGTAAAGTGTGGTCTAGGCATCATAAAAAGATGCCAGATGTGAGATTATGAAAGATGACCGGCAGGCTGCACGGAAAAAAATTGAGAGTTGGCAAAGAAGAGTGTAAGACAGAAAAAAATTCGTCGGGAGTGCCTAATAAAAGAGATTATGTAGCTATCGTTTTTTTTTTCGTACAATATGGAGCGAGAAACTGTTTCGGGCACTATGCTACGCGTTTGTAGTGTCTCGCCAGTAGCGCTGCATAGCGTCGTGTCGTAAATTTTCGCTGACCCATTCATTTGTGTTTGTTACAAAAACCGAGCTGCGACATGTCACACCACTATTAATTTCGTCCCTCATATTCCCCCATTTTGATTTTGGTAGCGTGGTGTACGGAGGCCTCTCTGCATCTCAGGACGCAAGATTGAAGAAGCTCATGAACTGTATGTATCTCACCACTACACAAGATTAAAATGGATATTTCCCTCCTTCCGAAGACAGTACTTCCTTGGTTCGTTCCTTTACAAACCACTTTCCTCTCAGTCACCTCCCTATATCCTAAAAGCATTAACATTAAAATCATCAGTGAGTTCCCGCAAAACCAGATCCCGTTCCTCAGACCTCTACCTAACTTCCTTCAACACAACATCCTTCAAACGTTCCTCCACTCATAATAGCTTTAAATACCGTTTTTTCGTTTACTTATTAGAAACTCAATCTAATAGTAATATCATTGAAGAAAATATTTTTTAAAATGAAATATGAATATTCAAAATGTAATATTGATTATGTACATAATTATTTTAATACTATTACACTAAATTTGTATAATTGGTTTCAGCATAATTATATTTTTTTATCAGACAAGATACATTATTTTTCCGTATAATTTATATCTCTTAGCTTTGTCTACTGTATTTTTTCATTGAATATTTTTTTGTTTTTTCCTAATTTGTTTTTGTAGCTTATTTTAAATTTCTAACCTTAAGATTTTACTTTGTTTTTCATGTGTTATTTTAAAACATGTGTTATTACTTTATATTTTAATTTAAATTTCTTTTAGGCCGCCAATAATTGTTCATTATAATTGTTCTTAAGGGGCAATAGCCCCAGAATAAAATTTATTTTAATTCATTCATTCATTCAAATATACGTGACTGAAAGACGTATTTACAACATTAAAGGCACCAACGACTTGAACGGTGAAAGTTCAGTATGTTATTGGATCTTGCAGAAGCAATTAAGGACAATGGAGACGAGACAGACACAGACCACAGTTTGAACAAGACGTTAGTAAAGAGGGAAATGAAGTCAAAGATGATTTTTATTCAGGCAAGGGCACAGTAACAAAGAGGTCACAGTAGTTACAAGAACTGGGGGAGAAGACAATGATGGCATCGAATATTTTCGACTAATCATGAAGTTGAAATGGTTCATGTTCCTTCTAAGATGTACGCGTTTCGATGATGTCCAATCCAAAGAATAAAGGAGAAAGCGCTTTAAGTTAGCTTTAGTTCGTGAAGTGTTTGAAATGTTCGTGGCAAATTGTCAAAAATCAGGTTCAGTTGAAAAGGAGGTAACAGTTAGTGAGAAGTTGGAGAGGTTTCGCGGAATGAGCTCTTTCAGACACTATATTTCGTCAAAGCCAAACAAGCACGGCCTTAAAATTTATGCCTCAGTTGACGCGAAAATGTTTTATACACATAATTTGGAGATTTGTGCTGGCAATCAACCCGAAGGACCATATAATGTCAGTAATAAACCAAAGATGTAGTTTCTAGACTTGCAAAACCTTTGTTTTGATCAGACAGAAATATTACATACAATAATTGGTTTACCAGCCTGGAACTGTTACAGTAAAAAAGGAAAGATGTCATTGCAATCTCTATTATGCACTATGACAAAGTTGATAAAGAAATGGAAAAAGCTCAAATAATACTTAAAAATTTAACAGAAGCTGGTGTAGACAAACTATGCGCGACATATAAAGTGCTAGAAATGTTTCTAGGTGGCCTATGGTCATTTTGTTTGCCTTACTCCATATAGAGGGAATCAATTTACAAATTATTTCCATAGCTAATAATTATACGGGATTACTAAAACGCAAAAACAAACGATCCTATTTGAAATCATTAGTTAGGCAGTAACGTTTGAAACAACTGCAGGGAAGTTTGCAGACGTCCGAAATGCCTATTGAACTACAAGGATGACTTCGTCAGTTACAGTCTATATAGAGATGCTCTAATTGCAGAGTACTAAAGAAAGATCATGTTATTCGCATTTTGTTGAATATGAGAGAAAAACAAAAATTGTATTATGGCTGCACTATGATAAAAGGCTTATTAACCCTTTTCAGTGTACTAATGTACACCATAATGCGATATTTTTTTTGGAGGGACCATCATTCAAATACACTAAATGAGGTTACAAAACAAAAATTGTAATAAATGAATGTACATTTTTTCTTTTTATACACATTTATTCAATATCAGACCAATAAAAATGAAAAAAACAAAACAGGTAATTTAAATGTTTTTAAATATGTATGCTTGATCTGAAAAGGGTTAATAAAAATTGACCAAGTTTCAACGAAATTCAAATAACATGATCTAGAATTAAGAGATGTACGCCTAAAGATGGGATGCAATTTTTAAAGCTTTTAACTGTATGCTTAAAATTATTAAATTAGAAATGGAGAATAAATGCATAAGTAATGATGAGATTACTACAATAATTAACTTAAAATTATATATAATAAATAACAATGTTTATAAAAGAGATTTTGGAAAACAATGTTTTAGTACTCTCTATAGATTTCCTCTTACTAACAATTGGTAAAAAGTTAGTAATTATGACAATGTACTGTCTAATTGTCGGACTAAATACCCCTCCAGTTTCATAGAAAATAAAATAGTTGAAAAGAGAGTACTATAAATAAGCAATTATGACAATCATATTAAAATTTTACTACCTTAAAAGTTAATTTTCCCTACTTAAGGCAGTCTTGAAAATATGTTAACCTGGAATAATAGAACATTAAGCTAAAAACGGAAGAAAATATATAATTTTATAAGGCAACATAAGCTTACAGAACCCCTATAAAAAAATATTTAAAATGAAGTTGATACAAACAAATAAAAAAATAAAATAGGCCAACATTATATTTCAAGAATGGTATAAATAAACTATAGGAAAAATAATAAATTTTAATGTTTAATACTGCATTTAACAAACATATAGAAACATATTAATCAAGCATACCAAATAAAAGAGGATAAAGGTATTCGAAAAGACGATCGTCAATAATTATTAATGTTTGAGTATAATTGCTTTGAAAATAATAATACATAAAAAATTAATGCTGCACATTTAAAAATAAAAATAAAAATAAGCAACATACCTTCAATCTTTCAAACATTATACATATTTTTTTTATCAAATCACAACATTTCAAGTAATTTTATTATGTTGGACATTTGGTAAGTCTACTAAATATAACCTTAATTTAGTTATATTTCTCTTTAACAACGAAAACACTCAGAATTTTTTTTTTAAATTTAATTGACTAGTTTAATCTTACCTTCCATCTTATCAAATCAATAAAATAATCACTTTGTTCATTAGAAAAATTTAATAAAAACAGGCTATGGCCCTTGTTGAAATTGAAAATGTTGATTACATTAAAAACTGATTTCTTACGATACGCCTGGAAAGTATGACATATTGCATAAGAGAATATAATATTGAAATCCTAAATCCCGAGCTTTTTATTCTTTCAAAGGGATAATTTATTTATTTTTAAATCAATAAGTAATATCTTAAGGGAACAATTTTTTGGTTTCTTAAAACGATACAAAAGAATATTATCAACAAACCATGAGATGTGCAACCAATGTAAATCAAAAATGAATAAATTAGCATTCAATAAATAGAAAAACACCAAGGGCATAATTTATACATTAATATTAATAAAAAATAAAATAAAATCATTACCTTAGATGTGGTTGGGCAGGAGACATGAAAAAGAATTATCTTAATTTGAATAAGACACTCGGGTACTTCAGGTTTAAGAGTGAGGGAACAAATGTTTACTCTTATTTTATTGACACTGATAAAATATTACTATGGGTAGAGTAATATCATTCAGTAGACACTTGAATAACAGGTAAAATTACAGTATCTACTTAATATTATTAAAAAAAATCAAGGTGAAATATCATTTTGAATAACTTTTAACTAAAATAATCAGCACTACAATAAATTTAATTGTAACTTAGTTTCCAACACAAACCTGAAAACAAATATAACTACTGCCAAAAATCATGATAATATATATTTATAGATTAATTTTCATTTTCTTAAAAATTAAAGCAATTTAAATCATTAAAATATATGGAGACAAAGGGGCAAAAAAAAAAAAAAAAAAAAAAAAAAAAAAAAAAAAAAAAAAAAAAAAAAAAGAAAAGGCATTTCTGTTTTTACATAACGTTATATGTATTTAAAATCTGTACATAAAATAAAAAGTTCAAGAGGCATCATCAGTGTCTAACTGGTCTTCAGACAATTCTTCCCATTTGTCTTCTGATTCGCTTCCTTCGCCATCCAACAATAAACTTTCCCTTTCATCTGAGGAGTCTGATTAAAAATAAAATTATTTATTAGTAATAAATTACAATTACATACAATTTAGTTTTTATTATGTATAAATATTTTTCTAACAAAAAATAATATGTAAATGATAAAAAAAAAATTTAACACAAGCTTAATATAAATCAAGCATTTATAAAGAACAAGTTAATAGTAAACAATAAATATAAACAATTTAGAAAAATAAAACATAAATAATAGAAAAATGTTTTCTAAGGGTACCTTAAATTATTAAATTGTTGCTTAAAGAAATGTTTGGATTTACCATTTAGTCACTTCAATTTGATCTGAATGAATGCATTATGATAATTATAGTAAATTAATCAGTGTATTTTGCATACCAAGAGATATAAACATGTCTCCGGATATTAATGCAGGATTTCATGTTTTCATTACTTCTCTTTTTACGTTTGCCGTATTATTTCTTTGCATTCATGTTTTCATTCACAAAATATCTTCCAAACAAATGTTTTTTAACCTTAGTAATATGTCACTGTTACTGACACCATTTAATATTACTGACACTAACGATTTACATTGAAAATTTATTTAGCAAAGAATACAACACAAACTATCCTTCTATTTTATAATCATTCAAAAATATTTTCATTTCCATAGTTTGTTGTAATGTAATAAAAAAAATATTTACTTCCATACTAAACACTCATTTTTTAATTTAAAACAAAATAGTAAATTCATTTTGTTATGTATGTAACATAGACTCCTCTGGTGGATATAATTAGTTTACCAAATAATTTTGTTTTAATTTTCATGGAAAAAATCTCATAGGATCAATTAAAATATTTATTGGGTTGTCTGAAATTAATGAAGATTTATAGTTTTAATTTTATTTTATCAAAATGCTTTCCATTACTTTCAATACATTGCTGCCAAAAAATGATTAACTTTCCTATGGCATGTGAATAGAAGTTTGAGTCTTTTGAACTAACAAATTTTAAAAACACATTTTGCATTGAATTTTGATTAGGAAATTTTTTATCTCTTAAAAAGTAGTCAATGTGTCTGTAAAAATAGTAGTCTGTTGACAAGAGGGTGGACGAAACAGAGTCTCATAACCAACCCCTAGCAATTTTCTTGGGGACAAATGTGAGACGTGGGGCCTCACAGACATGATACACAATGGAGCCTTTCTGATTTATTAGAACAATATATTTGGGCATTGATTGTTTTGCCAGGATTCAAGAAGCTGCAGTGAATTTACCCAAATGAAGTCCATCAGACATTAACCAATCATTACCTTATTTTGACCAGTTAAAGGTTTTGGAAAATACATTTCTTCTCCTTCATTGAGCCACATACCAGAAGGTTTGGAATTATAGGGAATCCTCCACTTTTCATCACAAGTGATTATTCTGTCTACAAAAGATTCTTCTGTTTAAGCAAAGCAGTGCAGTGCAAACTTCATAACAGTGATTTTTTTTGGCAATCAGTTAACGCAAGAGGTTTTAAAGATGGTCAGCAATAGTTGATTTGCGAACAGAGATTCCCTTTCAGTTGTCAAACAGATATTCTGGGGTTTTCTCTGATAAACGCTCTAAGAACATCATTATCAAAGATAGTAGTCCTTTGATCTCCCTCTTGAAATTCTTTAAAACACTTTTGAATGGTGTAAACACTCGCACTGTCATCACCACAGACTTTGTTAATGTTTCTGGCCATTTGGGCTCCATTCCAGTTAAAAATTATAAAACGAAAATTATGCTTTGAAATCTTAGTACAAACTGGATTATATCCAAACAGTGACATTTTCTTCTTCTGCATAGCCCTACTATCTTTGTTAGGTCTTGGCCTCCTCAATGAGCACATTCAGCTGCAATATTTGCTAAATGCTCAGCAAAAAAATATTGTAAATCGAGGACAGGTTGATAAAACCCAATTTAAAAGGGATCTAATGTTCTTATTTAAACTAAACTATACCATTTTAACTATAATTTTATAAAACATTTATTTTTTAATTAACTAAGTTTCTGTAACAATTTTTTTTTATTTAACAGATAATAATTACAAATTTTAAGAATTTCTGCTTAATACTTTCTATATATACTTTCAATATGGGCTCTAGATTTTTAATTTAGAACCCACTGGAAATGAAAATCTTAAAATGAATATTAACTGTAAGGATAGTAATAGGAATAAGCATAAAAACATGCGGAAATGCACAAAATCAAGAATAATCATTTATAGATTCCATAAAATACTTAGTTTATTATTAGTAAAAATATTATATACTACAATACCTTCTTCTTGATAAAACAAAACTGAGTCCTCATTTTTGGGTGATTGGTCTTGTGGAGAATCCAACTGAGATATAATGTGGTCTAACCTCCCAGAGAGGCCCCTCAGAGGACCTAGTACAGCAAGCCTACTTTCAATAAGTGCCTGGAGGGAGGCCAACAGCCCAGAAGTACTACCATTGGCTAACAATTGACTGGAGTGTTGCCTCAGCACACCTTTAAGCCACATACACCCGACTATACTCCTACAGGTTTCAAAATTAAGAAGTAATTAATGAAATGTATTCATATATTTATAATAATACCTGCCTAAATCATATATTTTCATTTATATTTATAATGATATTAATATAAAATAAAAAAAAAAAAAAAAAAAAAAAAAAAAATAGACTTATTAGAAAAAACTATTTTAAAAAAAATTTAAATGCTATAAAAACACCAACATTTTCATTTTTTGTCCAATTTGATCCACATATAATTCATTTTAAGGTAAAATCGTCTTGTATATTATTTTAAACAAGATTGAATTTGCGAAAAAATGAGACCATCGTTTTCTTAAACCTAATAATTCACTAAGTTCTGAAGATCATATTTTTTAGTTTTCACTAATTTTTTGCACCAAAGAAAATTTTTTCTCAAAACAGCTATTCAAAGTTAAAGAGTATGCATACAAATTTTAGAAATAGGGAAAAAAATTCTGCCATTAATATAAAAATAACAGTAAATATTATCAAAATATAATATTGAAAGATTTTTAAACAGTGTGAAATTATTAGTATAGCATGAATAATTTCAGATTCATCAGCTGTAATGATTCATTATTTTAAGTATGCTAGGAAAATTTCCATTGTTAGGATTCCTTAAACCTATTATTCTCAATGCCACTGTAGTTGTAACAAGAGAAGAGAGAGAACAGAAGTGCCCTTTTCATATGCTATTTCTTTATTTAAACAATTTACTAATTGATATCTGTAGACAATAATTTATGAATTTTGCGCAGTTCAAAGCTGATATTATGAAACAGTGTCTGGAAAAATTGACTATGGAGAAAGGGATACATCTAACACAGACTGTAAGTTTGACCCTGACTATGGAGTTTGTAATACCACAGATACTGAAATGAGAAAACTCATGGCCTAATAGTCATGTAAGGGGTATAGTTGCAAAGAGAAGGCTGTTTGGGGCCTATCAATATACTTATCAACAGATAATTATATAAGTGAAAGTATACGGGTATCTTATCTTATCACTACTTACACAAAATATTTGGGTATCTTATCACACCTGGTGTGAGAGATTCAGGGTCAATTCAGCTACTGCTGACTGTGGTCACCAGGGCACACTAGTTTGTGTCTCATAAGGCAGGATGTCTTGATGGGAGCAGTAACTCTTGACATCCTACAGTGAGAAAGTGCCATGAAATGTAAAATAAAGAAAAAGGAAGGTCAATTTTCAAAGTATTCTCAGGGATAGATAAACAACGATATCAAAAACTAGAAGATAATCAAAGAGGATATAACAGAAAGAATGGAATTAAAAGTGCATAAACATTCCTAAAGGGGCTGCCTTGACAAAGGTTTATATATTATGGTACTTAACAGATTAAAACTCTTAACAACAAACAAGAGGAATTAATGGAGTTCAAATATTATAAGGTTGAAAACAGCACTGGGACTGCCCTAACTGCAGTGTAGCCAGTTCAAAAATGGATCTCCAGGGCTATCTATATATTATCTACCTAGTTTTAAAAAAAAGGGAGTAATACCCTGAAGAAGTACTTTATCACTACTATAAGGCATCCAGCTGCAAAGCAAAATGGGTTCTCCCAGGATATATTTCATTTTGCGACCCATAATTCTAAAATTTGCATGTAAATCTATGTTGAATAGCTGTTATCTTTTGATTTATTGTATTCAAAGAGGGCGATTTGGTCTCTTTTAGTCATAAATTTGGCAATATAGTCTCTTTTCGTTCAACTTAGAAATGTTTACAGTTAGTTGACAAAAATTTAGATTCCCTAATTAAAAAACCAGTGAAAAGTGGAAACAATATTCTAAAATTTATTGTTAATATTATTAATATTTTTTTCAATTTAAATTAATATTAGATCTCTGCTTAAACCAGTCCCAAGTTTGTTTTAAAAAGACAAGGGTAGAGGTCAGGGATGGCATCCCACCCATGTCAAATATTTTGCCATGAATCCTACCTACTAACAGCTACTATGATGTCTGCTAATGTTAATATTAATATTTATGTGGAGACCCATTTGGATTTAGGAAGGGAGGGGTATCAACCCACCCCTGAAGTAGTGACTGATAGAAGGCCTCTGAATTGACAAGTTTTATAAACAATGAGAATAATAATCTCCATCTAGGGATTTGAAATACTAGAGGAGCTTACTTCAACTACAGGCCTGGAGAAAGAATTGAAAAAATATAAAATATAATGTTTCATGGCCCAACTGGAGATCAGGTAGAGGAATGTGGACTTGTAGAAATTAAAAAATACATCCACATCACCAACAGTAACAGACAAAATATTTTGGCACAGGTTTTATGACGGAAAAAAAAAAAAAAAAAAAAAAAAAAAAAAAAAAAAAAGAGTAGAAATATTTTAATAGATAACCAGGGAATGAATATGTGAATCTATTATGTTAGACTTGGGAGAAGGTTTTTTTTTTAAAAAAAATCAGAATTATAAGTATTCAGATATCAACAGAGGAAAAATACGATGAAATAAAGGACGAGTTCTATGTGACTGTGGAAAGATTATACAAAGCTCTCTCTAGCTATGACTTTAAGATCATAATTAGGTGACTTAAATGCCAAAATAGAAAAGTTTTTATACTTACCAATGGTAAACATAATCAATGCAATGACAATGGTTTTTTAAAAGTTTCACAGAAGACAAGGGACTCAGAATTGATAGCACTTACTTTAAGCACAAAGTAATGAGGGAATCCCTTGACAACATGATGAGGAACGAAATTGATCAAGTATTGAAGGACTCGTGACATGCTTCACACATCTTAGACATATGGAATTCTGTGATAGCGATCACTTCCTTTTTAAAGCCAAGTACAGGCAGAAGTTTACAAGAAAAAAATGGTGCAAAGCAAATTCCAAAAATGATTAAGTGAGAACAAGGCTACCATTTTGACACCTTTGCAAGGTGTCTCTCTAGGGAAGAGATAAAAATTATTCAATTCAATGCTAGGTAAAATTTTACAGAGCTATTATGTTATTTAATTCATATAGTACAAAATTCCTTAATAACGCAAGATTTATGATTTACATTGAGATTTTTTACTAGCATAACTCTTACTTTTTATAATAACGATAAATTTACATTTTAACATGAAAATTGTTAGTGGGGTTAATCCATCAATAGTAAGACAGTTTCCCAAATCTCCTTAATTGAAATTCTACTGTATTTATATATACACTAATTCATATTTTATTGATAAGTTTATACAATCATAAAACTATATTAAATATATAGGAAACTTATATATACAACTAAATTTTTAAAAAGTATATTCATCAAATTTATAGCTCAATGAAAGTTAATCATAGCATAATTTTGAAAATAAGGAACATAGGCACAATTTTAACACTCACGAAAATGTTCTTCCTAAAATCATAGTATTGAGTTGGACTATGAGAGGAGACAATGCTGAAACTGGTAGTTTAGATACAGTTTCAGATATCACTTGTGGATCTTTCCTGAAGAGTACTGACTCCAGAAGAGACTTATCTTTACTTTCCAACCCCTAAAAAATAATCAAACACTTTAGTTAACCAGTTAAAAAATAATATATCAAACAGATATCAACATGTTTCTGTTTTCAAAAGAAAATATAACCACCATAACCTATCTGCAGTAAATAAACTAAGAAATGGCATTCTGTCAATAATAAAAATAAAAATAAAGTGAGCAATAAACATAGAGCCATTAACAGAAGAGAACAACAATTTTTATGGAAATTTTTTTATAAGTATTATAATTAAAAGTTATCGATACATCAAAATATATGTATATATTATTTTCTTTATACAACCAACCTAAAGTCTATGGTATTCGTGACAGAAGAAGCAGAAGGTACTCACTTATTGACAAGAACATTTGAGCAGGCACTAACAGGTTTTAAGTAAACTAGCAATGATTGTTATCAAATTTTCTAATCAACTAGTGAGTACCTTCCATTGCTTCTGTTACATTATGTTAGAAGAATTCGATGATCTTACAAAAGGAGATATCGAAGACTCAATAATCTTACCTCTTATTGAAGATGAAATAGTGCTGATTGTTTCTGATACTCCTGAAAGCGAAGAATTTAATTATAATGAACAAGGTAATTCTGTTTACTCCTACAATTAAAAGTCTTCAAGAGCTGAGTTATTTAGGCAATTATGTTGACTGACAAGACATACATGAAGCTAAAATAAGGCTTTCATATGCCCTTGCTTTATGTACTCTATTCTTTTCAATAAGAAAGATGCAAAAGAATGATGTATTTATTTTTTTCAAACTTTAAGAGATAAAATAATTAAAGCGACTAGTGGTACTTTTGTTAAGGGCTTTATAATTATTTGATGTGGACATAAAAACTAATCTATTAATAAAAATAATATCTATAGGCTACATAAATCCTAGAATTCTTCACCCAAAATTTTTACCACATCATTGCAGTCTCTGAAACCTGGCTGAAACCTTATATTCCTTCTTCCTCAATTTCCCTCCCTAACTACTCCATCATCTGTCACGACCGGGTCAACCGGATCGGAGGCGGAGTAGCACTATATGTTCATGATAGTCTGAAGTCCCGAGTCATGCATCTTTCTCCTCCCTCAAATCTCCCAAACATTGAGTATCTCTTTGTTGAAATATCCTTTAATTCCCATTCTCTCCTGTATGTAGTGGCCTATCGTCCCCCTCATGTTCCCTTTGACCAATCATTCGAATCTAACCTTTATTATTATGTTCCTCTCTACTCCAATATAATCATCTCCGGTGACCTGAATACCAATCTCCTATCTAACTCCTACGACAAAACCTATCTTGAAAACCTCTTTTTTTCCCTTCACCTTTTTATTGTACCATTTAATTACAAAGAAGACGAGAGGCTGCCCGTAGACGCTTCAGACGCACCAGGCTTGAAGATGACTATCAAGCGTTTAAGCTTCTTAGAAATTTAACACAATCCACGATCCGGCGAACTAAATCCAATTTCTTCCACGAAGCCCTCTCATCTGCACCCGATCCTAAATCCAAATGGCTGCTCCTCCGCAAACTTTCCTTGTGTGATCCTCCTAGTTCCTCTCCCTCGGGAGTCTTTCCTGTCACTCCAGACGAGTTAAATTCCTTTTTTTTCGTTTCTTCCTCTTCATCTGCTCCTTCTCGACCCTCCCAGTCCTCACATCCGCCTACATTTAACGATAATAATTTTTATTTTTCTTATATCACTCCCTCTGATCTAATTACCTCCATTATGAAGTCTCAATCCAACTCATCTGGTTTAGACGGCATTCCTGTTAAATTATTGAAATTATGCCTTCCTGAAATCCTACCGGTTCTCCTCTTCATATATAATTTTTCCCTCCAAAACTCTGTATTTCCCACTTCCTGGAAAAAGGCCGTAATCCATCCCATTAACAAGAACCCAAACCCTATATCCCCAAAGGACTACCGCCCTATATCCATACTTTCTAACCTTTCAAAGCCCTTAGAAAGATTGGTGCAATCCCAAATTTCCAATTTCCTAGAAGATTCCAAGTTACTCGATCCCTTCCAGTCTGGTTTCCGTCCCGGCTTCTCAACACAATCCGCCCTCATCAAAATTATCACTGACATCCAAGCAGCGATGGATAAAAAAGAACTGACCATCCTGATCCTCCTTGATTTCTCTAAAGCATTCGATTCCTTAGACCATAATATCCTTTTTTCCAAATTGAAATCACTTAAATTTTCCTACAGCGCTCTGCTTTGGCTTCAATCTTTCCTTTCCCACCGCACCCAAGCAGTCGCCACCCCTAACCAAGGTCTATCCTCTTTCCTCACTCTACAATCAGGAGTAGCTCAAGGCTCGAGCATTTCCCCTCTACTGTTTAATTCCTACATCAATGATCTTCCCCATTCAATTCACCATTGTTCCCACCATCTTTACGCCGATGACTTCCAAATTTACTTCTCCTTTCCTCCATCTGAAATGTTAGCTGCGTTTTCCAAAATTCAGGAAGACCTAGACGAAATCTGTGCCTGGGCAAATCTGAACAAATTAACGTTAAACGCAGCTAAAACTCAAGCAATTGCCATAGGATCACATTCCCTTCTTCATTCAAATGCCAACATTCCCACATTATTCCTTAATGGTCATCCAATAACTTTCCATTCCTCTGTTAAAAATTTAGGCTTAACCATTGATCAAACCCTCTCCTGGAAATCCCATATTGCACAAATCTCCCGAAGGTCGATCGGTATCCTAAAACTATTTCACCGCTCCCGTCACCTCCTTCCCCTTCCCACACGCAGACTCCTAGTATCCTCCCTTATCTTCCCCCAATTTGACTACGGTTGTGTGATATATGGCGGGCTCTCGACGGTTCTTGAGGACAGATTAAAACGCATCATGAATTGCTTCATTAGGTTTGTCTTCGGAACCTCGAGACGTTCCCATGTTACGCATCTCTACACTGAGTTAAATTGGCTGTTCCCCTCCTTCCGCAGAAAATACTTCCTAGGCACCTATCTATACCAAGTTATCAACACCCGTCACCCTCCCTTTATTTACAGTAACCTGAAATTCAAGTCCGCTATCAAATCACTTCATACAAGATCTCGTCTTTCCGATCTCTATACTCCATCCCACAGAAGTACTGCATTCCAACATTCCTTCCTTGTTCGATCCTCTACTCTTTGTAATTCCCTCCCCCCCCCCCCTGTATCCGCAATGCTTCTTCCCTTGGAACATTCAAATCACTATTCTTTCACCATCTTCTTTCCCTCCAACTCGACGCTCTCTAATTGTAAGGATGTATATACTATATATGTAATCGTCTAATTTAATTACTAAGACTGTCAGACATAAAACATAAGTATAAATTATATTTTAATTATGATGTTTTAATTGTTTGTAATGATAATTTTTGATTTTCTATCTTTTATTTTTCTTCTGTTCTTTTTTTTTTCTCTTTTGCAATTTTATTTACAATATTAACCTCTATTTTCTATACTCATTTTTTTCACCCTCTTTTTATTTAAAGTTTTTTCTTTTCCTAGTTTTTCTCTGTATCTTTTTTTCATACATATTTGTATTCAGTTTATCTATGTTATTTTACTTTTAACAGCCTCTCGGCCAGTTATGATCTTACTTTATGTTATTTTATGTTATTCTTAAGGGACTTTGTCCCAGAATAAAGTTTTCTTTCTATTCTATTCTATTCTAAATATATAAAGTATATTTTATCAGTAGATGAAAATAGAACTTTATTATCAGGAACAAATACAAAAAATCGTTGATTACTCTTAAATGAAACAAATGTTGTTTGTATTTTCTGAAAATTTATACTCCTATACTCCAAAAAACAAAATTAATGCAATACTCATTTTTTTAAATTTATAAATCTTAAATGTCAGATTTGTCAGGGTTTAAAAATCTGATAACTCAATTAAAAATTTGTCAGGGTTTAAAAATCTGATAACTCAAGTTTATTATATAGAATATGAATAATTATGAATTATGAATAACCCCACTACATTCCAATCTTTGTGTCACTTTACTGTGAGGTTGCCAGGAGGTTCAGTGTTCATTGCATGATTAGTTTAAGTATACAATTTTACAGATCCACTAAAGAAATGGATGGCAGGTTTAGTTTATTTATATCCAATCCTTGAGAAATCACTTTATTAGCATAAATGAACTCAAAAGTCAGGTGGGCTCATCATGTTTTGATTTCAGCTGAACAGTAAGGGGTAATTAAACAAAGCAAGACCAAGTCCCAGCACCCAACTAGTGAACCTCTTCATCACTCATGAGCTCACAAAGGAAACTACCTTCAATTAGTTGATAAGCACATCAATTAAAATTTATAGAACTGCAAAAGAGTTTTTTATACTGATGAGATAATGATAGATTTGAGGTCATCAAACTCCATTTTTTTTAAATGGTTTTCTGCTCAATAATGAATAAATTACTCAAAACCATGTTTTCTGACTTAGTGTGTCTCATTTGCAACCATTGCAGGCTTGTGATATTATTGACTTAAAATTAATCTGTAGCATTTTATTCTGAATATCTAACACTAGTAGATAAGGTGGTTATGTCCTGAATACTAAAATTTCTACCAATCCAGGGCGGCCACCAAGTCAGACAAAAAAAAATTCAAGCACAATTCCAGGCAAATTTTGATAAATAACTTGTGGTCTGTTAATATCTTTTATGATTCTCGTTGATTTTATCAAGTATATTTTTTATGATTAATGAACAATTAACAAAAATGATAACTAGATTTTTTAGAATACAAATATATTCTTTATCAATGATTTAGTTTTAAAAAAATTCAAACTCACAAATTAAAGGCTCGTTCTAACGAGTCAAGTTTAGTTGATCAATTTTAATTTAACAACAAAAATTATCGTTCAAGCAAGAGTCATCTTTTAGTTAAATCCGCCATCTTTCAAGTGTTGACATGTTTGAACCTTTGGATCACCCAACTGGCTTTCAGTTTGTATTACTGTACAAGTGCTCGTATGTTGTGTTTTTCGTAATTTCCAAATTTCCCACAAAATGAATGTCAAGTGGTCCTAATCATGTTTAAATTTTTAGAAATATAGAGTAAGCACAATTTTCTTTGAACCATTGTTTGGATAATTATAAAAATACAGCTGCACAGGAACAAACATTGAGAAATATAACAAAAGAAATGGACATTTCTACTTTAACCCATTCAACGCGGAGAGCATTATTTAATGCTCCTGTCTGTCAACATTCAAACTGATGTGGTGGAGGCTCCGATCGTCGTATTTGCTTCAAACCTTTTCTCCGACCCTCAGTTGGGTTTTCACCATTGAGAGAAAAAGTGCGTTTCTGGTTATTGTACTTTTAAGAGCTTCGGTTGATCAAAATTTCTAAAGGAAAGTTTACCCTTTAAATATTTAAATGTACATTCAATATGCACTTGAAATGCAAATAATTTTATATTTCAATGTGTTTAATATTGGAATCTTAATTTAAATAAATAAAAACAATCGTGTAATACGTTTTTATATTTTTTAAACCTATTTTTTGTTAATTTTTTTTTTTTTATATTTTTAGTTTGTGAATTTTAGTAAGTAGTAATTTATAAGTTTTTATCATAAAATAATTTGTAAATATTTTATAATGTTTATTCATAAATATTCTAAATTTATTGTAAATATTGTGGAAATAGTAAATTACAAAAAATAGTTTTAGTTTTGAAATTGTATTAGTTTTATATAGTACTAGCTGAAAGTGCCCCTGCTCCGCTACGGTTTAATATCATTAGGATTAAGGACAACTTAAATTAGTAAAAGTTAAGCTTAATGCTGATAATTATTATTACTTAAATAAATCATTCTTAGAATAATTTCCATAAGTAAATTTGACAATTTGCAGAAGTTAATTTTTTTTATTTTAACAGCCCTGCAGTGAAGCTTGATGGCAGCACTACCATCTTACCCAGCTCCATACCAGACCATCAGCTTCTCTTATGGCATCCTTCAAGTGAATATTGTCTTCACTTCTCATTTTTTGTCTTATTCGAATAAAGTTTAGTGTTTCTGTTTCTATTTTTCCTTACATATCAAGCACAAATTGGTTGAGGAGATTACGAAGGTAAAATAAATAAGGTTTTTCGCCTTCTCGCTCCATCAACATATAGGCGTAAAAATCAGCTGCAGACAGTTTTCTTAAGTGGTGTATTTGTGTTTGGGTCACGCAGAGGGATGTTAATTCTGTACCCATCTTCTCCATGGCAGATGATACTGAAAAGAATCAAACGCTCGATAGAACTCACTAATTCTTATCAGTTGAGAATAATGTCTCGCTTTTCTAACACCTGGCCAACAATCAAGAAGGCATTCTTACCTTCGTTAGAGGTAAAAGTATTGTAACGTCCTCAGTGAGCATTTGAAGGCTTTTTGTCAGCACTGATAACTACCTGGAAATCTTGTAGATCTTTAGGAGCAGACTCAACAGAAGCTCTGAAGTCCTTGATATACTTGCTATGTTCATGAACAATTTTCTAGAGTTGGCCTACCAATGCATGCTTTACATTCTGAAAGTAACCACAGAAAATGTCTCTTTCATGGTTGACATCACCAAAAAAATTTATCTGAATAAAAGACAGCTGCTTTGTTCGAGGCATGAAACTCCCTATTCTGTGGTATACATGTCCTTGCACCTTAAATGTTGGCAAGAAATGTCCCTCTTTTATCTCTTTTGCTCCAAACGACGTCATTTGGAAACAACCGTTCTATTTCCAAATATTATTCAGAAAATCCTCAACCTCAGGATGTTCATAAGTAAGAAGGTTGTGTAAGAGTTCAGCATATTCTTGAAATGGAGGAAGTTGGACTTTCCCGTTACTGCAGCACATGACAGGGCTCTCTTCCTTCCATTTTGCATCATAACATCCATTGCAAGTTGACCGTCGTCCAATATCGACTGTTTTATCTTTTGGATATTCAGTTTTTGGGTAATACTTGTAACCTGAATGCTTCTTCACTGTCCATGACTGCAACCTTTCCATTGAACGTCTTTCATCATGTTTTGTTACAGCTACACGTTTAACATGAGGATTATTTTCTGAGTTTTTTTTTAAGACTTTCTATGGATTTCAGGATGGGTTTTGTTATACTTATATATATACTACAGCCCCTCTATGTATATTTAGGTGATCCTCAGTATATGTGTGTACAACATTTCTTTTAACTTCGGGTTGGTTCTCTTTATGTTTGTTAACCGCTTTTCTGCTAATGTTTTTCCAGGATAATTTTTCCTGTATCTTTTAACAACTTCCCGGTTAACCTCTACATGTGCTTGACTGTCTTTTTGCAGCCGATTTTTTCCTAAATTGTTTGTTGTGAACTAAATCTTTGAATCATTTCCTGCGTTATTCTCTGAACTGAGAACAAAGGTAGATTGTTGGTTCAAGGAATTAAATTCATAAAGGCTAGGTACAACTTGTTCAGATTCGAGGAATACAACATGGGCCTGTTTGAGGAAAGCCGATTTGGGAAGGGCCAGGTTCAGAACAATTACCTTGTGACTGGAAAGCTGAAGGAAGAGCAGTTAGGGACGGAGCTCGTAAGGAATAAGTTGATCCAACTGGCCTTCCATGTCACCACCAGAGAACATAAGTCTTTTAACCCCCTCAACTTCCTCTCCATAGCAGGCCAATAGTTTCTCGTCACAGAATAACTCAAACTTGTAAGGGTACACCTCTGCAGCCACCATGAGTTCACAGAAGGTACCATATAATAAGGTTTCGACATACCAGTAACGTATTTTTGTTTGTTTACTACTATAAGGAACTTAATTTGTGGTAAAAGTGTGTGGCTTAAGCATCTCACCTATTTTTTAGCTTAGCTTATCACCATATACCATACGACAATAAATCTACTATTATTCACCCACTGAAAATTGTATTAGTACTGTTTACCCCTTTGTAGTACCGATTCAGGACAAACTACTTAGAAAATAATTGTTATTGTATATCTAACATCTAATAAGAAATAATGTACTAAGTTTCACTACGATCCGTACTGTTATTTCAAAGAATTTCCAATGCGTTAGAAATCGCTTTTTCACGAATTAGCCGCGATCCAGGCTGAATTTTTTTAATTCCTTTCTTAGCGAGCACTTACAGCCGTATAGGAAGCTGTATACTAAATTTCATTCCAATCTGCTCGGTAGTTTTTGAGATTTTGTGTTAAATGAATAAGTGGTATTTTACAAATATATAATAGATTTGTATTGATTAAATTATATTTTTTAAATGGCTCAAATAAGCGTTTTAATATTCCCTTTTTTTGCTTCTAAAAACGAAAATGATAATTTTGACATAAATTTTGCGCATATATTTCAGTTTAAATTTAAAATTAACGCATCAGCAATAAAAATTAGAATAAATAAAAGTGAAATTAAAAAAAAAAAAAAAAAAAAAAAAAAAAACGCGGGAGACATAAAACGCCATTTGTATTTCCGCATTGAATGGGTTAACCACTTCTGTTATAATAAATCTTTTCTCATTATTCAACTGCACCATGTAATAATATTAGCTCGACCCTTTAAACTAAAAGAAGCGCTGAATTTAATTTTAAAATATTGTCTTCTTAAATTTTTTGCTTGTAATTAGAAATACCATAACTGACTTAAATAAATTAATGATTGATTTTATTAATCACCCTTAATTACCATATATTAACCAGAGTTTCTTTAATCATATTTAATTTAATCCTATTCAAATTAACTAATTCTCAACACTGCTTTTCATCAACAAGAACTTATTGGGAGATGAGATATATTTATCTCGTAAGGAAATATAGCAAACAGAAGTTTTACATATGATCCTCTTAAATTTATAATTTAAAAACACAAATAATCCCAATCAATAGGTTAACCTTGCAGGGTGTTGTTCAACATATAGCATTAACTTTACATTAATAAATTTTCATAAATGTCTTCTATTAAACTTTATTCTATTACATATCATTCAGGTTTAATTTAAAGGAATAATACCTTTTTTTAAAATAGGTCGCTTTATAAAATTACCTGTGTCAGAAGATTTGACAAGTTGTAAGGGCTATATTTATCAGAAATAACTGGATTTCCTATGGACAAATTTCCGAGACGTTCTTCCATAGCAACATCACCTGTACTTGTTTTTCTTCTGTTTCCATGACTAACATATTCAACTTGTTCGTCAGAGTTTTTTACAGTTTTGTTATTTGATAATGCTTTATTTGAAAGCTTATCCCTCTCTTTTCTTGTAAGAGTTACTTTGCTTTTTTTCAAATTGGTAATATCCTGAAAATATACACATATTAGATTACAAAACAGTTCCTGAAGTTATAAATAGGTAAACTAATTATCAAATTGCAATAATTAACACAATCTAAATAGAAAAAAAAAAGGAATGATCTGTGGAGAAACTATGGATCAAATGACTTCTCTATATGAAGTAAGGTAATTTTTTTGAACAAGACCTCACAAGATTATACCAAAAATAAAGGTTGGTGTGAGTTTAATATAGCAGGATAAAAGATTATCTTGGCCCAGATCTACAAAGTAAAGGCTTTTAATGAATAATTTTATTTCATTAATTTTTAAGGTCAATTTTTTTAATTTTTTATTTCATTAATTTTAAGACATGAGGACATGCAGGTAAAATGAAAATTGAACTAAGTAACATTTTTATTTAAATTGTTTAAACATTAAATGGAATTTTACATAATCAATAAGGGCAATTAACAATTCGAATAATGTATACGCAATGAAGATGTTCAAGTTTCCTATGATAAATCCAAAAAATACTTTTTTAAAAATTGTATCTAGTACCTTTTCAAGTTAACTCGGATGCGTGTTATAAAATAGAGAGGACAACATGTTTTAGTTTGCAATTATAAATCCATTATTTGAGTGTTCTGATATCAGAAAGATTTTATCAGAAATAAGTTAAGCGCAACAAGTTAAATGATAATGTAGGGAAAATTTATATATATATAAAATTCTATTTTGTTGACCTTTAGAAATTATTTCAACAATAATTTTATAATAATTGGGAAGTAGGTCCTATGTTTAACTAACAATATTTTATTTAATAAACACTATCTGCTTGCTTTATTACTTTTTTTTCTTAATTTACGTTTCGATCCCTTGCTCAAATGGGATCCTCTTCAGAACTGGAAAAAATAATACAAATCATAAACATATTTCCTGGCATTGGCACTCATCCAGTTAGTAATAATATAAAATTTGAGAGATATATACTAAAAATTGGCACCCTGAAACTCCAGGCCAGTAAGCCCATAGACTCGTGCAGTAAGTGCTTGCCAGCTCAGACACCAGGGCACTGAGCTGCTACCCGGCCAAAGAGTCCGAGATCAAATAACATAATTTATGGTAACTAAAATATAACATTATAACTAAAGAAAAAATAATATATAAACATACACGACCATACACGTATATAGTGAATATTTCCCTTTGTTAAAAACCAATAAAACAATTATGATAAAAAAAAATACACAGTCAAATATTTAAAACAATTTAAAACTGAACAATCTATTTTCAATTTTAATATAACAAGTAATATAACCTAAAACCATTTTTACAATTTTACAACAAATATTTTACAATATCCAGTCCAATAACCTAAAATCAACAACAGTATTTTAACTTTTTTTTATATTAAAAAATTATTTTCAACTAATCCGGGCGTATTAGTCACACCATCGGATAAAGGAGGGATGACTGTAGTAATACATCAACAGAAATATTATGAAAAAGATGGATATAATAGTGAATGACAGCCTCCATTACAAGAAAATATCCGATCCTACACAGAACATAATAAAAAAGAATAATGAAATAGCAAAAATTTTGTTTAATTCTTTTCAATTTAAAGAATTCGTCGAAAAACAAAAAATTCTGATGGATAAAAAGTTAATATCATTAGATGTTATTTCATTATTTACTAATGAGAAGAAAACAAATTGCTATAATGGCGAACTTAAATAGATGGGAACATATTACAAAATTCACTTCTATCCTGAAAACTTTATTTATAAGCGCATTAGAGCTATGCTTGGAGGCTTCCTATTTTACTTATAAAAATGGTTTTAATAAACAGACTATGGCGCTTCCAATGGGTCTGTCACTTTCACCTATCTAAGTGGAATTTGTCATGGATGACCTCATTGATGATGTCATGAAACAGATTCCATTCAAGATTCAATTTTTGAAAAAATATGTAGATGACACTTTACTGAGTATACCATCAGAACATGTAAAGGATATTTTACATTATTTTAATAAGGACCAACATATAAAGTTTACTGTGGAGGTGGAGGTGGCGGGTGCCATACTATTTTTAGATACCTAACTAGTCCGATTGAGGGAAGACATAGAAGTTTCCTGGGTAGAAAAAAATAACAATGGTACCAGAATTTTGAATTTAGGTCAAACCATAATTTAAAGATAAAAATACATACAGCAAAAAACCTTTTTTACCGGGCTATAGCTCTCAGCAGTAATTCTTACAAAAATGGCAATATAAAAAGAGTTAAAGATATTTTAATAAATAATAACTGCCCTAAACGAATCATAGAATATTGTCTACAGGATGCGTTTGACAGTTTGCCCCATAAACGTATTAGTTGTAAACAAACAAATCATTTTTTTTACAATAGAATACATTAAAACCTTTGGCACTAGCTACCAAAAACATTTATAAGGAGTAAAACACTACTTTAACACATAAATATAATGATAATTTAAATAAATTAATATTCTCCAAATTAAAAGATAAAACCAGCAAGGAAAAATACGTGGGACAGACCTTCCAATACCTCCACAGACGGATGTATAGCCACAAATATAGCATAGAAAGTGGCAAAGAGGACACAACTCTAGCAATACACGCAATCAAAAACAATCACGTGTTTGATTTTGAAAGGGTGAGGATATTAGATGTGGAAAAAAATCAACAAAAAAGGCTCATCCTCAAAATGATGCATATCAAAAAGATAACACCAGCAACACGAAAAATGATTGCTGCAAACTAAATCAAGCTTATCACAATATCCTAAAAGCTATAAGGTAACGATTAGGATATAGGGCTGTTCTAAAATATTTATGTTGGTCTATAATTATTTAATAGTCTAAATTGAAAATATTTTATTTATTTATTGCCAAAATTGTAAAATTTTAGTTGTAATTTAAATTATCAAAACTTTAGTTGAAAACAATTTTTTAATATATAAAAAAAAAGTCAAAATACTGTTGTTGATTTTAGGTTATTGGACTGGCTATTGTATTGTTCGTAAAATAGTAAAAATGGTTTTAGGTTATATTATAATTGAAAATAGATTGTTCAGTTTTAAATATTTGACTGTGTATTGTTTTTAGCATAATTGTTTTATTGGTTTTTAACAAAGGGTAATATTATCTATATATTTGTATGGTCGTGTATATGTGTGTATGTTTATATATTATTTTTTCTTTAGTTATAATGTTATATTTTAGTTACCACAAATTACATAATTGGACCTCGGACTCTTTGGCTGTGTAGCAGCTCAGTGCCATGGTGTCTGAGCTGGCAAGCACTAACTGCAAGAGTCTGTGGGCTTACTGGCCTGGAGTTTCGGGGTGCCAATTTTTAGTATGTATCCATCAAATGTTATATTATTGCCAACTGGATGAGTGCCAATGCCAGGAAAGATGTTTATGATTTGTATTATTTTTTCCAGTTCTGAAGAGGATCCCATTTGAGCAAGGGATCGAAATGTAAATAAAGAAAAAAAAGTAATAAAGCAGATATTGTTTAAATAAAATATTGTTAAACATAAGACCTATTACCCGATTATTATAAAATTGTTGTAGAAATAATTTCTAAAGGTAGGCAAAATAGAATTTTCAAATCATTGTCTAAGAATTTCAAAATGAGGTGTGGTGGTTTTTTAATTTTATATTTTTAATTTTTTTTTTTTCTTTTCATTTAATGACATCTCAGAAAAACAAGAACAAACTTCAAACTTTCAGTTTATAAGGGGAGAGGTTCTTCCCTGGGCACTCATTGGAAAATGAATTTCTTCTGAAAACATTTTGAGTTTGAAAAATCAGAAATGAGGTGTTGATTTTAATGTGCAGCAAAGGTAAATAAGATGCTCAATAAGTAAAAGAAAATAAGACCCTTATTATATTGAACGAGTTGTTAATATAAGCTGATTGAATTTTCAGAATTCAGAGAATTACTTTAACTTGTGATGCCTTATTTGTTAAGATTAATTAATTGTATGAGACATTAAAATAATTAAATTACATTAGAAATAGTAGATAATTATGTTTCTTTCATACTTACTAACATTTGAAAGACTGTCAACGTTTTAATTTTGAAGGTCGGGGGGGGGGGGGGGGGGGACTCCTTATTTGTACTACTCGGCCGATTTTAATGAAATTTGATAATTATGTTTCTTTCATACTTACTAACATTTTGAAAGTGTCTTTTAACAGTTGTTTTAGTTTATTGGTGGGGGAGGCGCTAAATATATGAGAACAGCATGACCAATTTTAATGAAATTCAACAATTAAGTTTTTATTTGGGTGGGGAACCAACCAAGTGATGTTGACTCTCCCTACTCGGCCGAGTTGTTCTTAATTGTTAAATTGAAACATAACTGTTAGCGCCCTTTCAAAATGTATGAAAGAAACATAATTATTAAATTTCATTAAAATCAGCTGAGTTGTCCTCAAAGTACAAATTAGGAACCCCCTCCCCAACCCCTCTAAATTAAAAGATTGTTGATAGCCTTACAAAATGTTAGCAAGTATGAAAGGAACATGATTACCAAATTTCATTACAATCAGCCGAGTCGTTCTTAATGTACAAATTGAGACTTCCCCCACCTCTCTAAATTAAAACACTGTTGACAGCCTTTCAAAATGCCTGTAAGTATAAAAGAAGCATAATTGTCAAATTTCATTAAAATTGGTTGAGTTGTTCTCATATATTTAGCTTCCCCCACCCACAAATTAAAACAGCTGTTAACACCCTTTCATAATGTTAGTAAGCATGAAAGAAACATAAAAATCAAATTTCATTCAAAATGGCCAAGTTGTTCTTAAAGTACAAATTTTGTCCCTCCCCACACCCCTTTAAATTAACACATTGTTGATAGCTTTTCAAAATGTTAGTAAGTATGAAAGGAAGACGATTATGAAAGTTCATTAGAATAAATGCAGATATAAGCATTTAGCAGCAGCAGTGCTGGACAATCTCTTCAATACCTAACATGATTAAATTGAACAATGCTGCATAAGTTCTGCCTTTGAGATATTGAAGTGGCTTCTTCAACCCAGCAAACCCTTCTTTTGGAAAAAAAATCGTTAATAACGATTCGTTTCTTAGCAGATCACACCTTCCCATCCTCTATCCTTCCCATAGTAATGCTTGTACAAAGATTGTCTTTCTTATTTGGCAATTGAATGTATTATGAAAAAAATATAAATACAGAATAAAATGAAAAAAATTAGAAGGTTCGGTTGATCAAGTCCAGGGTATATTGACAAATTCAGAGTACAATTATAATAAAAAAAGTGAAAAGTTTGAAACTTACAAGAACTTCAAAACTGAAGAATGGAGAATGGCCATAAGCAATGGCGGCTATGGACTCAGAAGACATTTTAATTCCTGTGATAGGAAGGATGTTGGAACTGTGGTCATCTATTATTTCTACAGTGTGTAGAGGTTTTATAACTTTTCCAACTTTTCTATAAAAAAAATTGCATTTCAGATAAATAATTTTGCAGAAGCAATGTTACTGCATAACTATAAAAAAATATTACAAATCCTTACATACAACTTAACAATATAATATGTATATATTAACATAATATGAATATATTATACAAACATACACACAAACCACATGCTCACACCTTGCAATTTTTTCCTAAAAAGTAACTTTGAGATAAAGCAAAGTTTAAGTGCTTTAAAGAACAGGCCTGTCCACTGACCCAAACGGTCTGAAATAGTCAATGAGGAGATATATTGGCCAGCCCCCAGCCTGGAGTCAGTATTCAGTGGCAATGGCTTAGTAGCCCAGTCAATAAAGGTTTCGTGCCGCAACTAATTAGGGGAAAGCTGAATTTTTGCAAGGTGTTAGTACATAATAGTATACACTAATGGATAATACACTAAAAACACACAAAGTCCCGACCCCCACCCCTCTTGCTTTCCCCCACACCTTCAGTAATATTACAAGTACAGAACTCTGGTTATATGCCGACAGCTCGAAACCTAATTATGCTATCGGGGTGTTTTTTTTTTAATTTATTTTACTCCTAACAATATTACAAACAAATTATGTTATATACACTTTTTATGTAGATAGCTTATTTCAGCTGTAATACTTAATCATAAACTGTCACTACAAAAAACAAAAAGCAACTTTAACTAATTATAGATTTTTATCATTACGTATTGGGAAGAAATGTGTTAAATAAAACTTATAGATAATATGATTGGCTTTAAAATGATCTGTCTCATAACGTATACCATTAAAACAATGGCTTCATAGAGAGCGTTGAAAGGGTAGTAGACAACGCGCTGCCGGTCCTAGCAGGACCGTCTTGAGGCGTACTACTGCATATACTGCTGTTCATGTTCATGAATATTCATTCAGTTAAAATGGATCAACAATATAATAACATTTATTTTTATGTTATTACTTTCAAAGTGCATCTTTTCGCTATAAAAGTTTATAGTTTACTTGTGTCATTGATATAGTACAGAATTTGGCATCGAAGATTTAACTCCAAAAATCGAAAGATCTGACTGCTGGAAATTGTTCACCACCCTTAACTCTAAATGTAATAAATCTTCCTCAAAATATCTTTGGGTTTAGGGTGAGGGGGGGGGGGGGGGGGGGGGGGGAAAGTCGTATGTAGTTAGCTGTCTGATCTCGGAACTCAAATAACGTTATTTTTATCACATAAAAAAGCAAAGCATAAAACACCCATGGCAGAATGTTGAGAAAACCAAACTATTGTGAACAACCCATTTTTTTTTTTTGACACATTTATCACTATAACTCCGAAACTATTTCTTAGATTCAAAATCTATTTTGAACATTCTGCCATGGGTGTTTTATGGGACGACCAAAATTTAATATTTCAGTTCTTATTGTAAATTTAACCAGCTTTCATATGAAAAAAGAGAAATTTAAATCAGACAAATAGTTACGGAGTTATAGAAAAATGAGTGCCATTAAACATGTTTCCGGAGAACTGCAAGACCTCAAGTAAGAAATCTTCGTTTTTCCATCTCCCATAGCTCTAAAATTATGAAATGGGAAAGAGAGGAATAAAATGAAATTTGTTGCTAGTCTGTTTTGCTTTTTTATGTGAAAAAAATAACGTTATTTGAGTTCCGAGATCAGACAGCTAACTACATACGACTTTCACCCCCCCCCTCACCCCTAAACCCAAAGATATTTTGAGGAAGATTTATTACATTTAGAGTTAAGGGTGGTGAACAATTTCCAGCAGTCAGATCTTTCGATTTTTGGAGTTAAATCTTCGATGCTAAATTCTGTACTATATCAATGACACAAGTAAACTATAAACTGTTATAGCGAAAAGATGCACTTTGAAAGTAATAACATAAAAATAAATGTTATTATATTGTTGATCCATTTCAACTGAATGAATATTCATGAACATGAACAGCAGTATATGCAGTAGTACGCCTCAAGACGGTCCTGCTAGGACCGGCAGCGCGTTGTCTACTACCCTTTCAACGCTCTCTATGAAGCCATTGTTTTAATGGTATACGTTATGAGACAGATCATTTTAAAGCCAATCATATTATCTATAAGTTTTATTTAACACATTTCTTCCCAATACGTAATGATAAAAATCTATAATTAGTTAAAGTTGCTTTTTGTTTTTTGTGGTGACAGTTTATGATTAAGTATTACAGCTGAAATAAGCTATCTACATAAAAAGTGTATATAACATAATTTGTTTGTAATATTGTTAGGAGTAAAATAAATTAAAAAAAAAACACCCCGATAGCATAATTAGGTTTCGAGCTGTCGGCATATAACCGTTTTTTTGTAGTATAACCAGAGTTCTGTACTTGCAATGTTGCTTGGGGCGTGGGGAGGGGAGGGGGGAAAGCAAGAGGGGTGGGGGTCGGGACTTTGTGTTTTTAGTGTACATTATTATGTACTAACACCCTGCAAAAATTCAGCTTTCCTAAAATTAGTTGCGACAAAGCTTAATTTCTTGCCTACATTGACTGGGCTACAGAGTCAGTGATCAGTGAGTGAAGGGGCAGTGACTGTCAAGTGGTAGTGACTTGGTATTGGTGTCATGAATCAATGACTATCATGTACCAGTAAACGTATTAGTGGTAAGCCTGTGTCAGTCAGTGAAAGTAGTGACAGTCTCTGTGTGGGTCAGTGTTGTATATAGATTTAGAGAATCTTATATTTATTTGAGAAATCAAGAAGTTATTTAGGATTAGTATTATTTAAGTTTAGTTTGATTAGCTATATCCCAAGTGGCCCATAACAATAAGAATAGTCCAAGAATGATGTTTTACATTAAATATTGCTTACTAGTTAATTACTTTCAATTATTTACTGAATCATCATGTTGATTCAAAAATGACACAAACTCTTAACATATTACTATAAGTAACACACTACAAAACAATGAAAAAAAAAAGAGAACTCTTGTCATTCACTAGCCCGTACCTACCCATTAAGCTGATGATTAAAATAGAGAAGCAGTCCATTTTTGGTACAGGTGCATAGATGTAGAGTTGATTCATTTTCAAAAATACTTACACTATTTTTCATACTTTCTCCTAATGCAAACCTCCCTAATGATTCATTACAGTCACTTTTAGTACTCCTAAAACAAAAAGGTTAACAAGAGTATTAGTTCATAAGTAAAAGTAAATAGAAGATGATTTATATTAATAATAATAGTAAAAATTAACCTTATTTCATAATTCAGACGACTCCTAACATACCTTCAATAATGCTATTTTATTTCCTTCTTTTAAAGTAACCTTGGATTATATATTATAAAGTAACTCGTCTGTTTTTATTAACTAAAGAACTTATTAAATTTTAACTACAGTGGAGTCTCACTTATATGAATGTGAGGGGGAACGGAAAATGTTTTATATAAGTGAATACTTCTTATAACTGAATAGTTATAAGATAGTTATTTGTTCGCCAGGGAACAAAAAATTCTTCGTATAACTGAATGTTTCTTATAAGTGAGTTTCGTATAAGTGAGACTCCACTGTAATAATTGATGTTTAATTTGTTTATTGCTAAAAATCTGGTATTTTAGCAATCAAACTGAAAATTATTTTCACAATGTTATTTTCAAGTGTAGCAGTGATTTTTAACCTGGTTTTAACTGAACTAATTAGGTCTTTGGAGATTTATTAAAAGCATAATTAAACATACAATTTTTAACTTTAATATATAAGTAGTTAATCTAGATAGATGGACAGACTATTAAACTCTTGTGGGTAATGGACTGCATTATCATTGTTTACAATTAAAGACCCATGAATCATATTTTTACACACAATATTGAAGAGCAAAGGATTGTCACTTTGATTTGGTTAGAATTCTTACTAGGAAGAAATACTTTTATTGATTTAATCTGGCTGGATTTTTATTTCTAAACATAAAAGTATATGACAGTGTGGTGATCCTCATTTCTATCACTCAACAATTAAATTTTTATTATTGTAAATTTTATTACTGCTTAACATTCTAAAAAGTATGAAAATGATTTACCTATAGTTGCCAAGATTACGGATGGCTACTGAGTTTTGGAGAGGAGGAGAGTGACGTTGCCGGATCTACGTTACTGTAGCCGACCCATCACACTGCCAGCCCATTTAGGCGTCAGGTTATTTTCACAAAGTCTAATATATGCACTAAATTAAAACTGAACTAACTATACCACTTATAAACCTAACCAAAATTCAAAGTAATAATAACTAATCTAAACTAATAACAAACCAAAATGGTAAAATGAGTTCTCAGAGAACTTGTCTATAGCAAGGCTCGATATTGAATGAAGTACTCAGTTGGAGAGCTGGCAATGGCGCAGCCCAGCCATTGGCTTAGGGCGGCCATGCCTTATCCCACTACTAAGAGCCAGTGGCCTTCCGTAATCTCGGAGAGTGTAGTTAAAATTTGGTACAGATAGGTTCAGTAGTTTTACCATTTCAAATTCCATTGCGAAATGATTCTCACTACATATCGGTCGATTTTCAATGGGATCCACATACCATTTTTATTAATTTAATTGAACATTAATAAACTTTATTATCAATTTTAAGGTCTTTATAACACTGTACCTTTGTGACTTCTCATGTAGAATGGCCCTCACCACCTAACAGTCAATTTTCAAACTTTACTGTTATACACAATTTGTCGCGTTTTTAATAACAAATAATTTAAATTTGGTAGATTTAATTGTTGCTAACCCTTTCTGGAACTATCAAGATGAATTTTGTTAAATTTGGTACTGATTGGTTCAGTAGTTTCTGAGGTTAGCAATCATAAACGAAAAATGGCCTGTCCTTTCATATAATAGTATAGATAATCGTGTCGTGAATGAAACAAAGAGTTGGAATGAGTTAACTATGAGAGTAGTTTAACTGTAGTCCAAAGCAGCCAGAGTTGGATGGTACTGCCAGCTATTCGAGAACCCAGACACAGTTGGAATAAACACCAGCAACTACGATGACGAGGTTAGGGCCGTCCACGAAGCCTTTAATGAAATCCTAGCCAATAGTGTGAATCCAGAAAGAGTAGTCTTCCTGGTCAACTCCCAGGCAGCAATAGCAGCGTTAAGCAGCAATGCCACCACGGACTGCATTGGGATAATCAAGTGCCATACAAAACTTGTAAAACTCATTTTGAACGGGTGGGTTCTTTCTAAAATGGGTACCCAGCCGCGTGGGGCTCCAGGGTAATGAGAAAGCTGATGCCAAGGCTAAACAGAGAGGAGTAAATTCAGACCAGCCTACCACTCACTTTAGAAAGAGACCAAAACCTGATCGACTCCAGTCAGTAACATAACAAAAATGACCCTGATGACATCAAGCACTGGCAAAAAATGAGAGAAACTTGCAATTGTAGGGCCGATCCCAAGAAACCTTTAGAGAGTTGAAGCTGTTGCCCGATTTCGACTTAACACTGGACACAACTACTTGCAAGCCCACTTGCACCGCATTGGTCATGCTAAAAGTGACTCTTGCCCGTTACGCAACCTCAGATGCATGGATGGAGAACACCTAAGGGTTTGCACTGCTCTCACCTACCCTTACGAAGACATCATAAATTGTTACTGGGAGGCTCGTCATCGGATGGCTAAACTGCCACAGACGGGAGTAGGATAAATAAATAAAATAGTTTAAAATAACATTTAATATGCAATTAAAAGATACTGAATAACTCTTAGTCTATCTCGCATATAAGATAATGAAGTAAAACTTTACACTTATTTTTAAATGAAATTTTTACCTCCAAAAGGATTTAATCACTTATCTTTCACGTGACTCGTTTTGATGAACCAATAAAAAAAGAAAGAAGATGATTTCCTAACCAAGGTGTTATGGATTGAGATAGCTATCAAGCTAATTTCATTTAAAAACTTCTCAAACCACTAAAACTAAAAACCGAACAAGTAAATGTATTTACCAAATAAACTAAATTCTCTACCATGTCAACCACAGCACATCAGGTACCTGATCAATTCAAAGAAAAGGGCCCAAATAAGGGAGCAAGGGAGCAAAGAGAAGAGCACGCAAGGTATGAGAGACAGACTTCCCTCAGACAAAAAAACAAATCAGTATATTGAACAACAAACCGAATACAATTTAAAAAAGGATAAGTATAGTGCTTACTTAACTAATATCAAAACAGATGACAGAAGCTTATGGAGGCACTTTAAAAAACTATAAAAGCATCATAAAGAAATGACTGGGGCAAACAAGCAAAAACAGTGTAACAGTTTAAACAAGACGCTAAAACTATATTTAATTCAATCCTATTAAAACAGTTTAAATTAAATCGTCAAAAACTTAACACACATACTTATATACTTACTAAATCCATATACAGGGTGTCCCGAATTTAAATGGCAAAACTTCAGGAACTTATAGGGGACCGAAAAGCTAAGATAAGAAGTCCTTTAGAGATTTGCTTGTTTTTGCTTAGTTTTAGAGAAAATAAAAAAATAAAAAAAATGTTACAGGTAGCGATTATCACCTTTCAAAGTTTGTCAGGCTAGGCAGTGAGATATGAAAGCACTTAATGTTATTCTTTACATTCTTTTATTTGTTTACATTTTGGCTTCCTTCTAGGATTACAATTCCTAAATCAGTCTTCAGTCAGTTACTCAAATATTTTTGTGTGAATACCATCAGCCACAATGCCGCATTCATATTCTAATGTTGAATATGCTGATATGATTTTTGTGTATGGTTTCTGTAACGGTAATGCTTTAGAAGCGGTGCGGGAGTATGCGCGCTGATTTCCAAATAGAAGAGTGCCTAATCGATGAGTCTTTTCGTTAACTTTTAATAGACTACGAGAGGCTGGGTCATTCTTAACACGCAATGAAGGCGACCAATTCCAGGCAGCAATAACAGCAGATTATCAGAGAAGAAATTGTGTCCAACACCACTTCGATAACAATCCTGAGACAAGCATCTGAAGAGCATCTGCTGGCATTAGCAATATCACAGCAAGCAATAAGGCGAACTCTACCTCAAGATTATGTCAAGAGATTGAATTTTGGTAACTGGTTTCTTGACAAAATTCGCGATGATAATTTATTTCCATTAAAAATTATATGGACCGATGAAGCTACCTTTACAAGAGGAGGAATTGTTAACCAAGTTAATCATCTATGGGCTCTTGAAAATCCCAGAGCTATTAGAGAGAATAGGTTTCAGCATGAATTTGCTATTAACGTTTGGCTTGGAATTTGGAACAGATTACTGGTGGGACCATATTTTTTACCTGGAAGATTGAATGGTATCACATATACACATTTTTTTGGGGAACGACTTTTCTAATTATTTAGATGACATTTCCTTACAGCAGCGGATTGAAATGTGGTTCCAACTCGATGGATGTCCAGCTCATTATAGCAGAGTTGCTCGAGCTTGGCTGGACATAAATTATCCACAACGATGGATTGGACATGGAAGAGTAGTACCTTGGCCAGCCAGTTCACCTGATATGACACCCATGGATTTCTTTGTATGGAGAACCTTGAAGCAGAAAGTTTATTCGGTGTCAATCAACTCAAGAGAGCAATTAAGAGACCGAATCATAGATGCAGTGCACCAAATATCATCAGAACAATGTTAAGCTGCAATTTATCAAGTGAGTGCTAGATGTAATGCTTGCATTGGTGCAAGAGGACAACATTTTGAGTAATATTTACACTAAAAAGAACATAACATAAATACAAATGTAAATAAATAAGTAGAAAAATGAAAACTTGTTTTGTTTCTTTTTTTGCGATTTTCTCTAAAACTAAGCAAAAACGAGCAAATCGCTTGTTGTTTTAGTTTTTTTTTGTCTTAGTTTTTCGGTCCCCTTTAAGTTCCTGAAGTTTTGCCATTTAAATTCGGGACACCCTGTATACATATACCACACATATTTTTGGAATAACAACAAAATGAAAATACTCTCAGAAGCTACTCTCTAAGAGAATGCTCAAAATCAAGGTAACCATATGATCAACTCTGGAACGAGGCCTATCCATTTTAACTCACAAAAAAAGGTACAATTACAATCCATGTGTGTACTACATCAGTCTGCAGTTTAAAATAACATTACACCAAAAAGTATAAATTCGGACTGCTGTTTAATATAATATTTCATTTTCTACAAGACACTTAATAAATCTTCGTCTGTCTAGCACATAATATAAATAAAGGAATTATCCCTTAAGATTAAACATAAAAGTAGGATTTAATCCCTCTTCTAAAAAAATAGTTGACGCTAAAATAACGACTATAAGTGTAAATGAAAATATTGATTAAAACCACTTCAATTAAAAGTGAATGTAGGACCTAAAAGAAACTGAAGATCTCATTTTAGAACAAACCAATAGATTACTATGCAATAAGAAATCAGGATTTTGATCAGAAATGAAAAAGCTAGTGTCAAAAGGCAATAAATAAGTTAGGTATCAGAAATTGACATTATCAGAGGAGCTAACAAAGTAAAGGGCTAAACAAATCCCAAGGAAACAAGTTATACCTAAAGACAGCTTAAAACAGTATTTAATAGGAGAGAAATGAATCAATGATTATTTCAAACTCAACTAAGGGATATAACAATATAAATATTACATAAGAATACATTTAAAATTTCATGAACATATTATAACTGAAAGCTCACTGATTAAATTGATTAAAATAATAATGTACTAGAAAGATATGCGATTAAATTATGGCTTTCCTTACCACACAGTGATGTGTCTGTCTTCAGAACCACAAGACAAGAAGTATTGCTTGTTAACAAATACCAAACTAACTACATCAGTATTATGGCCAGCATAAGTCTTTAAAAGCTTTTTATTCTTAACATCCCATAGCTGTAATGAGTGACTTCCAGTTACACAGAATTCACCATCATCTGATACACATATGCAAGTTATTTTTCCTTTGCCACATTTCCATTTACTGTCAAGAAAAGAGAACATGAGTAAAGAATAAAAAATACGTAATTTCATAAATTTGTTATCTCACTAAATAATACCTTTTTACATGCTTGCTTGACATATCCCAAACAACAACCTCATGATTAGAAGATGAAAACAAACCCGTTTCTTGAGACCACCCTAAACTAGTAACAGCACCAGAGTGACCTCCTTCTAATTTTGATACAATTTTACCTTCAGATAAACTAAATAAAGCTACAAAACCATCTGAGGTTCCTAAGGCAATTACATTATTATCTTCTTCAACTTTCCTCTTTTTGTTTTTCCAGGGGGAATTCTAAAAAAGAAAACAATGAAAAAAAACATACAACTAAACTCTTCACATTAAAATTATTATAAAATGACTTACTATTGTGGATGATACACTCATCCATGTCAAAGCTGTACAGGGAGAATTCAAATGCAAGTTAGGCACATATTCCTGCTTTAATGTTCCACTAATAGTATCCCATATCTTCAATTTGCCATTCGGAGCTGAATAAACAAAATAACGACCACAATCGGAAAATAAAGAGAAGTCTTTCACCATTGTTGATATCTTAAATAAAACCTAGCACCACAATAACCTTATTAACCACGTGCGTCTGAATTTGAAACATTTGCCGCTAAATCCACATCAACTCCTAACAATAATCAAATAAGGCACAAGTTCCTAATAGATTTTTTTAAAGAACAAATAACATTTCCTTGTAATAACAAAATCTACACTTCAAACACTCCGCCCGTTAATAACACTCTACAGCTGAATCTGAAGTCAAAAGAACAGAAGCGCCACCTATATGAATACTGCACTAAAGGCATTTTTATGAATCTTAAGGTAAAAATTATGGCTACAGTCATAATTATACTTATGACAAGGATACTTAATAGTTTAAATTCCTTAACTTTTATAGCATTGGGATCTTTAATTGTAAAGCATTAAAGGAGGTAATCAGAAGGAAATTTGAATTTTCTTGTAAAACATTCTTGTAACGACGATATTGGAAATAAGATTTTCAATATTTGGAAACAACCAATATTACATGTAATGTATTTTTCCTCATTATTATTTAATCTATACCTGTCCGAACCGGCACATCCAATGCATATACTAGCATACAAAACTAAAAATGAAACGTGACTTGAAAGGTATGACAGAGGGAATGGAGGTTCTTCTTGAATTGACATTATAGATCCTGAAGAATAGAGGGAAAACTAATAGCTATACAAGTGTCTCATCCATATCCTTTTGAATCATCGTCGAAGGTTGAGAAATTAGTGGGTAGGTGTGTCATGCCATTTTTAGAATAGAAAATAGAATAGAATAGAGTTCATAACGCTGAATTCACAGTGGAGCAACGAACGTAACGCCAAAAATAAACAATAGAATAGAATGGGAACACAAAGTAAGTAGTCGAATATTGAACAAGTGACAAAAACGAACTCGGGAATAGATAGCTACGCTTTTCTGCTCTTCGCTCACAGTGCGCAGAGTATATAGAAGAATCTACTGTTGAAATGTTAAGGTCTTTTGCCAGTAATGGACTCGGACAAACATAGATCTATACCAGAACACACACACGCGCGCGCGTACAGCTCCCCTTTTGTTGCAAGACCAACTTTACGGTATCCTGACAAGAGGAACTACAGTTCCTTTTTATGATAAATGACCGTAAAAATGATTAAATTGTAGCCGGATAAGATAATCCCTTCATGATTTGTGAAGGCTAAATTTTGATTTTTCAAAATATTTCCAAAAAATTCCCAATTTTTCTGTTTTTGCCTGGAAACTGGGCAAAAACAAATTAATATTTGCATACATAATCAATTTATCTGATCGAAACTAACAAACAATTAAATACCTATTAAATATTTTTGTTTTTATATTGATGTAATTTTTCTCCATTAGAATATAATTATTTTTCCTAAAACCTCTTGAATTCAGGATGGCTTAATTTATGAAAGGGCGAGTGTATATAGGTGAAAGGACAAAAGCACGACATAGATCGGTTTTGGAACTAAACTGTTCTGATCCTGTTGCAATTTGTATGCCTGAAGTTTGTTGAAATTTTTATTTCTTACTGTTGTTTTCATTGTGCTTCGTTGTTGTTATTTGTTATGTCACTAAAAGCCTGTAGTACTTTATCAAAACAAACACTATGTAAAAGGAGAACTCACGTATGTACTTTCGAAGATCTTTCGTGTTTGCAGGAGTGATTTTCAGCATTTTAGATTAACAGAAATATTTATGTAGGCGTAGGGAGATTGCAATTCATGAAATGATTATTACTAAAGCCCGGATTTTCGTGCAACAAAAATTCTGAAATGTGCAATAAAAACTTGAAATCGTGCAATAAAAACTTGAAATCGTGCAATAAAAACTTGAAATCGTGCAATAAAAACTTGAAATCGTGCAATAAAAACTTAAAATCGTGCAAAATAACATGCAAATAATAAAAAAGGTTGAACAAACAAATCGCTAGTTACATTTCTTTCCCAAAAGTGGTTTTTATCTTAAAATTTATTGATCCAGTCCATAGTAAGGGAGTAGTTAAATAATGATTGTTAAATAAGATTCTTGGGTCTTCTTCTAAGGAAACATCAATTCCATTGAGAGCAGCGTTGTAGTTTTTTAAAATATTGTAACCGGGATTTTTTTCAAGGACATTCTTGAATTTATCGTAAATGATTACACCCTTTTCAGTAATAAATATTTGAAGTTGGCTTCCCGTTTTTACAATGATATCTATTTGTGTATTCATAAAAAGATTTTATTCCTAAGTTTCTTTATTGGATCGGAAAGTATGTTATAGTGAGCACGAATAAACGCTAAATCAGATGTAATAGACGTTTTATTAAAGAGTTCACTTTACTTTTGTGACAGATTTAGCATCTTCATCGAGCTCGGAAATTACTACCTTATATTTAGTAAAATTATCCGCATAAAACAAGGCGGCTTCCAACCACAATTCCCTTCTTGTAATAAGAGGTTCTGGCGGGAGAGGACACCCTATTTTGTCTCGGTACACTGATAAACGATGGGGTGCTTTAAGGAAAATGTTTTTCCCGTTATTTATAAATTTATTTACATCTGGGATACTTCACGGATCTTATCAGCAACTCGATTTAGAGCCATGCACGTTAAATGGATCATTTTGGAATAAAAAAACTTTTAAATTGACTCCTGTTTTAATCATGTAAGGAGCAGCATCACAAAAAAAAAAATCAAAATTTTGTTTTGGAACGTATTATCTAAAAAAAAATTTGTTAAACTATCATTGATGAAACGGGAAACAGTTTGGCTATTTATTTTTCACGTTCTTTTACAGAAACTAAAAATGGAGTTGATAAAATTTCTGGATGAATACCAATTACTAAAGTACAAATGTTTTTACATAATCATACATAAGTCATTAAAAATGACTTTGGATTTGTTTCTTAATTTTTGACATTGTTGAATTGAAAAATTTGTCTAAATAGTTCTTTTTGACCGTGCTCTCATCAGGAAATTTGTTTACTGGTGTTCTTTTCTAAAAACGATTTAAAAGGTGTCGAATGCAATTTGTGAAAAGGTATGTTTGCTGCAACCATAGTGTAACACAAATCCATTAAAAATTCTTCATGGGCATGTTGATGTGAGGATCACTCAGGCAGTGAAGTTTGGACAGGGCCAGTTTTAAGTTTTCTCGAATCTTTTAACTGTAGATGTCCTTTTGTGGTTAAAAATTGCAATTGCAAATAAAAATAACCGTACATTAATGCTCTAAATCATTAAATAGGGATAAAAATTCAAGTTAAAAACTTACTCGAATTACAGTGTGCATCAACTTGTGTCTTTCTTTCGCTGCCGATAGCTTTGTCACAGGGTCCAAAAAATATTATTTTATCATCAGATTTTAGTTCCGGATATTTTTCTATCCATCCTCGTATCTTTGAACTAACACTAGGTGAAATTTTAGACATTTTAATGGAGAAAATGTTACTTCGTTGAGGGAAGTCGGAAACTAAAAAATTAGAGCTTCCAATAAAAAAAGTTAGGAGAGAGACTCAAAATTTCTTGGAAGTTGGGGATCCGAGTTTCCTAGCTCAAGTCAATCTAAACATTTCTAAGAACACTACAGAAGCGTATTTATTTTAACACACTTGGATTTTTTATATTTTTATAATAAGAATAATTTATATCTCTTAAAAAAGAAAAATTATTACCTATCTAAAAATAAAATTATGAATTCTTCTTAAAGTTGCTATATTTTCAAAAACAAGAAAGTGTTATGCATTTACGATATGAATGCAGGAATTTTGTGCATTCAAACTGCAAAATATGCAATTTTATGCATTAAAACCGTAGAATGTGCAATTTTATGCATTAAAACTGCAGAATGTGCAATTTTATGCAGTAACCCTTAAAATGTGCAATTTTGTGCAATATTAGACTAGGTATATTTGGTCTAAACATCCTAATTCGTATAAATAATTTGTCCCTGGCAGATTACGAGCTTGCAATAAAAAGATGCAATTGCACGAGAATCCGGGCTCTAATTATTACAATATGGACTGATGAGAAGTTTCCATTCTCCTGGAACAAAACAGTGATATGTCCCATTTAAAGGGTGAGTATCTCATAGTGTAAAAAAAAAAATTGAGTTAAACTAGATCAAAAATGTAGCTAAATGCCGCAAATCTCACCTTTCTATTCCAATCCGTTGCAGATATACGATAAATCAAAGACTTTTTTGAGGAAATCACGTTTTTTCCATAAAAACTGTAATATCTCCATTTTGTCTAAATATTTTTCAAATTTTGGCCACATTTTCTGATTTAGCATTAAATTTCCTATAAGAACAGAGTACACGTAACCTTGAATTTTACAAACTTGGTATCTAAAGAACAGCTTGATCTTCACCTTATTTAGGGAAGTCACAATGTCTTATTTACTTCAACGCTCACCGTTTTTCGTAAAAACTATCCACAAAACGTCAAATCTCACAAAAACTTGCAAATTTAATCAGCTTTCGAATGATATGTTAAACGTAATGATTTTGCTTCAATTTCATGGAGATATTTACTTTAGAAACCGAAAAAACATGGTGTTCTCATTTTGTATACAAATCAGTTACTTGGCTAACTAAAACATTATGACAATCCCTTAATGAAAATGTGCATTTTAAACATAATAAACTCTTCATTGGAATAAAAAGCAAAGGAAAAACTGATTGTTTAATAGAAAATAAAGGAAAACTGTCAATAAAGCGACACCAGATCAGAGGATCTTATGTTATTACATTTATTTATTTATTATGTGATTTATGGCTAGATGAGTCTCATTTTTACAGGGGAAGGCATTTCGACCATTCATAATAACGATATACATGGATTGGTAGAAATGCCATCCCCTGTAAAAACAGACTCATCTGCCCATAAAATTCACTTCAAAAAGTAGTATTCTTAGACACAATCTGCATTCAGAAGCTAACGGCAAAATTAAGGTCTATGTTCATTATCACTGGATTTTAAACATTACATTGAAAATCTAATAAAAATAAATCCTAAATAATAATTATAAATAAATGTAATAATATCATACCCTCTGATGTAGTGTCGCTTTATTGACAGTTTTCCTTTATTTTCTATTAAGCAATCATTTTTTCCTTTGCTTTTTATTCCAATGAAGAGTTTATTAGGTTTAAAATGCACATTTCCATTAAGGGATTGTCATAATGTTTTAGTTAGCCAAGTAACTGATTTGTATACAAAATGAGAACACCATGTTTTTTCGGTTTCAAAAGTAAATATCTCCATGAAATTGAAACAAAATCATTACGTTTAACATATCATTCGAAAGCTGATTAAATTTGCAAGTTTTTGTGAGAATTGACGTTTTGTGTATAGTTTTTACGAAAAACGGTGAGCGTTGAAGTAAATAAGACATTGTGACTTCCCCAAATAAGGTGAAGATCAAGCTGTTCTTTAGATTCCAAGTTTGTAAAATTACGTGTACTCTGTTCTTATAGGAAATTTAATGCTAAATCTGAAAAAGTGGCCAAAATTTGAAAAATATTTAGACAAAATGGAGATATTACAGTTTTTATGGAAAAAACGTGATTTCCTCAAAAAAGTTTTTGATTTATCGTATATCTGCAACGGATTGGAATAGAAAGGTGAGATTTGCGGCATTTAGCTACATTTTTGATCTAGTTTAACCCAATTTTTTTTTTTACACTAAGAGATACTCACCCTGTATAAGATGGGACACCCATTCATATGTTCCAACTACCGTGGAATAGCGCTGCTCCCGTCTGCGTATAAGGTTCTTCCCAATGTGCTGTTTAACCGTCTTTTACACATATCTGAGGGAATTATAGGGCCATATCAGTGTGGATTTTGATGTGGGAACACATGCTGACCACCCATCATCTTTTTATAGATTTGAAATCAGCCTATGACTCCATCAATAGGCAAGCATTCTATGAAGCCCTAGTTGAACTAGGTATTCCCAGTAATCTAGAGCGTATCATTAGATTGACTATGGCCGGTATAGAGTGTGTAGTTCGAGTAAATGGAGAAAAGTCTGAAGGATTTCCTTCCGCTAAAGGAGTGAGGCAAGGATATTACAAGCACTGGCATGCTTGTTATTTAACCTCGTCCTCGAGAAAGCCATAAGAGATGCAGGACTGCGGACCACGAGAAACTTGTTCAAATACTGGCATGTGCGGACGACATAGATATTGTGGGACGCTCTCGCAGAACTGTGACCGAGGCATTTCTTACCCTTGAGACATCTATTCGCCGCTTCGGTTTGGACATTAATCAAGAGAAAACAAAGTACATGGATACCAGCCAAGCCGTACTGTTGAACAGAACAAAAATACCATTTGGGCCTTACAAATTTGCCTACCTCGGCTCGCAGGTCAACGTGAAAAACCGTGAAATTAAGAGGAGGATCCTGGCATCCAATATTCAAATACTGGTAGTATTTGCCAATCGGGGTGAGAACCCCGATCAAATGTCTGTAAAGACATAGATGGCTCGCTGATAACTGATAGTGAAAAAGTAATAGAACGATGGAGGATCACTTTTAAAACCTCTTGAATGGTGATTCCATAGGAGAAGAAGCCCACCAAGATATCTATATAAGTGGTTAGGACCTGGAACATTTAGTTGAAGAGGGCCTTCAGGCCATTGGTCGGATGAGGAATAATAAGGCGCCAGGAATTGATGAAATTCCGGCAGAATTTTGGAAATATTGAGGAGAAGCAACCTCTAAATTCATGCACAACCTGATTGTGGACATCTGGGTAGAGGAGTACATTCCTGAAGATAGTATTTGCCCAATTCTTAGGAAAGGGGATCCACTTAACTGTGAAAACTACAGAGGAATATTCCTTCTACCATCTTCCTACAAGATATTTTCCAATATTCTATTCCACAGATTCCTTCCATTTGTTGAAAGGAGAAAAGGTCAATATCACGCAGGCTTTTTGAAAGGCAAAAGTACAACAGACCAGATCTTTTCAGTTAGGAAAATTTGTTTCGTGGCGATCCCACGAATAAATCTTGACCACCCTGGCTAGAATAGGTTGGTAACCTTAAGGATAACCCGTCCTTTCTGCTCTAGTTGGAGTACATAAGGACGTTAAGTCCCAAAAAACAAAAATATCTTCTCAGTTAGGATGATAATGGTCCTGAATACAATATTCAAACCCACTCTTAGTGGATTTCCGAGCTGCCTATGACAGCGTGGTCCGAGAGGAACTGTATGAAGGAATGTTTGCTCTCGATGTTCCTCCAAAGCTAATCCGCCTTGTTAGCATTACAATGAAGACTACTCTGTGCTCTGTGAGAGTGGCCGGAATCACATCTGAGTTTTTTCATAGCCATAAGGGGCTCAGGCAAGGGGACTGCTTAGCATGCTTACTGTTTAACATTGCATTGGAATGCGCCATCAGGAAGTCGAGAATCTAGGTAGGAGGGACGATTTTTAACAAGTCCTGCCAAATCCTAGCCTATGCCAATGATTTAGATATTATTGGACGCACCTTTTTGGACATGAAGAATGCCTTTAAAAATATCCAAAGAGCAGCTGCTAAACTTGGACTACAAGTAAATGAGAAGGAAACCAAATATATGCTCTGTAATCCAGACAGAAGTAGAAGTTTTGGGGCTCAGACTAAGGGATACCTTGACTCTTCACGAGTTGTTAAGCCAACAAACAAATATTTATTTAACGAATGATGTTTCTCGGTGAACACTTTAAAATGGAATAATGGTAGAGATAAGGGTAAGATGAACAGTGAACGCATTATATTCCAAGTATCTGAGGGAAGCGAGAAACAGAAATTAATCAGATTAAATAATTTGAAGATCAGCTAATACTATCGAAACTTCGTAGAACCAGAAGAATAAGCACTTCGACACATACAAACTCATTCATTAGGCGGGAAAAGAATTGGAAGAGTTTTTATAGGTATTTTACGGTTTTTATAGGTATTAGGTTTGTCTGTTCAGAAACAGACTAAAATATCAGAAACTAAAATATCAAATGCTGACACGCAATTCCAGTTTAAAATATGCACAATAAAAATAGTTTAAATTGATCCCAAATTCCTCAAAACATATATAGAATGATGATATTAGATTTTTTAGCTGGTTAGAAGAAACATGAAAATGCATATATTTAACAGCCCTAGTTTTTATCCACAAAATGAATTTAAATCATTAACATTTTCATTAGAAAATATTCATGGGTAGTCATTATATTTTGTAGTGAACTTTAACAATAGACAAAAAAAATCTTAGTAGATAGAAATTGATGATTGGGATCGTTATGATTAGCCATTCTGAAGAAGGAACGGTAGGACTAGAATCATAAGACGACTGTAACTTTTCTTAAGTAATTAAGATTTAGGTACTTCCATTACATACTTAAATATACTCTCTGCTTTGTGGAGTTCAATGCGCAGTCGCCTGTTGTAACCTTACTGTAAGAAGGTTATACAGTACTTTTAAATTGTGTTAAATATCAGAATCAATTTTAATATTTGGTTCAATATCAAACTATTGTTACTAACGAGTATATAGAATCAATATGTACACAAACAGTTGGGACGAATTTGAAAAAGCAGCACAGAATTTATATTTACAAAATCCGATGAAGGTGAAGAAACATACAGTTGAGGTAAACTTATTACTTCTATATCACAAAAATAATTTTTTTTTTTTTTTACAGGTACGGTATTCTTTGAAATATACACATGACAAAAATTTACTGAAAGTGAAGATGACAGACAGTGATAGGGTCAGTCAACTATTTCCTACACTAAATTTAACTGTTATTACTTACAAATATTGACATAATTGTGTTATATTTTCAGTGTTTACAGTACAAAACAGAAATTCAGCAAGAACTTAAGAAGATTGAAAAATTTGTTAACAATTTAATGAGACATATGGCATCAAAGGAGAAGTCATGAATGATAGAAGGGAACATTCAGTTATGTCTATTTTTGTTTTATACTTTAAGATAACTGATATTTATATAAATATATTTTATAAATAATTTACAAAGCTCCTGATCTAATTTTTCCTTTTATACTACAAACTTAAAATAAAATTTCCCTATGATCATTGTTTGTTATAACATGAGAAGTAGATCTCCAGAGGCAGATCGTTCATGAAGAGGCCTACAAAATTTGTAGTTCCTTTGAACACAATAAAACACTCGTCTCTTGAAATCAGACCTATCATTGTAAATATTATTTGTTAAACAAGGAAGTCTTTGATTAATTTCAAACACTGAACACAAATCAACAGGTTTCCTCCATTCATTATTCTCAGTTTTTGTAGTCCGGCACAACCTTAGTTTTAAACGGCTTTGATTAATTTGTGATTTAACACATTTGAAGATAGGTGGGTTTGCAACCATTCTTAGTGGAGTAACACTGTCACCGAATGTAGCGTATAACATTTTGTCGACTTCATAAAGCTGCTTTAACTGATCAGGGTTAGATCCTTGTTCCTTTTTGTATGTACTTCTAGCAGCTACCTGTAAAAATAAAAAAATAAAATATTTTATTGAAAATTTGACATTCATTATGTTGCATTCTTGAAATTAAAAGAACTCACCAAAATAGCTGCCATTACATGCTGAACCATTATGTTAGTTTTATTTGAGCCAACTTTTGACTCAAGTTGGGGAAGATATCTCTCCATCAATGGCCAAAAATAAAATCCTAATCTTCGTTGGCCTAGAGCTGTCAGAGCAACAATTGCACCTAAAATGAAAAATATAGTCAATAAACTTCTGGACAACAGAAGAAGTAAGATCACAACTTTGAGTTAGAGGATATCTGAGTAAAATAACAAAAAAATTAAAAGTAGTAAAAAGGTATGGAAACTTTTCCTTAGATTTGTAAAATCAACAAATCTGTTTGAAGCATATACTTAAGGACATAATTCACAGTAACATTTTTTTCCCACTGAAATGACAGGTTAGTGATGTAGGGCTAACTCCTTTAATTTTATAAATTATGGAGATAGTGTTGTATTTCTGATAAACTATAAATGATTTCTAATATAAGTAAAGAAAGTTAGTAATATTATTGAGTCGTCTTATGAGTCAAGTGGTCAAAATATTCAGTTTGCAATCAATTACAAATAAGATAGTTATAATGACTGTTGATTTAGAAGTTTATTGACAAGATTAACAGGTACTGAATGGAAATAAATGCTCTATTTCTTCTTCTTCTGTGATCGCAGAAGAAGAAGAATGCTCTATTTCTATCAGATCAGCCAATCTGTCATGTCATGAAACATTTACCTTCTACATAAATTATTAAATGAATTAACAGGAACTGGGTGTAGAAAGTTATACAGTATTTAAGGTACACATTTATATTCAGTCATTTCAGCTGTGGATTGAAATTGAGGTCGGGAGACCCTCCTTGGGCACACTCAGCCTCTTAAAATATGGGTACCCTTAATTGGAGGAAAACCTGCCGATTGAGAGTGAATTCTGGCCAAATCACCTCCTTTCACAACTGTTGACTCAGAAACAGTATAGCCTTACCGAAGTAATGAACCCAAGAGTCTCCATGGGTTATAAGTGGTATTTTTTTAAATCATAAATTATGGTACACAATATTAATTCTTGATGCCAGAAGTAAATAAGTGTTACCAATGTTTTTCTTTGACCTTATTAATTAAATGTGATAAATAACTAAAATATCATCATCAAAAATAATGGCCATGCTGATATTATCTCTTGTATCACTACCACCACCACAGAAAGTTGATAAACACTACCAACACAATCATACACCACAATTTTCAGGTGGAGTAATTTTGTTCAACTTCAGATGGCCTCAGAGTCGCAAATAAAAATTAAATTGAAAAAAAAAATGGAAATGTTTTCTCCAACTAAAAATAAACACAATAGCCCATTAAACACTACAAAACTAATAGAAACAGTTTCAGAGTTTTCTGCGTTTACATTGACACAATTTAACCAAACAAATCAAATTTAAGATATCTACTGAATATAGACCAGACCCAGTATTTCCCCATGATGTTTCATTTTATAATTCTGGTACTTAACAGAATGAATTTGATACCCCACAGTGTGAACATTATAAATAAAATGGAGGTAAAAAAAAAAAAAAAAAAAAAATATATATATATATATATATATATATATATATATATATATATATATATATATATCAAAATTCTATTTTGAAATTATTTTAAACTATTTTATAATAATTGGGTAATAGGTCCTATGTTAATGGGACCTATTACCCGATATATATAAAATAGTTGTTTATATATATATTTGTAATGTATATATATATATATATATATATATATATATATATATATATATATATATATATATATATATATATATATATATATATTTATATACAAAGATTACACCAAAAAAGATATGGATATAGTTAATAAACAGAAAAAGTTAAATAAAGTATAACAGATAATTAGTACAAACTAAAATGAGAATAGTTAAAATTGAATAGGTGATTTGAAAAACCCCAAAGTCCACAAATCAAAACTTTTCAGGAGGCACAAAACATGTGTTTTCAATAAAGCATGCCAAGGTGTGTTGGTAACTATAGTCTTGTTTTTTTTTGGCTTTTTTTATGACAATTACATTTCTGGGAATTGATTGAAATGTAAAATAGTGACATTCGTCAAAATGTGGACTAGTGGGGTTTTTCAATTTTAACTATTTTCATTTTACTTTGTACTAATATTATATGTAAAAATATTCTGTTCATTAACTATATCCATACATAATTTGTAGTAATTTTGTCTTCTTTTTTTTACCTTATCAATTTATAACTTTCATACCATTTGTCTTTATTTCTAACCTCTTTTAAATTAATTATCTATTTTTCTTCTAGCCCTCTTGAAGGTTAGCCATAAGATCATCACAATAAATTACTATAATTTTATTGTTATTTTTCTGACTGTACAATTCAACTATCAACTTGTATAAGATAATCATTCTTTAAGAAACATTAGTCGAGTTAATTCTGTCATCCCAGTAAATAAATGGTTACGTCAAATTCTCTTACTTTTCAGAACTCAAATTTGGAAATTCGATTAGGCTTCTAGAATCAGAATTTTCAAAGTCTTGCCCTAAAAAGTAAGTGAATGTGACTTATTCACTGGGGTGATAGAATTTATGCATGCTAATGTAAAAGAACACAATATTATGAAAATTTATTATTAATTTACTTTTAAAAATGAGAAGTAAGGAGATTAATAATAATAATAAAAAATAAAAAAAATTGAATCATAGGATCAATATCAAATACAGAGTCATTGATATAAAACATGAAATAGTCTTTATTTCTTTATAAAAATTCTTACAAGTATATGGCTCACTTAAAGTATTATGTAATATACAAAAATAAACCTAAAATTTAAAAAAATGAGTCCACAATTTTCGGCTACTTTTTAGCATTATCACTGTTACAAGGCTCTCTCTTATTCATGGTTTCAAGAATCTTGGATGTAGAGGATAATGGACATGGTTTTGTTATTCATCAGGGCTTAACCAGAACCAGCACTCCTCTTCTGTATAACATTTCAAGCTTTCTATCAGATCACAGTCCTGCGTTAGAGGACTGAAGTTATGTTTAAAAAAAAAATAAACCTTTAAAACATCCCAATTTCTATGGTAAAAAAACAATTAAAGGAATGGCTTGGATATTATCAATCTCTAACAAAATCTTTCGAAAATTGCCACTTTTAAGCTGATATTTTTTTACTTCAGAATTACTACAACTAATGATCCATTCGATAAACATAAACAACATGAAAGAATTACACAACAGCGTCGTAAGCATATACATATGGCATACCAGGAAGCCATAACAGAGTTGCTCTCACACTTAATTAAATAGTAATTACTTAATCAAGAGCCATCAGTTTTGTTTATAAATATTTATTACTGTCATTATCAAATAAATATTTTTTAAAATGCCACAACATTGAAGTATATACATAACTTGCATAGTACTTTGTTTTGACCAATGTTCCGGTTGATCAGTATTCTGATAGCCGATGCTCCACTATACAACTGTCACAAAAATTATTTATTTTAAGGTGTTTACATGGCCACAGGCTTCTACAATAGTATATAGTAAAATATATTCCAAAGTGGTTTTATGTCAGGCACACATAATATTTCAGCTGAAATACATATTTATTCATAAATAACAATTTATCCTGATCGAAATATTTATTTTTGAATACAAATTATTGTTTAAACGTAGCCTTAAGCTGTTTCTAATTCAACTCAACTATTCTCCAACCCATGTTGTTTGAAGTCATGCCTTATTAGAAATTTTAATAAACATAAAACACTAGAAAATGGAGAATGCAAATCCAAATCAAATATAAGATCCTCTAAATTTTACATTTACGAGAACACTCTCAGTAATATCCACATTCATTTCATTTTTATTGAACAATTTTTAATGGCTGTTTGTCCAGTTTGTAAGATTATGATCAGCCGTGATGATAAAAATACCGTTATGTGCTGGGTGTGTAATTCAATTTTTCACATTAAAAGTTCCAACATAAGTGTAAGTGAAACAGAAAAATTAAACGCTTAAAAACAAATTTTGCACTGTCAAAAGTGTGAAAAAAGTAAAAAAAAAAAAGTGTCCTGGCAGGTGACAGACCTACCAACCCCACATCAGCTGATCAAGGACTCCACACTCCACCAGGACAATCTTAGGCACCCTCATAAATTTAAATCTGGATATCGAGGGGATGAAATCCACTTTCATTGCAGAGGTAAAGAAAGAAGTAAAATCATCCCTAGATAAAAAGGCCCAAATTAGCTTTGATAATTCAGAACATTTATCGAAAAATGAAACCTCCCTGGAGTCTCAAACAAAATATTTCGAAGACCTAATAAGAGAAAATACTCTTCTGAAGGAAAGAGTGTCTGAGCTCGATGTTCGTCTAAATAAAGTAGAACAAGGCCAACTTTGCAGATCGATTGAGATCTTGGGAATCTCATTTCACCCAAGAGAAACTACAACAACTCTGATTACAAGTATTGGTGCTGACCTGGGTCTAATGCTCCCTCCTGAAGACATTGACACAGTGGAACAGCGGAGACCTAGAAAAGACGACCCATGTCCGCCGGGCATCATTGCAAAATTTGTGAGGCAGTCAGCGAGGGACAAGCTAATTCATCTCAGAAAAGTGAGAAGGGAAGCATGATATTGGTGGGCGGAAAATGACTGCCACCATATCTATCTCAGCGGGGAGATGACTCCTACCAATAGTCATATCTACCGGTTGGCACATCAGAAAAAAGCTGTGGGAAAACTGAAATATATTTGATTCTTTGGCGACAGAGTACGCCTAAGGGGGGAGGAAGGCCATCCAATTATTTTTATCAACACAGCTAAGGATCTTTAAGCCTTCACCTGAAACATCTACTCGTGTTACCTCATCTCAGACTGCCTGTCATGTTAGCGCCCTATCCCTCTCTGCTAACTTTAACGAATTCCATCAATACGTCACTGACAATTTTTATCATATCATTGCAATATTGGAAACCTGACTCAAGCCTTCATCGATTCCATCCCTCAGTGTCCCCTTCTTAACCACTATCTGCTGCGTCATGATCACACAAACCACACTGAGGTGTTAGTCTATTTTTCCATAATAATTTCCCAACTAAAGTCTTAAGCCTGTCTCCTTCATCTGAAAATCCCCACATTGAATTCCTTTAATTTTTTTTTCAGACCTTCAGTACCGAGCGTGCTGAGACTCTCGTCCCAACTCACTTGGCCATCGAGCCCCCTATTTCCTATTTTGACAACCCTTTTTTTTCCCTCAACCTAAATGTGGTACCTTTCACCCCTACCCACCATACCTTTGCATCTAATACATGGCTTGATCTCCTAATAGTTGATTTTCCTAAAAACCTTATTTCTTCTTCCCAGCTACCAATCACTTTTCTTTCTAATTACGATTTAATATCCCTGATATACAGTATCCAAACTCCAACGTTCATCCAAAAACCATTTCCTATCACAATTTTGATTCCTGAAGGTTTTCCTCGATCCAAAATGATACTGACGCTCTAGACTGGGATTCTATATATTCCTCCTGCACCATCGACAATATGTTTGACATCCTTATATCTAATCCCTTATCCATCCTTGACTCTTATACCCTCTTAAAACCATCCTTTTCCGATGTCCACCAGCAGCTTGGATCACAAAAAAATAAAAATAAAAAATCTACAAAAGAGATGAGAGACCGTCCAAAAACGTTTTTGACTGACTAGACTACGCTTTGTTTAAATCACTTCGGAATCAGACACAAACTGCCATTCGAAGAACTAAGTCGCAGTATTTTCATAAAGCCCTCTCCTGCACCCATGATCCAATGGAATATATTATCAAAACTGTCCTTTATTATCAAATCCTAATCTCCCGCTTTCATTTTCTTTTACTCCTAACAAAATGAATTCCTTTTTTGCTTCCTTAACACCAAATTTGTTATTTCTTTCTGTCTCCTATACTCCTCTATTTAACTCCTTCAACTTTTATTTTTCCTATTTCACACTCTCATACCTCATTGATGCCATTTTCCAATGTCATACCTAAGCTATTGGACTAAAATTAATCAAAATATGCCTTCCTACTATCCTTCCAATCCTCCTATGTGTATATAATTATTCTCTGCAAATTCCACCTTTCCTTCATTCTGGAAGAAAGCTGAAATACAACATTTACAAAAGAAACCTAACCCATCCTCACTCAACGATTTCCGTCCCATATCAATAATTTCCAATCTGTCCAAATCCCTTGAACAATAGTACAATCAAAAATCTCCAATTTTATAGAAAATTCACATCTCATCAATTCATTCCAATCTGGTTATTCAACTCAGACAGCCTTAACAAAAATTATTAATAACATACTCTAGTTGCTCTAAACCAACGAAAAGTAACTGTCCTTGTCCTTCAAGACTTCTCTAAAGCCTTTGACACTCTTGACCATTCTATTCTCCTCATGAAACTAAAATCTCTATCTTTTTCCTCAAGCTCTCTCCTCTGGTTTCATTCCTTCCTCTATCGAAGAACTCAAATAGTATCCATACCAAACCAGTCACTTTCCTCTTCTCTTTTGCTGCCATCTGGATTAGCCCAAGATTCCAGTGTCTCTCCTGCCCTTTCTTGCACCTACATAAATTATCTCCCAAATTCTATTCACCACTGCTTTTATCATCTATACACAAATGATTTCTAAATACATCTATCCTTCTATCCCTCGGATTTAATAAAATCATTCTCCCTTATTCAAGAGGACCTTGATAGCATTTGCAAGTTGGCCTCTGATAACAAATTAAAATTAAACATTGAAAAAACGCAGGCTATTATCAGAGGTTCTAATACCCATTTGAGGTCTCTTCTCCACCTTCCAACCATGTCTATTAACTCCCAACTTATTCAATTCTATTCTACAGTTAAAAACCTTGGTATTACCTTCGACCAAACTCTTTCATGGAAACCTCGTATATCCCAAATCTCTTGACAGGCCATATCCATCCTTAAACTATTCCTTTCTTCCCCTATCCTCCCCCATTTTGACTATAGCTGTGTGGCATATGGTGGGTTGACGGCGGAACTCAAGAGTAAGCTAAGAAGACTAATGAACTGTTTTACCAGGTGTATCTTCAGGGTTCCAAAAGCCTTCCACACATCACACCTATAAACAGAGTTAAAATGGCTTTATCCTTCATCCCACAGAAATCACTTCCTAGCTTACTTCTTCAATCAAACCATTAATTCTCGCAATCCCTCCAATATCTATAACATGTTCCAGTTCAAATCTTCAGCTTCCTCTCGCACTACAAGATCTCGCTCCTCAAACCTTCTACTTCTTCCCATAAGAGTGCATCATTCGACCATTCCTTTATTTACTGTGCAACTTCTTTATGGAATTCACTACCCCATAATATCCGTAATGCTCAATCTCTGTCCACATTTAAATCCCTTCTCTTTCAATACCTCCTTTCTATCCAGAATGATACTGACTAGCAAAACTTCATTTAAAAAAACTTTCAGTAGATGTACATAGTTTTTATTTCTTCCTATAATTATTGGATTTTCATAATTTTTATTCCATCTGTATCTGTTTTTGTTCTTTATTTATAAAATTGTAAAAAGTTAATCAGATTTTTAATTTCTTTTATTTCGCCTTATGATAACCAGATTCATAGTATTTATTTCTGTACATTATATTATTCTTAGGGGACATTGTCCCAGAATAAAGTTTGTTTTCTATTCTATTATATATCCTCCAGATGAAGCAACCATCCTTAAAAACTTAGTCATTAATTGGAGGCTTGTTACAGGTGATTAGAAATTAGATAAAGAAGCTGTTTGAAAGGATGTTATTAGATGCTGCTGTGTATTGTGGGCACACGATTAAAATTATAAGTTGAATTAATATAAGTTGAAAGGTGGGTGGCACCCTATGACGTATTTATTTCTATTATGAATACTAAAAGTCCAAGGGTTTAGTAGCTGCTTAGGTACCTATCTAAGGGCTGACCCTTTGATGCAGCAAATAAGGGAGAGCCTTGGTACCTCGAGAAAGAATTTGACAAAAAAAAGTAAATAAAAAGGTTAAATGGAGGTGGTTCTGGACTATAAAGATGGGCAGGAAAAATAGGAAACCCTCTTGCTTGGAGGTACAGGGAGGTTGGACCATGAGAAAGACGATTGAGACGAACTTCATAATGCTGACATAGACCTAACACAAAATAAGTACCCATGTTATCAGTATGTAGTAAGTGAAGAAAGTAAATTATGTGCTGACCCTGTCAAGTCATTTTCGGTTACATATATCTAGAATTATAATATTAAATAAAGCATGTTCATAAATAATAACTATTATCATTCTCCTAACTGCCACCACATTAAGATAGAATTGGTTTACACAATGGTATGGTAAGAACTCAATAAATCAAATGTCAGACATCAATAGATGGGTCTATAGACAAATAAATCTCGATGGCCGAGCTAGTTGGGGCAAGGGTTTCAGCTCGCTTGGTAAGAAGGTTGTGGGTTCGAATTCCACCTGGGCTCCTTAAAATTTTTTCTTAACTACACAAATCTTATTCTTCCCTCCCTGGGTAGGTAACTTGTAGGTTAACCCGTCCTTCCTGCCCTAGTTGGTGTACATAAGGATGTTAAGCCCCAACAAACAACACAAATAAATTTATGACTTGGGTCTTTTTATTTTATGATTATTTTTTAAGTCTTTCCGAATCAGAAAGCAAACACCCAACTTTGAAGCATAAATAAATAAAAGGCTTAGAGAAGCCGAAGGTTCAACATCAACACCACCAACCGTTGACCACACACCTCCCTCCAACCAGCCTCAACAAAACCCAAATCCCCAAGTTCAGACCTCCAAATCCTTCCACCTATGTCTTAGTTTACCCAATGGTCGTTAACCCAACAGCACAAAACTGATTACCTTTAATGAAATTTGGTCATCACTAATCCTAACAACTTTAAATCCCCATGTTAACCATTGTGCTGATATTACCTGAACTATATTTACCGTACCAAACTCTTGCAGCTCCGCAATTTGAAACCTCCTAAATTCTCCCATATATTCATTCTTTTTTGAGCCAACATTTGGCAGTATAGAAAAAAATAAAAATAAATATTTGGAACTATGTCCTCTTTGGTAGTTCATAAAATTGGTTTTTGTTCCATTTTTTTAAAGAAAAATCTAATATAATAGCATTACTAAAACTGTAACTGTATGAAACATTTTCTTAGAAATTTTATGTTTAAGTATACATACCATAATGGGATTGAAGTGGAACATCAGGGTCTAAAAGATGATGAAGTAGGTGTCTCACGATATCAATTTGCTGTTTTAATTCAATACTCCACATGATCACCACCTAAACCATTTGAAAAGAAATAAATTAGCTATATTATTATTTAATATAATTCAAAATTCTAATAAAAACAAATTGTAATTGTTATATTTGTAAACAATAAATGAACTAGAGAAACTCAGACCTTAGCAAGAAGAAGACCAGCTCTCATTCTCACAGCTAAATCATCATCTTTATCAACATAGTCATCCCCAACTTTATCAACATTACCTTCTATAACTATTTTCAATAATGAATTTACAGCCCTGTTAACCTAGAAATTAAAAGATGTATAAGTAGGAAAAATGATTCATTTACTTGAGAATAAATTGCAATAGCTTTAACACTTACAGCTAAGTAAGGGCTAGGATCTACAAATTTGTTGTGAGCAATAGCATGGACAGTGCCAATCAAAGCATTTGTTAAATGAGTATCACGAGGAACTTTTTTCACAGTTAAAGCCACAAGGTTCAAAAAATAAGGACAAACAGGCCCAATTTTCGGATTTGTTCTTAGATCACTAAGAGCCACCTAGAATAATATTAAAATAAGATTGTAAACTAATACTGTCATGCTTGCATTTAACAATATTATAGTCAAAAATTACCCTAATGTGTGCTGGGCTTCCTGTCATAATAGTTTTGGCTATTTGCTGATAATATGTACATGTTGTAACAATAGATGGATCTTCAGAGTAACCTTCTGGCATAACCCATGCCCCTATTACAAAACATAATGATATACCATTAAAAAACCAAGTTTCACTGCATTCAAATCAGAAAGCATATTCCATGTTATTACACTTTGCATATTTAGGAAAAGTAAAATAAAATCTCAATATATTAAAAACTGTACATGATAAAATTACCCCGGATATAAGGATCTCCTTTTTGAGTGAAATTATTATCTGAAAGGGCATCATGAAGAATGTCAAATTCAGAGTCCTCTTCAATAAACACATCAGATTTAGGTACGTGAATGAAATTTACTTCATCTTTAGAATTGTGTCCATACAGTTCTAAGCCCCCAAGAAGTTTCATTGCTTTTTTAACATCATTAGTAGTCAAAGTAGATCTTTTGTTTTGGTTCAAGATCAACTTGGACATCTGAAAATAAATCTAATTAAAATCTGCCAATGAAAAACACATCAGATTTGATCAATTATATGATGCCAACTTACATAAATTAATTCCTTAGTTTTATAGTACAGTTCCTCCGCAATATGTTTGCAAACATCTTCACTAATTGAAGAAATGCCAATAGAGGAAGCAGTTACAGAAATGGATCTACTACTAAACATCCTATACTCTTCTTTGACATTTTCATCTTCATCTCCACCTGAATCTGTATGATTAGAAAGCATGTCATTTTTGTTTTCAAATGTACTAATATCATTTGAAAAACTACTTTCCGAATTCTCCATAGGAAACCCCAATGGGTAAAATAACCTGCCCTAACATTTATTTACACACCGTGAACTAGGAATCTAAAGATCGAAAGAACTATCGATACATATTGCATATTGCGTTGCTATTCCTTGAAACATATTAATATTACAATTGTTAGAAAATATTAAATATAAAGATTCTCATTATATCTTCTATGCAAAGTTCAAAATGGGTAACTGATATTTTTGGTTGAGATTTTCGTCCTAGTGATTTTCTGACATTTAATATTAGAGATTTAGGGAAGTAACATGGAAAATATGTTTAAAAATCTTTCTTGTTTAGCAAAAATCTCGTTGCGGACTGATGTCTCGGAACGTAAAATGAAATGTCGACGTAGTAAATTATTTTTTTTTATTTTCTTTTTAATAACCCCAACCATCTTCTCTGTACGGCTATCCATCTACGGATTATTATAATTTGTTCGGCTCAACAGCCCTTAAAGCAGGACCAGGAACTCCACAATAAGTCTCCTATAACTATCTCAATAGGCGACCTTGCAGCGCCATCCTCTTACTCCTGCCTGACAGAGATCTTGCTCCACGTCACCTAGCCATCTCAATCGTGGTCGAACTAGTGTTCTGAAACCTTCTGGCTTATCTTGCGGTAATGTTCGAGTGTCCCAGCCATCTTTATTTGGGCGACTATATCTGACTCCCCAAGCAATGCCATAAGTTCTTTATTTTTTATTATCTTCCAGTCGCCTTTTAGACACTTTGGGCTAAATATCTTTCTGAATATTTTCCTCTCCCAAACCCAGAGAAGTTGTTCACTTATTCTTACGTGATAAATCTTTAAAACCTAAGAACGTTTTGAACTCCGAACAGGCATCTGTTCCCTGCCACTATTTTTCTCTCGATTGCCGCGGTAACATCATTATTATTTGTTACAAGCGACTCTAAGTATTTAAATTCTTTACACACTGGGAAGCTGAACTCTCTGTACTAAATTTGTTCTTCTTGTGACTGGGTTTTTGACATTAAAATATATTTAGTCTTCGCTTCGTTGATTTGTAAACTGCGTTTTAATCTACGGATTATAACTTACGGTTTTGTATACAGTTAACCATTGTATAACACTTACACATTCTGATAGTTCTAAAAGTTTGTTGTTTTTCCTAACAAGGTTTAGCAGTATGAAACAAAGATCAACAAACCAAAAACATTGATTACCCTTCTGTTTTTTTAACGCCAAATATATTTATATTATCCATATTTTAAAAGGCAATCCCTGGGCTTCAGAATCAATTTTAAAGTTAATTGAGCGAAAAATGACTTTAGTTCCAAAACTGAAATCAAAGCAACCTAGTTCTTGGCATAGCTTGTTTATGAATATATGTAAAAAAACTAAAAAAATGCTAATATCCGTTTAAACTTGTTGGAATTGGAACAAACATAGTTTAACGAGGAGATGTACGAAAGAGATAATGTCAAACCGTTGTGCTATAACCGCAAGTCAGCCAATTTTTCGTCCTCCACAGTTCTAAAAATATTGATCGGAGTAAAAAAAAATTGAATAGAACCAAATTTATTGCAAATCTGCTTAGATAATGTAAAGAACACAAAATGTGCTGAAAGTAACGGTTCCCGAGGTATTGTATCCAACTGCTAAAAGCATAAAATTTTCAATACTTTCCCCCCTCCCTTGCCCGAACCGAATGCTAGCTCGATGAAATCTACCACATTTAGAACTATGGTTGGTAAACAATTTCCAGTAGTCAGACCTTTTTATTTTTGGTTCGATTCGAATGCTAATTACCATGTATTATAATAAATATATTAGCTTTAACAACAAATATTTTATTTTTAGAAATAACAATTTAATTAATAATAATAAACTGTTCATTTAAATATCATCCTGATACAAGAACCGAATACAAGGTTATATAAAACGTGGTTTTCCCAATTGTTATCAAGTATATCAAGGGGGCAATACGAACCCAAGAGCTTCTATTATAATTACTAAAAACGAAATAAAAGCAATTTAAAAAAATGATGTATCATTTGAAGACTTGGTAGTAGTGCAACTATTATGGAATAAAATTGAATATATCTTAGTTATTGCATATTTTGACATAAATATTGAAGTTGAAGATGAATTTTTAAGACGAAACAGTTTTTGAAAAATTTAATGATAAAAAAATTCTAATTGCTGTTGATTCGAATTGCAGATCCAAATGATGGTTTGATAAATTAACTAATAGGCGGGGGAAAATCCTTTAATCCCTTATCACTAGCAGTAAATTATTTATTTTAAATAGAAATGAAAAATTATCCACATTCTCATCCTCCAGAGGAGAGAGTAACATAGAAATAACCTTGTGTAACACTCTATGTTTAGGTTTGTGCGAAATTGGATGAGGAAAACCTCTCAGACCACAGAACGTTCAGATTTAATATATTTCTAGATAGTTCATCACACCAATTTGCACATTACGAAATAAAATATTTCACAAAAAATGCTGACTGGGATACTTCCAAGGAAATATTTTTAAAATACATCAGAATAAACTTTAGTTATTTAAATAACGACGACATAATAGCTGATGAAATCTTGACTGTGTCACTAGATACGATTGGTATTGATCATACTTTAATTATCTTTAATAGATGCTTATGTAGGACATGTAATATCCTTTTTACTAAATCAAGACAAGTTATGCATAGGAAGGTACCATGGTGGACGGATGAATTGACTAAATTAAGATAAACAACAAGGAAGCTTATGAGAATTTATCAAAAAACAACAACAACAACCTTTGAGAGAAGAAAGGCGTAACTTATATGTAAAATAAAGGCTAATAAGAAAACAATTAAACAGCAGAAAATAAACTGTTGGAATGAATATTGTACCAATATACCGAAAAGAAAACCACGGTCTTTTCTATATAAACATACTACTAATAAGTTGAAATCGTCTACGAAATTCCAAACAATTGAAAAATCAGATGGATCTTATACATTCGGTTTACAGGATGCATTAAATTACTTAGTAGACGAATTTCTACCAACGGATGACCAGTAGGAAGAGACTGAATATCACAAACATATAAGATCGATCGCTAATTTAATCCCTGAGACTAAGATAGATGACCCACTAACAAATACAGAAATCGATGATGTAATAAATAACTTAAATAATAACAAAGCAGCTGGGATTGATGGAATATCACCAATAATATTTAAAAATGTTATCAATATTTATCCAAAATTTATTTTTACATTATAAAATACTTGCTTTATCAGAGATTTATTTCCCAAACCATGGAAAGTTTAAAAAATAATCCCTATCCCGAAAGGACCTGATAATAAAAAGTTCAGAATAATAGCTTTGATTCCAATTGGTGGGAAGGTTATGGAAAAGCTTATTTCCTCCCACTTATCGCTATATTTGGCAAGCAATTTTCCTTTTAATGAAAATTTCTTCGGATTTATTTCACAAAAAAATATAGTTGGTGCATTGCACAAAGTAGTTAATTTTGTTGAAAATTCATTTCAACAGAAATTACATGTATTGGCTTTGTCATTAGACATTAAAGGAGCATTTGATAATGCTTGGTGGCCATCGATTTTGAAATCATTGCACGATAGATCATGCCCCCATAACATTCATCTAATAATTAAAAATTATTTAACAGACCGTAAAAGTCAAATCCTATTAGGAGATGCAGTTTCTACTAAATGGCAAAGTAAAGGAACATCCTCAAGGTTCTTGCTGCTCCCCTTTCCTTAGGAATATAATTATGGATGATATATTCAAGATTGTGATGTTGGAATAAGCTGAAGTCATTGTATACGCAGATGACATATTGCTACAACTTAAATCAAAGTTATTTTACCAGTTCCAACTAAATTCTAACGATATCTTGGATAAATTAACCAAATAGGCTGGATTTTAAAAAAAATACATTTATTGAAATTTACAACTGTATAAAACATATACAACAAGTAAATGTGTTGAAAGTGAATACAATGGCGTGTAAATAACATGTGAAGTACTACTCACTAGTAACACCAATAAATTCTACACTAAAAGGTCTCTAGGCCATCTTCTTTTTAGAAGCCTCGGAGGATTATCAGGAATGGAATAGGAAGCAAGTTGGAAGATTAATGGATGGGGGTGGTTATGGAGCTTACTATGGAAGGATAGGTAGCTTGTTTGGGCTAAATTAGCAACATATGGGATATTAAGATCTTTATGGATAAGTTTATTTGTAACAAAGTAAGGAGCATTAAGAATTTTGGATTATAGGATTGGATACGAGAAGAATTAGAAGGTTTAGTTGAGCCCCAGAGCTCAACTCTGTAAGTCCAAATAGGTCTGATAACTGTCATATAAATGAGTCTTTTGTAGAAAATCGGAAGTTTTGAACGTTTGTCTAGTAAATGTTGAAGGAGTCGAAAACGACGAGCAGTTTCCTGTCGTTTTAGTCTTGTATGAGGATTCCATGGTTATTTTATATGATGTCATGGTTATTTTATGTGGTCTTATCTTCAATAAATTTAATTTATTTTTTATGTAAATTATTAAAAAAAATTAAATTAATTCTTACATTAAAGTTAAATAGTAAAGAAAATGTCTGAAAATTATAAAAGTTGCTGGAACTGGCCTCCTCCTCGCAGTATACACTGACGACATCTGGTCAACATCGCTGATGTAGCTCTTCGAATCTCTACATGGTCAGCTCTCATTGCTATACATGATTCGCGAATTCTTGCAATGAGGCGGTTAATGTCCTGAATGGGTACTCTGTACACTTCCGATTTAAGCCTACCCCAAAAATAAAAATCAAGTGGCGTCAAATCAGGGCTTCGGGCCGGCCAATGCACAGGTCCATATCTCACTTCTTCAATCTATCTTCCTGGGTAATGTTGATTGAGCCAACTCATTATAGCTCGTCCATTATGCGCTGGCCACCCTTCCATTTGCCACCATAGTGGTATTGCTTCGAGGAGTGCCGTACTTACATCATCCTGAAGTAGATCACAAAAAGCATTTGAATTCAAGAGAGAAGGTAAAAAAAAAAACGGGCTGTGTCATATGCTGCCTACAGACTCCTAACCACACGTTCACACTGAACTGATGTAGGAAGTGATGCTCCCTAGTGCCACGTGGATTATGATGAGGCGAGAGTTGTGAGAGTTGAATATTCCCCCACTCGATCGGGGATGATAGGCCTCTTGTGGCACTGTTTAACATACCACCGCCCAAACACCATCCGTAGCTCCATATGACGAGGTAGCAACTCCTGGACAGTAGTCAGGTTATAAGGATATCTATTGTCTTTCTTGATAGCTCTGAAGACTGTAGAGTGAGATATTCTCAGTTGATTTGATTATTACTTGTTGATGGATCATTATAAAAAATATTCAAAATGGGGACCCAATGGCCGGCCGAGTGAGTTGGGGCGAGGGTCTCTACGCGCTTGTAACCAGAAGGTCGTGGGTTCGAATCCCATATATATATATATATATATATATATATATATATATATATATATATATATATATATATATAATATAATATAATATAATATAATATAATATATATATAATATAATATATACAATTCTCGTGTCACAGTTTTCGTTGCCATACTCCTCCGAAACGGCTTGACCGATTTTGATGAAATTTTTTGTGCTTATCCGGTATCTATGAGAATCGGCCAACATCTATTTTTCATCCCCCTAAATGTTAGGGGTAGTTCAACCCTAAATTTTTATTTTTTATTTTTTAGACAAAATTTTTAATTTCTATTTTTTTATGATACAACATACAAAAATACATACAATCCTCAATTTTCACCCTTCTACGATCAACCCTTATTTTTAAATAGCCATTTTAGTAATTTAATCATTTTTCCTCTCCGGTCGATAACTGATCAATCGTCATTTAATTAGTTGTCCCCGCCAGATGTCTACAGGTGTCACTTCTGACTCAGTAAACAGCACGGAGTAGGGATGAGAACGAAGCCGGTCTCCTTTCTTTCTCACTCCCTACACAGTTGTCGGCCATCATTATTGTTTATGCATCAATGACCAACAACGACAACAGGTACATCGAGCATTTATATCTGATTCATTCCTGCGCCTAGCATTCCAGTATGAGCCCCATATTGAATATTATGCTCATTCAAAAGTGGTAATTGGTGCTATGGACAAGGAATGTCTGCATTGTCATGCTCTGAAATTCAAAAATGAGCCAGCTGGGATGTGTTGCGCGTCAGGAAAAGTGCAACTACCTGAAATTGAAACACCACCTGAACCATTGAACGGCTTACTTTTCGGCACGGATCCAGATTCTAACGTGTTCCTGAAGTCAATTCGAAGATTCAATTCATGCTTTCAAATGACATCGTTCGGAGCAACAGAAATAGTTCGAAATACTAATGCAAATGGTCAACAATTCTATTCTACATTCAAAATCAGAGGCCAAGTTTATCATAAAATGGGCTCACTGCTGCCAATGCCAAACGAACCACATAAATTCTTACAAATCTACTTTATGGGCGGCGAGGATTCCGGAAGCGCACTTGCCAATCGCGTGAATGCACGTTGTGATTATAATAACCTTGATTCACTTTATGCCAGGCGCATCGTCAGCCAGCTAGATGCTCTTTTGAACGAGTACAACGAGTTGTTGAAAATATTCAAATCACATATGCACCAATTACAAAGCGATAATTACGCTATCGTCATTAATCCTGATAAAACACCAGCTGGAGAGCATATTCGTAGATTCAATGCACCCGTTGTTGATGATGTTGCTGGAATCATGGTTGGCGATTGTACAGCTACACGAGAAATTGTGATTCGTAGAAGAAATAATAATCTTCAGTTCATTTCTGACACACATCGTTCATATGACGCTCTCCAATATCCGCTAATATTCTGGAAGGGACAAGACGGATATTGCATAAACATAAAACAACGAGACCCCGTATCAGGTACTTCATTGATTATTAATTTGATCATTAATCATTTAACAAAACAATTAAATTATTAAACGTAATAAATTTAAATTAATTTTTATGAACAAATATTACAGGAGCTGAAACAAACAAGAACGTTAGCTCAAAGGATTATTATGCGTACCGATTAATGATTAGATGTGGTCTGGACAACGTCATTTTACGATGTCGTGAGCTTTGTCAACAATTCATGGTCGACATGTACGCGAAGATTGAGAGCGAACGACTACGATACTTAAGATATAATCAACAAAAGCTGCGCGCGGAAGAGTACATTCATTTGCGAGACGCTATCAACAACAACGCCGACGTCGCCGAAATTGGTAACCATGTCATTTTACCATCATCGTACGTAGGCAGTCCACGTCATATGCAAGAATATATACAGGATGCTCTGACTTTCGTGCGCGAATATGGACGACCATGTTTATTTATCACGTTCACATGTAATCCAAAATGGCCAGAGATTTCATCTTTGCTACTGCCTGGCCAAAATGCAATACATCGCCATGATATTACAGCACGTGTGTTCAGACAAAAGTTGAAGTCTTTAATAAGTTTCATTACTAAATCACATGTATTCGGTCCCACACGTTGCTGGATGTATTCGGTTGAGTGGCAAAAGCGAGGATTACCTCATGCACACATTTTGGTTTGGTTCATCGACAAAATCCGTCCTGAAGAAATCGATAGTATCATTTCTGCGGAAATTCCAGATCCATCCACTGACCAACTGCTGTTTGATATTGTTACAACAAACATGATTCATGGTCCATGTGGTACTCTTAATAGTTCATCGCCTTGCATGGCTGATGGAAAATGTACTAAAAATTTCCCTAAAGATATTACCAATGATACGGTCACAAATGTCGACGGATACCCAATATATCGTCGAAGAAATCCTGAAAATGGCGGACAATCATTGATTAAAAATATGATCAACACAGACATTGATATTGACAATCGTTGGGTGGTGCCATATTCGCCTCTGCTGAGCAAGACATATAATGCTCATATTAATGTTGAGTTCTGCAGTTCTGTGAAGAAATCCATATAAAATCTACAATAAATCCACCTAAAACTACACTCACTGCATTTTTTGAATTGTGTGATCGTGCGGATGATTTTGGTGCCTTTGCACGAACATTACTCTATTCACAAGTACCACGCTATTTCACATGGACTCAAACAAAAACATGGATGCCCCGTGTATTGGGTTGAGAATAGTGGACTGTATTTTGAAATTGGGGTCTGGTTCATGAGGGAGAGCCGTGATGGGACGAAAATAATTAAAGTTTGGCTTACCTTGGTGCCGAGAACTGTGGGCATGAAGAGAGAAACTTACCGGCTGACTGCAAGGTGAAATGAAAGAGGTTGAGGGTAATTGCGAATAGGATAGGAAAGGTACATGAAATAAATTGCAGAGCCGAAGTTCCAACAAGTGTTCAAGTCGGTGGCGGAAGAAGAAGTGGGGGTTCGCGAATCCTGCCACCAGGAGCGCCCCCATCGAAGGAATAGCAAAACCCGGGAAATTTGAAGTGAAAAGGCAAAAGATCGCGAATATTCAACATAATCCCCCCCTTGAAGCGTATAAGCTTCAATAAGCAAAACTTTTTTTTTTTTTTTTTTTAAATTTGTTAGTACTCATGCAATTAGAAGATAAATGTTGGATAACAAAGATTAGTAAAACTCAAACAAGGGTTAATTAGCAAAAATAAACAAACTAACGAAATCAAGGGGTCAGACCACGCACACACTGCAGGCATCCCTGACATCCAAAGGAAGAGGAAAAAGTCGCAAAACCGGACGAGTGTATTCTCCACGAGAAGTCCTGACCCTGGCAATTCGCACAACATTATCAGACCCTGGAAAAACCTCGACAACGCGCCCGATAGGCCACTGAAGCGGAGGTAAATTCAAATCCTTTATAAACACCATGTCACCAACACTTAAATTAGGGGAATGAGCAAACCACTTTTGTCTCAGTTGCAAGGTGTGCAAGTACTCCCTACTCCACCTCTTCCAAATACCATTAAAAATGTGTTGAATATATAACCATCGACACTTGAGAGATGGTTGCTTATATAATTGTGCATCATCAGGGGGAACACACAAGGAACGCCCAATCAAGAAATGAGCAGGTGTGATTACATTAACATCGGAAGGATCATTGGAAAGCGGAGTAAGAGGACGTGAGTTTAGCATAGATTCCACTCTGATCAACAATGTATTGAATTCTTCAAAGGTAGGGACATGATTTTGTAAAGAAATGGTTAAATGTCGTTTAATACTCTTAACAGCTGCCTCCCAAAGGCCACCACTAGAAGGATGCAAAGGGCTATTAAAATGAAAGGTAACTTTGTGCTCCTCACCAAAATGCGGAAGTCGCATAGAATCGGCCTTCAAAAGCTCTCGAAAAGTGCGGTTCAAAGAATTGGCAGCCCCGACCAGATTGGTTCCACAATCGCAATGAAGGTGAGATACGATACCGCGGCGCGCAATAAACCTTGACAAGGCGGCTAAAAAGGCAGCCGTGGTCATTTCAGTGACAGCTTCTACGTGCATAGCCTTTGTAGCAAAGCACACAAACACCACAAAGTAACACTTTGTTCTTTTAGCTTGGCGTAAAGTAGAAGAGCGAATTATAAAGGGTCCAGCAAAATCGCATCCAGAGCGTGAAAAAGGCGGAGAGGGGATAACTCGGCCTTCAGGGAGGTCACCCATAAAAGGAGGCTTATTGCGAGGCTCAACTCTAAAGCACGTAACACATTTGGAGAGGGTAGAACGCAAGGATTGACGAAAGGAAATTATCCAAAAGGAGGAAGGAATAAGTGATTGCAACAGATGGGCACGAGCGTGAAAATATTTCAGGTGATAATAATTAATAATTAATGTTACAATGTGATGCCTCTTGGGCAATAAAATGGAATTCTTGGCACTAAGGGACAAAGCTGAGTTAGCCAAACGACCACCCACCCGAATCAATCCCTCATTATCAATAAAAGGACTGAGCACAGCATATTGCTTAGGAATATTTTTTCCAGAATAAAGCAAATCAAAAATATTGGGAAAGGATTCCTTTTGAACAATTTTGCAAATTTGGTTACGAGCAAAGGTAACTTCAGAAATATTCAAGGTTCGAGACAAATCTCTTTTCGATATAGGCTTTCTTAAGTTATGAGTAAAACGCAATATCCATGCCACCACTCTGGACAGGAGGATCCAGGATGAAAATTTGTTGTAAAAAGGTGTAGGAACAGAGGTAATGGCCAAGCTTTCGAGTTCCACGGCCTTTAACTCCTGGCTAAAATCTGACTCCGAACACTTAGGGTCAGAACACTCAACAGGCCAAACTATACGAGGACCAGAAAGCCACTCGGGCCCATTAAACCAAAGTTTATGACTCAATAACTCTAAAGGTAGAGCACTGCGGGAAGCCACATCGGCAGGATTAGACGAGGAGCGAACATAAAACCAGGAATTCATGAGGCTAAGATCCTGAATATGAGCCACACGATTTGCCACAAAAGTTTTAAGCATATGAGGAGAGCCACGAAGCCAGGCCAATACAACTGTAGCGTCTGAAAAGCAAAGTCTTTCTGAAATGATGATTTCTTTAGAAAGTAAATTAAAGACATAATCAAAATTTTGAGCAAGCAAATATGCTGCGCAAAGCTCTAGCTTAGGCAAAGTTAAAACTTTCATGGGAGCAACACGAGGGCACCTCCAACCTTCACCCAAAGCTAACTGCTGGAGGGTTCGAATGGCCTGAAAGGCTGAAGGGCCGACACCAAAAGTAACTGTGGTGAGCTGGTATGAACGAAGACACTCCAAAGGGTTCTCACGCCAATAAACCAAATGAAAATGGCGATGAGGTGGATACAAGCTTATTTGACGATACATTTGGCGAATATCGCAAGAGAAAACGTAAGGAAAAATCCGAAAATTAACAATCAAATCAGGAATAGAATTCTGCAACTTAGGTCCAGGAAGCAGGACATCATTTAGGGATAAACCATTTGAGGTGGGCTGACTGGCATTAAAAACCACCCGAATACTCCCAGTATCTCCGTGGCGCTTGAAGACTCCATGATGTGGCAATACATAATGTGGACCTTTTAAGACATCTGGATTATCAACAGGCACTAAATGGCCCGCACGTATATACTCATTGATGCATTCCCTGTACTTCATGAAATACTCAGGATTTTTGGAAAAACGTTTCTCCAGCGAAACAAAACATTCGCGAGCAGTACCGGCTGAATCCCCTAGGGGCAATGCAGTAGGGCGAAAAGGTAAGTGCACCATATAACGACCTTCAGAATCTCTCGTCGTGGTTTCGGAATAAATTTGCTCGCAGAGAAGGTCATCTTTTCTAGGAGGGAGAAGAGGCGGTTGATCAATTTCAGAAAATTTTTTGATGAGATTGGAGACCTGTTTGTTATCAGAAACATGGCAAGTGATAAGACCCGTCTCCCCCTCAGGAGTGGAAGCAAGTGCAGGAGCTGAACCCATAAGAACATACCCTAAACAGGTCTTGTAAAGAAATGGCATACCCTCCCCAAGAGACGCAACTCTGGTTTCCAAAATAGAAGCAGATACGTCGGCGCCAAGCAACACATCTACCCTGGACGGGACATCAAATTCCATATCGGCTAAGGGATACTGGGCTACTAACTCCTTAACTGAAGGTGCAATAGGAGAACTAGGTAAATCATTTGTAATTTTATGGAGAACCATAAATAAATGTTCATCCTTAATAGTATTTCCATCAGTATCACCAACGCCTAGCTTGGCATATCCAAGAGGTTTCACAGGAACAACAGAAACACCATTTAATTGGTCACAAGGATGAGGGGAGAAAACATTAAGAAGCTTAGCACATCTCTCAGTAATAAAAGTAGCCTGACTTGCTGGGTCCAGCAGGCCACGCACAATAATGTAATTATGAGGTGAAGAAAAAATCCTAACTTTAACTGTTGCGAGTAGAACAGTTGAAGTGAACTGTTCACAAGCAAGCGAAACATTTGGTTTAGAAGACAAACTTTTAGACTTATGAGAAAGAGAAACAGGACTTATAGGCATGGCAGGCGAGGTATTAAGAGAAGGTACTCCAACAGAATCAGAAGCATGAAGAGTGGAATGCCCATCAGGCTTAAAACTTTGAGATGCTTTATGGGCATTAAATGAAGAATTAGAATTGGGTTCATCAAAATGTAAAAGAGAATGGTGACGTTTATGGCACTTGGCACAAGTATTTACAGAATTACACTTATGATTAAAATGTTTAGACAAGCAATTAAAACAAAGCTTAAGTGATTTTACCTTCTCATGGCGCTGCTTAACATTTAAGCTTAAGAAAAGAGGACAAGCATATTTTTTGTGATCGCCTTTGCAAAATATACACACAAGCTTAGTGTCCGCCAAAGCAGTATGAAAGGAAGACATATTCCTTTTTGGGACCAAGCTAACAGTAGCAGGTTTAGAAAGCTCTGAATTTTTATAAACATTTAATTGATCTTTTATGAAACTAATTAATTTATCCAGTTTAGGAAAGGTTCCACCCAAATTTTGCTCAAATCTCAAGCGAAGAGTTTTATCTAATTTCCGAAGAAGTAATCTAACTAGCAACTCAGCATTCCCCGACTCTATATCCACTTGATAGCACTTTAAAGTTTGAACACTTATAAGATAAGTATCAAGAAAACCCTGGAGGGAAGCTACATTGGCAGCAATGGAAGAAATATCCAATATCCTGTCCAAGCACTCATTAATTGAAGCCCTTTTATTTTGATATTTAGAGATTAAAAGATTTAAGGCAGCATCGTACCCCTCAGATGTAATAGGATATGCCCTAATCAACCTTAGAGGTTCCCCTTCAAGCAGAGATATCAAAAAATGAAACTTAGAAACCACAGATAAGCTTATATTCTGATGAATTAAAGTTTGAAATTTGGAATTGAATAGATCAAAATCACCCTTACCATTAAAATTGTCAATTTGAATCTTTGGAAGAGAATGCAATAAAGAATTACCTGCTGCACTATTGAGCTGGGAATCGTGACTGATATTACCACAGTTGTCATTTAAAGGAGTCAAATGAGACATAATTAAGCTCAACTCTAAGCACTGAGAAGTGAAGTCCATGAATTCAGACTGGAGTTCACCAATAACACTTTTATCCTCAGCACTATCCAAGGCAGATTGAAAAAAGGATTTTGCTTCAGCTTCAAGCAAATTAAGTCGTTCTTTAATGACTGATAAGGCGGTAGCCGATACACCAGGTTTGGCTTTTTCTTTCAATAAGCTAAGGAAATCCTTAAGAGAGCAAATATGACTTTGAACGTGAATATCCATAACTGGGAAATTATAAAATGCCAAAAGATAACAGTTCCAGGAGAAAACAACGATAAAAGCGAAAAAAATTTCCGGCGAGCAAGCACACGTTATACCTCCAAGGAGATACGAGAGAGAAAAATAAAAAAAAAAAATACAAAAGGAGCAAATAATATTAAACGAGTTAATATAGGCGAAGAAATTAATATAAGCAATAAATTTAAGCAAAAAGAACACGAGAAATGCGCAATAGGTCAAAGTATGCTGGAGCAGGTTCTGACCCCCTAACCCGAGAAACGCATTTATTATTATGCAAACCAAAATAATTGGCACACAGCAAAAATAAGAGCTTTGAGCACCAACAAATGACTCCCTCTCCCACCCACGAAATGAGAAATGTAAAAAACAAGAATGAAGCAGCGAGCGATAATGGAAAACGATAATTTTAGCAATCTTTTCGACCAAAAACGGGAATTTAATTTAGGTTCGGCCGGAGGACCATGTATTGGGTTGAGAATAGTGGACTGTATTTTGAAATTGGGGTCTGGTTCATGAGGGAGAGCCGTGATGGGACGAAAATAATTAAAGTTTGGCTTACCTTGGTGCCGAGAACTGTGGGGCATGAAGAGAGAAACTTACCGGCTGACTGCAAGGTGAAATGAAAGAGGTTGAGGGTAATTGCGAATAGGATAGGAAAGGTACATGAAATAAACTGCAGAGCCGAAGTTCCAACAAGTGTTCAAGTCGGTTGCGGAAGAAGAAGTGGGGGTTCGCGAATCCTGCCACCAGGAGCGCCCCCATCGAAGGAATAGCAAAACCCGGGAAATTTGAAGTGAAAAGGCAAAAGATCGCGAATATTCAACACCCCGCAAGCAAGGCTCACCAGTTGCTGCATGTCTCAATTTATTTAAATCAAACGCCTTAGGGCGATTATTTACAGTCAATCCAAGACACACTGAGTGCTTTTATCTTCGACTGTTGTTGGTTAATGTTACTGGCCCATTATCATTTCAAGATATACGTAAAGTGAATGGGCAACAATATCCAACGTATAAAGATGCATGCCTTGCACTCGGCTTGCTGTAAGGCGACAACCAGTGGGAATGCATGCTTGCTGAAGCTGCATTGAACTGTACAGCAATACAAATTTGTCGACTATTCGCTATAGTGTTGACTACATGTTTCCCAGCCCGAGCACAGATATTATGGGAAAATCACAAAGATTCAATGACTGATGATATATTGCATCAACATCGTATACGGTGCCACGATCTAACCATAACATTCAGCGACGAAATGTACAATGAAGCATTGATTGCTATTGAGGATCTTTGCATTGTCATTGCCAACTTACCACTTAGTAATTTCGGTATGAATTCGCCAAATCGAACTGCATCTGATTTAATGAATACTGAAATGAATCGTGAACTGCAGTACAGTACTGTAGAAATGGCAGCGATTGTTGCCCGCAATGTCCCACTAATGAATGAGGAACAAAGAACCATTTATGATCGCGTTATGCTCGCAATTTCAGCTGGACAAGGTGGGTTCTTCTTTTTGGATGCACCGGGTGGAACTGGCAAAACATTCGTTATTTCGCTAATTCTTGCTGAAATACGATCAAATAATGGCATCGCATTAGCCGTTGCATCATCGGGCATTGCAGCAACTTTATTGGATGGAGGTAGAACAGCTCATTCAGTATTTAAGCTGCCACTAAATATTCAGAATAACCCTGACGCAGTATGCAACATTAAGAAACAATCGTCCATGGCCACTGTGCTGAAACGGTGTAAAATTATTATTTGGGATGAATGTACTATGGCACACAAACATTCACTTGAGGCGTTGAACAGGACATTGAAAGATATTAAAAACAGTGACAAACTATTTGGCGGAACTCTGTTGGTCCTTTCAGGTGATTTCAGACAAACACTTCCAGTCATTCCACGTTCAACATACGCTGATGAGATCAACGCTTGCTTAAAATCATCTCCATTGTGGCGTAATGTTGAAAAATTACAGCTAAAAATAAATATGCGCGTTTAAATGCTTCAAGATCAATCCACTGAAACATTTTCAAAACAACTCTTAGATATCGGTGATGGAAAAGTTGCTATAGATGAAACTGGATACGTAAAATTACCGACCGATTTCTGCACAATCGCTGATTCGCAAGATACTCTCATTGAACAAATATTTCCCGATGTAGACACACAGTACATAAATCATGAGTGGCTTGCAGAAAGAGCGATTTTAGCGGCAAAAAATGTAGACGTTGACAATTTAAATCTGAAGATACAAATGTTGTTGCCAGGGAACTTGGTATCATATAAATCTATTGATACAGTTTGCGACGACAGCGAAGCAGTAAATTTTCCCACAGAGTTTTTGAACTCACTGGATTTGCCAGGCATGCCACCGCATAATTTACAATTAAATGTTGGATCTCCAATTATCTTGCTTCGTAATTTGAACCCGCCCCGGCTGTGCAACGGTACGCGATTAGTCATTCAAAAATTAATGAAAAACGTGATCGAAGCCAGGATTTTAAATGGCAAGTTCAGAGGTGAAAAGATACTCATACCACGGATTCCTATTATACCTACAGATGTGCCAATTCAATTCAAACGTATTCAGTTTCCGATTAGATTGGCATTTGCAATGACTATCAACAAATCCCAAGGTCAAACGATGTCTGTTTGAGGATTAGATTTGAGAACACCATGTTTTTCACACAGACAATTATACGTGGCATGCTCTCGAGTGGGTAAACCATCCAGTTTGTTTGTGTTAGCTAAAGATGGACTAACAAAAAATATTGTTCACGCTATAGCATTAAGAGATTGATATTGTTTAATAGTGTTACTGTCGTAATTGTTTAATAATTGATATATAATTTTAAGGGATAAATTATAATAATTTAAAAATAATGTTTGCCTTTTGTTATTTTTATATTCCCTCATCGTTCACAGCGCTCCATGCTTATTTCACGCATATACCACATTCTTACATACATACAATATACACATTCTAACATACATACATACTTACAATAAGTAAGCTATTTTTTGTCTACACTAGAAATTACTAGGAAATTATTTATATGGCAAAACAACGTTTGCCGGGTCAGCTAGTGTTTATATATATATAGATGATATATATATAGATGATTATATATATATATATATATATATATATATATATATATATATATATATCCCCCTCGGACCGCGAACATAATAGGTTGTCTTGGAATAGCCTCTTGCAGCCCCATACGCGAAACTCACATCAACGTACTCTTCAGCTGTGTATAAATTTAGCATTGTACTTCTTGAACTAAAAACGAATTTAATAGTCTGAATATTTGCACGATACTGACAATTATTGTTATTTACCACGCGAAGTAGGCAGACCAAGAATGAGGGAGATAAGGTAAACAAACCATAATGCGGACATAATCCATTAGAAATAAACAAGAACTTACTCATGTCAGACGTTCCTCACGTTCTTTTAGGTTTCAACTCTCCCCTAGTAGGTTGTTTGTAATTTACATAAAAAATAAATTAAATTTATTGAATCCAATCACTCCAATCTAAAATCCTTCGAAAAATCATAGATGATCCTTACTTTGTCACAAATGAATTGATCCACAATGACCTTAATATCCCAAATGTTGCTGATTTGGCACGAACCAGATACCTTTCCTTTCATAATAAACTCACTGCGTATCCCAATCCATTTGTTGCACAACTTGCTTCCCATTCCATTCCTGGTAATCCTCCGAGGCGTCTGAAAAGAAGATGGCCTCGTGATCTTCTTTTGTAAATATTCATTAAAGTACTACCAATGGGTAGTTTTACAAGTTTTATTCATGTCATTATATATCATAATACAGTTGTAAATTTATATTAATAAAAGAAAAAAAATGATTGAAGATAAGACCACACAAAATAACCATGACATCAGTTATTTTTACCTTCCCATTCCAATAGCAATACGAAATTGAGATTTAATTGCAGTTCTGAGTACACCGTTAGAAAGATAATTAAATTTCACAACTTTTTTGAGATTCGGCAGCTTGCACTCTTTTTTTTTTGAAAGAGTAGTGATCCTCAAAAGTTTGTCACTAACAAAACGTTTTTAAATTTTTATTTTTGGATATATTATTACGGTTTAAAAAGATACATGTGAACATTGAAAGTGCATAAGACTTAAAAAAAATTTATTGCTGATTTCAAGACTGTGATGGAACATTGAGAAAAATTTTTATAAAAGTAGAGAAAATTGAGGTTTTCCAATAAAAGCCACGGTTTTCTCGAAATAACCTTTGGAACGGCATATGTCTGGAACGGAATGAGATAGAAACATGCTTTTGCGTTGTTTAACTACATTTTTTATCTAGTTTCTCCATCTAGCTTATTATCATCTCACTTGCAATACACCTTGTATACTAGGCTGCTATTAAACCAACTATGACTTATGCAATAATAAGTTTGGTATAAAGGACTTAAATATAACAGAAATCTAAAAAAAAATAGAATCCATTCAAAGAATCATTGCAATTCAAATTATTAAAGGAAACCAAATAATAGCCTATGACACCTCATGTATACTTGCCAGCATTATACCAATCTCTTTACTACATATAGAAAGTATTATAAAATATAGATATGTGACCTTAGAGAAAATATAGTTAATTTAGAACACATTGAAATAGATGAAGTACCTAACTATAAAACATGGTTACATTCAAAAGACCTTATAGCCCCCAATGCGACTCCCATTATTAGCCGAATATCAACAATCAATATTTTTACAGATGGCTGTAAGGAGCAAAACAGAGTGGGTGCTGCTTATGTTGCATTTGAGAAAGATGAATTGTTGCATATAGGGAGATTCAGGCTAGGACCTTGTTGCTCAAATAACCAAGCCGAATTATATGCTATACTACAAGCCGTATTATTTATTAAAGTCCGTGGTATCTATAATTTTTAATGTTTATTAATTAACTTATAATTGCATTCATTAATTATTGTTTATATTTCATATTCACCCAAAGTTAATCCCTATATCATTTTAAAATATTTCATATTATGTATAACTAAACATTTTTGTGCAAATATGTATGATAATACGCGTTATGTCGAGAGACGGGACACGTAGAAATCAATGCACCCACTGCATGGTTATTGCAATGTGGAAAACTCGAAAAACTGTTCGTCTGTAACAATAAACATTACAACGTTAACAATAAGGCCGGGAAATTTATTTATTTATTACTTACTTTTATTTATTTATTACGATCGGATTTTTTGCCGTCGACGCCGTACCAGTAGTGGCGGGTGGGATCTTATAGTGACGTACACATTCAGCGGAAAAATGGACGATCGGATTTTTTAATGCCGGTGTTAGAAATGCTGCCACTACATTCGTCGTTTTTTTTTACCGACAATCAAAATCTCAAAATATCTGTAGCCAAATCAGGTTGTACAGTCAAGGGACGGTGGAAAATTCGTCATTTATTGGTTAGTATTCCGAAAGTGCATTTTATGTACCTTCCTGCTCTACAGGCTGTAGGTACTTTTCAACAGTCAAGTAGGTACCAGCGTATGGTTTCAACCATACGTTATGTAAGCCAAATGCTGCCTCAGCAACAAAGAAATAAGGTACTATGGCTTTTCTGTTCCTGATAGGCACATCTCTTCCGGTAGGTTATGTGAACCACTTAGAATTGATTTCAACAGCTTAGTATCTTTGAAAATAGACGAGTCACAGCCTTTTCTATAACTTCCAATGTTCACGAAAGTAAATCGGTACGAACTGTCTGCGATAGCCATTAGCACGATTGTACATGATTTTTCAGCATGTGCAGTTCATCGAATGACGAAAACGACATCCTGAAATAATTGAAAATTTTTTCTTTGCCGTTTCTTAAATTAGAAAACAAAGTGTAGAAGGCTCCAACTTCCGCTTTTCTTTGATTAATCGGATGCACCCAAATAAATCTATTTTTTAATTTCGTCTTCAATCGACGACGAAATAACAATAATGTGAGAAGTTGCTCTCTGTTCAAGTTAATACGCAGCACAATATGATAAAACGACAATGGCCACTTGCTGCAGTGGTTAGTGATATTTTACCGCCCAGTGTGTAATGCTACAATTTTGTTCTATGTCGACGGCAAAAATCCGACCGGAAAAAGTGTGTTCCCGGCCTAAACATATCATTTTTAACAATAAAAACTTTTGTTTTTTTAATTTTCCTTATTCCCACCACTATATCTCTTTAAAAATTGATCCTAGCAAAAAAATGTATAGAATCTTTTTTGTAAAGAATTTTATGTTAATTAATTAGGACTTAAACACATTTTAGGTAGAGTCAAGAGTCTTCGAGTTATTAACGAAAAACTGAAAAAAAAGACCTTTAGACCAACCCCCCAACCCCAGTACTTTTAGTGAGTTGTTAAGGACACCTCCCCCTAAAACTGTGACAAAATTGGTTTCTACATGAATTATGTCCCTTATTTGGTCTTCGTTGCCTGGACTATAAGTTAGTATGTGGTGATGTCATCACCGTGATGAAGGGAAAATTAAGTTCTCATCTCGAATGGGTACCGCTAGAATGCGCGGTAAAACAGTAGCTGGTTATCGAAAAGTAACTCCTAAATGGAGCAAGCTACCTCTTCGCAAGTAATACTAAAGAAAAAGACTGATGTAACGAAAATAGAACGAGGCCGATGTAACGAAAAAAGAACGAGACCGATGTAACGAAAAAAAGAACGAGACCGATTATTTTTTTTTTTTTCTTCTTCTTTTCCTGATATGGTATCCCCATATAAGGACCGTTTATTTGTATATTAACATGTTCCATGCCTTACAGGCATACTACATGTTTTACAATGTTATTAAAAGTTAACATGATTAGTTTAGGATAACGTACATAACGTAGTAATATAACAAAAATATTTAAAAAAAATCACAAAAAAAAAAGAAAAGAAAAACAAAACAAAAGCCAACAAGAAACTACCTTCGCTGCCCATCATTTGTCAGTTTGTCAAAGTCGATCTTTCGTATAAATGTGAGTAAGTCAGTCTTAAATTTAGAGAACAAATTTTGTTCTGTCTCTGGCCATGTTCCATGTTTGAGAATAATATTTTTTACTAGATTAAACCTGTGCCTTTCAAATGCTTTACATTCATAAAGTACATGTCTAAAATTTTGAGTCTGTCCATCTTCATTAAATGTCAGATCGTATTATGTTAAATCTTTTGAGATATTGTTTAGAGTTTCCGTGTTCTGTCATTAGTTGTGTTAGTTTGTAGTTGTTACTTTGTATGTGTTTGTAATTGTTGTGTGTAATGTGAGGTATAAATCTGTGTAAGCTTGGTGACTTTGATGAGGTCACCCACAATTGGTCCCACTTTTTAATCATATCAGAACTTATGTCCCGCTTTATATATGATAATGGAACTTTGTTATACGAAGGTAACAAATTACTTTTAGCCGCCTCTTTGGCTAGGTAATCGTTCCTTTCGTTACCCTCAATTCCAAAGTGTGCTTTAACCCATTTTATAGAGACCATTTTCCCTTTGTTCTTAATGGTCATTAAATTTCGTCTGATTAGGTCAGTCAAATAGTCATGTATGGCTGTATTATTAATCGACTCTATTAAAATTTTACTGTCCGTATGTATTATAATATGTGTGTTAGTCTTTTGAGGTTCGTTAATTATGTATTCCGTAACTTTCAAAACAGCAAATTTCTCGGCTTGGTTATTTGAACAGTACGATTCTAGTTTATACTGATGTTCTATGGTTCTGCCATCTTGAGCTTTAAATAACCATGCACATCCAACGTTCTCGCTGTCCTTACTACCGTCCGTATAGATTTCTGTTTTGTCGATATTAACTGAATAACATTTGGGTGTAGTCCACAAATTTGATGCAGGGTGTATCCAAAACTTACAGTTTGTGTTTTTTTTCTATTTTGTCTAATGTTAGGTCTTTATATCCTGTCTTTGTATTTTTAATGTTAAACAATGTCGTTAATTCGTCAATTTTTAATTCAACTGGCAAAATACCCGCCAATAATGTCGCAGCATCAAATGACAACGTGCGGTATTCTTTGCATATTTTGATTGCAATGATCCTTTGTAGCCTTTGTAGTTTTAAAACATTTTTTTTACGAAGTACAGCTGGATGCCAAGTATGTACAGCATAAAGCATTTTAGGGAGGATAGCTGCTTCATATATTACTTTTAAAACCTCCGATTTAAGGCCCCATGTTGCTCTAGCAGCTATTGACAGTCCGTTAATCATCCGTAGAGTGTCGTTATAAAGGTTGTCTAAGTGCCTGTTCCAATTTAGTTTTCTATCGAAGAGTACACCTAAATACTTCATTGTGTCACATTGGGCTAGTCTACATGTATTGAGTCGTATGTCTAAGTCTGGTAATCTCCATTTTCTTGTAAAAATAATGAATTTAGTTTTTTCCAAATGTCTAAAGTTTAGTTTATTACCTCTAGTCCAATGTCCTAGTCTTGATAGTGTCAGATTTGCTATTTCCTGGAGTTCATCAAAGTATTTTCTTTTTATAAGTAACAGTAAGTCATCTGCATAAGCTAGTAACGTTGTATTTTCATGTAAGTCTGTTTCGAAAAATGTATTAATTAAAACGTTCCAAAGGATAATGCTGATCCTTGAGGAGTTCCTAAAGTCAGTTTCTTTTCTATTGAGTGATAATTTGTCTGAGCAGTAAGTTTTCGGTCAGTGAAATAATTCTAAATAATTGTGTATAAGTTTTTTGGGCAGTCATATTTTTTAAGATTATGTAGAACCGCAGGCCATCAAGCATTGTCAAAAGTTCCAGCAATGTCTAAAGAAGCTACTAATAAGTTACTTTTTTGGTGGAGCGTGTTATTGATTTGTTCAATCAGTTCGTTGAGGGCTTGGTCAGTTCCAGATTGTGGTCTAAATCCAAATTGATGTCTGTCAAGTATTTCATTAGTCGTTAGGTGGTACATTAGTCTATTTTTTAATATTTTTTCAAAAACCCTACCCATCACAGGAAGCATACTCAATGGTCTAAGTGAATATGAATTTGATTTAGGAATTAGAACTAGTTTACCCACTTTCCAGTTCTTTGAAAATTCCTTTCTTTTAAATAGAATTTTATAAATAGCTGTAATCAATTTTGGAAAAGTTTCAGCAATTTTCTTAATTATTTGAGAGTCTATTTTGTCTATTCCACAGGCTTTTTTATCATTTAATTGTTTAATTGTATCTAATATTTCGTAATCTCGGATACCTTCGTGATCTTCGTTATTGGGTGGGGTAAGTACGTCTAGTCTTATTTGTCTATGTTCATTGTTTTCATTATTTGTTGTGTTATCTTTAATTATTTTATCCAGTACGTGATTTAATGTTTGCTAAGTGTCTGTTGTGAATGTTCCTGGTCGGGTCATTATTGTTGAGAGTAAACTGTGAGATTTAATTTTGTTTGTTGCAAATTTATAAGGCCATTGCCACGCAGTAGAAGCAGTAGCATATGTTTTCCAAGAATTTAATTTAGAATTCTTAAGATGTTTTTGGTGGTATTCATGCTTACTTTTTAGATATTCAATTTTTTTGATTTCCCTTAGTATTCCGTCATGTTTTGTCCGTTGATATATTTTCCTAAGATGATTAGTATGTCTTCGTAAGTTAGTCAGTTCAGGGTTCCACCAAGGTACGGAACGGTGTTCAGTTCGACGTTTAAAGTTTCCGGATCTTTTGAATGCAACATTGCAAGATTTCGTAATAGATTTTGTAATTTTATTAACTATGCTGTCAGTCGAAAGGTGGAGTATTTCATTAATTATCAGGTCTTCTGTCTCATTTTCTGTCCATTCCCAGTTGGTATGAATGTGTTGCGGTAAAAATTGTTTCATAAATTGATGTCTTAAGTTAGTCATGAATTTTTCCCAGTCACCATTTTCTGTCAAATATACCAAGTGTTTGATTTTCTCTGCTGTCCAGTCATTCCCGTATACGTGTAGTTGGTATGTCAACATATTGTGGTCCGAAAAATTAGTTTCTCTTGAAATCGTCCAGTTTTGTACAAGGTTATGTCGAGTTGCGTTTGTATTTATTAAAGTAAGATCGATATTACTGTTACCTCTCGCACCTTGAAAAGTTGTTAGTTCTGAGTCAGTATTTAATACAAACAGATCATTTTCCACAATAAAGGTTTCCATTAGTTTACCCCTTGCATTTGTGCGTTTATCAAACCAATATTTAGACCTGGCATTTGAACCAATACCTATAATAATATTATAATTGCTGTAATAGTTTAATACTTTTTCTAAGTTTTGTAAGTCTGAATTTATACGAGACCGATGTAACGAAAAAAGAACGAGACCGATGTAACGAATTAAGAACGAGACCGATCTAACGAAAAAAGAACGAGACCGATCTAACGAAAAAAGAACGAGAGCGATGTAATGATACAATACCAATGGAACGGAAACATCGAGGCCTTGTAACTTTACCAATCGTTCCCACCATGGGAACGTTCCTCGTTCCGTTACACCAGTAACGGAGCATCCCTATAATATATTTTATTTTGATTCAAAGTAACTGGTCCAGTATTTGTGTATGACCATTGGTGGTCCATCACTAGTTTGATTAGAGTTAGTTGTTTGTTTGCTTATCGGAGCGGTTTTAAGACAAAAGCTCTTTGTCCTAGTTATGAAGAATGAGCGTTATAATCGTAGACTAGCTGCAATATCGTTTTTGAGCAATATATCCCTAGATGGCTCACCAAGAAATATAGAATTCTTTTCATCCAATATTAGTAGTAATAATGAAGATTATGACGTTTATCAACCTTCTGTTGGCCAAGATCAGTTTAAGCATTCTATCAGCATTTCACCAACAATCAAGCAACACCCTGATTCTGTCTTTTTAAACTCTTCTGCTGATAGCAATTCTATTTTATTTACTAAGTTTCTTGATAATGATTTGTCTGGAGCGTTTAGAGAAAGGTTATTATGCTGAAATATAATTAAATAAGTCCATGTACATCTACTTTTGTTGTTTAAGCCGAGGATTTAATAGGTTGTTTCTGATCAAGTCTAACCATCAATTAAAATGTCCAACTTTTTATTGTTTTATGTTGCTGTTATATTTCTTCCCTAATGGTTATCTTATGAACCTTCAGTTCAATAAAAACAATTTGGATCCGATGAATTATTTATAGTTTTGATATTTCTAATTCATAATATGGTCTGATATTTATTAAGAATTATTCAGTGTACAGTAGATCTGGAAGAATTGGGTATGATGAATTCAGTATGCTCATAATGTCTCTGTATTATTCAAACTTCTAAGCATTTGCAACATAGATTTATTTATTTTAGTATCCATCCCTGGCAATGGGAAAAGCAGTAACTCAAAAATTGTGAGATTTTGACTTATTTTTGTCATTATATTTGTATTAAAGCAATGAAAAGTCTAATTAATGCATTAGATGCTCTAATAGAATCATTGAATTGAAAATTTCACAATGAATCCAACGATACAAATGTAATTATGTTACAATTTTTCAGTTACTTCTTTTTTCTTTGGCAGGGCAGTATTAATGTCACCAAAAACCACAATGCGATCATTTAACTTAGTGATTAAATTTTAAGAAGTCTCAGATCTGATCTGATATGTAGGATCGGAGCCATTTAATTATTTCTGTCTTTAACAAGAACTTATTTGAATTGGGTATGTTGCAAATAATAATTTTGTTCTTGTAAAACAAAGTTTCTTAATTTAAATAGTTTTTTATTGACAGTATTGAAATAAAATAAACTTTATTGAGTTTAGTATCTAGTAAAACAAATCTTTAAATCTGTGTTGGAAAACTAAAAAATGCTCATTACTATATCTTTGGAGGAGTTTAATTTAACTTTGCAAAGCAACCAACTTCTTTTTTTGGTTAAAATAACCAAGCTGAATTTCTTTTTTGTTTAATTGATTAGATAACTATGTTTTAAATTTAAATTGAGTGATAAGCTCTTATAGGTATTTTAACAAACTTTGGTAATATATGAGGATAAACTGCAGCTAAAGTTGTTCACACATTTCTATTTATTTGATCAATTTGTTTATTTACAAAAACTTGAGGTACCGTATATGGAAGTCCGTCACACAGCTCTCAAAATGTAGTGGTTTTTATTCCTTCATTGGGTTAAAGAGCCAAAAGGCTATTTTATTTTTGTTGAACGCGTATATTGGGTCTAAAACAAAATGAATGTCCATTTCTCAGCATGGAATAAAATTAATATGTTTTCGACTTGAACACATGAATTATTTGTATCACTTTTGGCCATTATGTTCTATTTAGTTATTGTAAAACTGTTGTAATTAAAGGTTGAATATACTCATTGGCAAGTAAGTCTGATTGGATTGGAAATCCATACGACTTATCCCATATTTTGGCAAGTCTTGTATGCTCGTATTCTTTGTCTTTTTGTTAAATTTTTAGCTATATAATACTTCAACAAATAAATTTAGGACTAATCTTTATCTAATTAAATATATATATTGTAGGACCAGTACAATTGGAAGTGAATATGGTAGTGAAAAACACTTCAATACATTTCATAAAAAACGATTTTTTCAACAGCTGCCTGATGATAAATCTCATGGGATTTTTAGTAGTTCAGAAAGCATGGTTTCTACAACTGGTAAATGTATAAAAATCGCTCCTTGTATTATAATCAATTATTATAATAATACAAAAATAATGATTTAGGAAGCCGGAAAGAATTCCAGTTGACACAATTAACAAGAGGGAAAAAGCTTCGTGGCCACCGAGTTGTCATTGTTTCAATAACTAGAAGAATCCCTGTAGCAATATATTCTGTGATACCTTATAACAAATTCAAGTAATATGTCTTGTTATTATATTAATTTTATTTTATGTTGATGTGGATTTCATTATTTATTAATACATTATCCATTATAATACTACCTGCTTATAAAATATTCATTTTATTGCAATTGTTTATCGATAGAAGTTCTTTTGGGATAATTCATGAAATATTTGATTTTATTTGACTAAGGTGGGCTCTTTCCTGTAAGCTTTTGTCCTTTCCTGTAAGCATGTGTAGTAAAAGTAAAAAAAATAATATAGATTCCTGCTATAAAATTACGAAGAAGAGAAGGATTAAATTAAGTGTAAAATATTTTTTTGAGGTTTGCACTTTACAGATGGTATGAAAACAAATTAAGTAATAATACCTTTGAATTTTAGAAATAATTGAACCTTGATGATAAATTGGTAATGCTAGTTGGTTAAAACATTGATTTATAATGTAATATCCTTTTACTTTATGTTCATAGAGAACAAATATGATTGCTATATATCAACATAATTACAATCGTGATGTATTCAGTTTTAATTATTTCAGATGTTGTTTTATCATTAAAATAAATCATTCTATCCAAATTAAAAATCAATCCGCTCCTTTTCCTTCTTCTTCTTTGTAACGGTGTTTCCCTTTGTTGGGTTTCCATTAGGTCAAACTATCCTTCCACAGTTCTCTGTCCCACCAATCACCTTACCTCAGACCTCTTCCTGTCATTTCCTCCGCTATTTGATCTTCCCATTTCCTTGCTGGTTGTCTTCCCCTTCTATTTCTCGGAGGGTTCCATTTTCTAACCATTTCAGGTAATCTTCCAGAAGGCATTCGATGTACATGTCCATAGCATATTAATTTCTTCTTCATAACATGTTCCGTCACGCTCTCTGTAATTTCCATTTTCCTCCTTATATCTTCATTTCTTATGCGATCTGCCCTGGTTTTCTGGATACACCTCCTTTTTAATTACCATTTTCCTTTGTTGCTCATCGTGGTTTCTACCATCCTTATGTTTATGATTCTCAAATATATTTATCCTTTTCTCCTCCTACAATTTCCTCCTTGCCATATTCTCCTGAAACCTATCCATTCACTTCCAGTGTATTTGTTCATTTTTTCCCACTTTGCCTCTCAGTGGAATAGAAAATGTTTCCTTGCTCCACCTCACTATTTACAATAATTTAATTTTAATTTTCTTTCTGTACTGTTTGTTGAAAGGATTTCTATTAGTTATTTTTTCTTTTGTTTTTTTCTAAGGCCAGGTTTAAATGGAAGGAATGCTACTGAATTATAAATCAAGCTTGGGAAGTGTTGAGGCTTATTGGCATGATCCATGTCCTTCTCAATGTGGGGCATATAATTTTGAATCAACAATGAAAGCACTTAAAAGATTTTATTGGTGAAGTACAACCCGCTGGAATAGTTTTCCCAACCTTCTCCTAATGATAATCTATCTAAAATTAAGAACAATTTGGGCAACACTGGGTTTCCCTATTTTAAAGGGGGAAGTGCGTATTAATTGCCCAAGCAGTTGGTTCCAATGCCAAACTGACAATCCATTTATCTAATTTTTCTTTTTCTCTTTCTTTTTTGTGGTAATCTGATAAAAGGAAACTTTTCTAACATCGTAAAGATGCTACATTACAACATGTGGGGAATACATTACTTACTGTTATTTTAATTTTAAATATAGTGTAAACTTTTATTATTATTATATTTCATTTCTCACCAATGATTAATATGCCAGTGATTTATTTAGAGGTGAACTAAAAAATTTCACAGCGGTAAGAAGAAGAAATACTTCTGGCCCTAGACCATTGTCAGCTATTAATGATGCAGTTGATGCATGGTCACTCATAGGCATCGAAAGAGAAAGACAACGTGAAGTGAGTAAACTTTTTTTTTTCATTTTTGTAATGCAGATGTAAGATAATGAATTTATTTATATACTTGGATCAAGAATGTTAATGAGATATATCAATATTTGGCAAAAGGTTAGTTATGATGAACTGAACCAATATTTAAAGTAAATTGATAACATTACATTTCTAAAAAGCATTCCTTTCCTTTATGTAACCTTAGTAATAAGTAACTTTAGTTTTAGTTAACTAAATGTAATTGGCTTATAACTAATAATTCCCAAAATATATTGTCTCAAGTAGATGGCAACTTATACTTCCTAACTCTGATGTACACTACTCGAAAAAATTATAGGCCTCTCCCTGTTAATTTATAATTGTTTAATTTTTTTTTTCTTTTCACTTTTGTTCTTAATATGAGCCATTATTTTGATTAACAGTGTTTAGAAAGATATGTATTGCCTAATCTGTGTAGTTTTATTTATTTATTTTTTTTCATTTTAGGAAAATTCTTATTCTCAATACTTGGCTCCATCAAAATACATAAAAATTTTCGAACATGGAGATTCGAATAACAAGCATACTTCTGTATCTAGGTTAGTATTTGTGTGATGCACACATAAATCTTAATATATATAAATTACGTGTCGCCGCCTAGGGGCCGGCTAACACCTAAACTACTGAACCGATTTTAATCAAATTTGCACACCGTGTGCAGTTTGATCCAACAAAAAAGATAGGATACCTTATATCTTAATTTATAGTGGCAATATTATTTGTATATTATCTACAAGTCACAATTATCTGTTAGCTCTATACGATTCTAACATATGGCGGTATAAGGTTATACTATTATATAAAAGGACAAGCAATGTTTCGTTTGTGTTCACTAACCGCCAAAAACTACTGAACCAATCTCTACCAAATTTTGACTACATCATCTTTATAGGATGGTTTAGCAATAGTAAAATCTAATGATTTTTAACTAATTCTTTATTGAAAAATGAATAATAAGTGGATAACAGTGAAGTTCAAAAATGGGGGCAATTGCCATCTACATGAAAGGTTAAAAGGTACAGTGTTACATAGAGGTGAACATTGATAATAAAATTTACTTATTTTCAATTAAATTGTTATAAAAACAGCTATATGGAGTGAAATATACCAAATTTTAACTACATCATGTTCATAGTTCTAGGTTTAGCAACAATAAAAATTTAAATGTACAATGTTGAGTGTTAGAAACGAGTTTTGCCACACTATCACATACGTTTATGGTTAGAAATTAAAATCCAACCAGATCAAATCAATAAAAAATGATTTCTGTCGAATGAAAATTATTAAAAAACAAAATGCCGATCCTCAGCTGTTTAATATTGTGTGTAAAAATATGAACTTTGAACCTTTAGCTGTAAGCTCTGATAATGCAGTTTCTCAATAGTTTCTGTCCATCTGGATTACCAACTCATATATTAAAATTGAAAATTGGATGTCTAATTATGCTTTATGTTATCTTCAAACACCAAATCAATCTAAATTTAACCAAGTTAATAATGACTGCTATGCGTGAAAATATCTTCAAAAATATAACTTTCAATTGTTCACTTTAATACAAGATTTTTATCGCTAAACAAAAAATCAATTATTAGTTAAAATTATCTAAGATCTTCACTTATGAGAGAGGGCGAAGCCTGGACGGGGGATGATGAAGTTTATATATATATATATATATATATATATATATATATATATATATATATATATATATATATATATATATATATATATATATATATATATATATATATATATATATATATAAGGACAAACCATTTTCGTTCAAGATCACTAATCGCGAAAACTATAGAACTATTCTGTACCAAATATAACTACATCATCTTCATAGTTCAAGGAAGGTTTAGCAATAATAAAATTTATATATTTTCTATTAAATTACTGTTTAAAAAGCGATAAATATGTGGTGTGTAGTAAAGCGAGCGCTATTCAAGAGAGGTTACAATGATCCGGTGTTAAATATAGCTAAAAATTGATAATAAAATTACTAAATTAAATTAATTTGTTATCCAAAAAGCTATAAATATGTGGTGTGACGTGTGGACTCCAGTGAAATTTAAAAATCGAATATAAGCGACAATAGCGTTTTAGTAAAACTAATGAACCTATCTGAACCAAATTTTAACTTCATCATCTTCATAGTTCTTAAAAGATTTACAATAGGAAAATTTACTACAATAATAATTTATACTATTCTATAAAAGGACAAGCCATTTTTTCGTTTTTGATCACTAACCGCGAATATTACTGAACCAATCTGTACTAAATATTAACTACATCATCTTCATAGTTCTAAGACGGTTTAGCAATATTAAAATCTACTGATTTTTAATTTATATTTTATTAAAAAAAGTTAATATGTGGACAACAGTGAAGTTTGACAATTGACCGATAGGTGGCGAGTGCCATTCTACACAAGAGGTTACAAAACAGCTTAAAATTGATGATAAAATTTACTTATTAAACTATCAAGAAATTTATTAAATAAAAAATATTTAAATATGGTGTGTGATATGTGGATCCCAGTGAAGCAGGAAATTGACCGATTGTGTATAGCGCCATTCCACAATAGAGTTAATAATGGTAAACTGAACCTATCTGTACCGACATCTAAATAATTAATTTTTATAATTCTATGAAGGTTTTGCAATGGTAAAATTTACAATAACTAACATTGAAATTTATAAAGTTGAGAGGCAGGACCGAAGTTTGCTACACTGTCATATATTTTTATAGTTCGAAATCATCATTCAACCAGATGAAATCAATAAAGTTATTTCTGCCGAATACAAATTATTACTAAATCAAAATGTCGATCTTTTGCTTTTTTATATCGTGTGTAAAAATATGATCCACGGGCATTTTGTCGTTAGTACTGATAATGCAGTTTATTTTCCGCAAGAGTTTATTAATAGTCTTTATCCATCTTGATTACCAATTCATACATTAAAATTAAAAATTTTATGTCTATTGGTGCTTTTACGTAATCTTCAACCACCTAATCAGTGCAGTTATAACTAGATTAATAATTACTGCTATGCGTGAAAAAATCATTGAAGAAATAATGCTGAACCACATGCTAAAATACAAGAATCTTATCGATAAACAAATAAAACTTTAATTTTTAGTTGAAATTATCTTTACTTATGAGGGCGGGCGAAGCCGCGACGGGGATGCTAGTACTTTATATAGAGTTCTAAAAAGAATAATCGAAATCTTGAAAATTAGAAGTAATGAAATTTAGAAGTCTTATAAATTTATGTTAAAAAAAAATAAAAAAATGTGGTTATTATAATGCAAAGGATATTAACCCTTTGCACTCGAAGTTTTTTTTCATTCATATTACTAGCAACTCGAAGCAATTTTAGTGAAAAAATCATTTTTACATGTAAGGTAATGAAATACGCATTAAAAGAAAAGTCATCGTTGTATGTTATTATTTTTTTTTTAATTGTTTATGAATACAAATGATATAATATATAAAAAAAACAAAAAATTATAAAATTAATACGTTTTGTAATTGTCCAAAGTGTGATATCTCTCGAAGCAATTGCCAATATGTAATCTTGGCTTTTCTAAACAGGTATCACAAAAATAATGGGTCTGCCGTCTTTCGCCCGGAATTTTTCCGTTAGAACACACTACACAATCTGTCTTGGTTCCAGAACGTATAATGTGTAGTTGGTTGTTGAGCCTGCCTTCCGTATTTGGTGTGTAAGTGGATTTTCGAGATGTGCTGTTTTGTCGAAAATTTCCAACCAATTGCTCCACCAACAATTTTACAAACTTCAAATGTGACATTGGTTTTTCTTTATTTATTTTTTTAACAGTAGTGTACAATATGTATGAATTTACTGTACACATTTCCATCCCCCAGAAAAATAATTTTCTCCACCACTTCAGGGATTTTCTCAAAAAAAAACAATATGTTGCAGTATATTGGTCGGCTCGATCTACTCCACGCATATTTTTTGTGTAATCAATAATAATTTTAGGTTTTTGTATTCTGACTAATTCACCACCACGTACTCTTCTATCAACTGATGTCAAACCCGCTTCATTACAAGTACTTAACAAAGTTACAATCCTTTTGTCCTTCCATGCGAGGACTAGGGTTTTGCCTTTTCTGCAAGCCACTGTTTTCTTGCCTCTTACAAATTTCGGTTTTTTTATTACCATTGGTAAATATTTCCTATTTGTTTTTATTGTGCCGGTGAGGAAACAATTCATTTTTAGCAGTTCTTCAGCAAGGGGTACGCTTGTATAATACCTGTCGGTATACATGTGATAGCCTTTAGCATTAGGAACATTGTCCAATAGTTTTCTATACAGGTCTAAGGGAATTCTAGAACTGACAGGTAGATCAGGTCTTATGAGATTTTCAGTAGTAATACTGCCGTAATAAGGTAAAACCGAATAAACATAACCGGTATTTGAGTCGGCCAGAACATAAATTCTAATTCCCCATTTAGTGGGTTTGGCTGGATTATATGTCATAAAACATATTTTCCCCTTAAATTTTATAATGGATTCATCAACGCAAATCGACTGATAAGGTATGAAATGTTCGGAAAATTTTGAATTGATGTATTGTAAAAAGTTATTAACCTTTTGAATGCGGGTCCTTAAACATATATTTCTGCCTACTGGTGCATTTTTCTGTAAATGAAGCATCCAAAATATCTGTTGAAATCTATCTCGGGTAAATACGTCTGAAAAGAATGGAATTTTACTTGTGAATTTGGTAGACCAATATTCCTGGATATTTGCAACCGGCATGGTTCCCATATTCAAGATCACTCCAATGAAGGCCAGAAATTCTTTCCGATTAACATCACTCCATGTATTCCATATTGATCTCTTTGACAATTGCTTTCCTCGTAGTTTTGAATTTGTGTAATCATTTGTCTCTTTTATTATGGAATCAATCAAAGCATCAGTAAAATACAATTGAAAAAAATCTAATGGTTCTTTTATATCGTTGGAAATTTGTGGTCCGGCAATGCGAGGTGAAATATCGAAATCCATAGGAGATGGAATATTATCCACTTCCGAAACATCTATCCATTCGTCATTTTCTGTTGAATCTCCTGTGTCTTCTACATTTTCTCCTGTATCACTTTCAGATCCCTCAATATCACTTTCAATTCTCGGTATGTATCGTCGTATAACAGGAAATACATCACTATCATTAGAATCGGATTCATAGTTTAGTTCAATTAGGTCTGCATTATCACGGCTAAGATCGTCTATATTATTTACATTATGTTCACTATAAACTTCAAATTCTAATTCATCGCTACTACTGTCAATATCACTATAATTTTCACAAATTTTTCTTTTATTTGCCATATTGGGGATGTAAATATAAATTCAAAATACAAAAAAAACAGATAAACTCGAATCTGATACACTCTACTGCTGAATAATAGGACTTGATTCATTTTCATCCAAATGCGGAATGCGGAATGTTGCTAAGAAACCGCGATTGTCTGCTGTTATCGAGAACATAATAATCGGCGAGCCGCGACCGTCATTTGTCATCAAAAGCGAAATCTCTATATATAAAAAGCTAACTTTTGATCATTTTTTTTATTACCCCTTCGCTTTTTAGAAATTTCAAAATAAAAAGTGTCGAAAACGCGATTAAAAACGGATTAAGGTGCCATAAATGTTTTCATTTTGTTCTTATATATATCATACTTTTCAACAAATAAGTGTAAAGCTTTTTTTTATTCAGCAACTTATAAAATTAAATTTATGTTTAAAATTTTTATAAAAGTCTCAAATTTTGGTTATTTTTTGTAAATTTTGATTTTTTTGAATTTTTTTAACCCCTATTTGTAAAAAACCAAAAAATTATAAACTAAAATAAAAACACCAAAAACTATAACAAAATTGAGATTTGAACATATTTATTCAGCACTTAAATGCTTATTTCGCTACACATCAGCATTTTTCGAATTAACTTTTGTATTAAATATTTTAATACATATAACAAAAAAAACTAGAAAATGATGATTTATGAGACAAAAATTGCATTATATAAAGCAAAAAGTTGTAAATTCCCGTTTTTAAAACGGGATAGCTCTGCTAGTATCCTATAAATAGTTTTTACGATTTTTTTTGTTCTTATATGTTAAAAACTGAAAATTATTTGCATTGTCTCCGTAGCAGAGACATCGAGTTTGAAAACAAATTTTAAATGTCTCCGCTCCGGTGACCTCGAGTGCAAAGGGTTAAGATATTTATGAGGATTATAAGCAAAAACTAAAAACAAGTTTATTAATTAAAAATATTACAACTCATAAGTTGTATAGTGGCAATGCATATATGAAAGTAATTTAAAATGAATAACACTTCAATAATCGGATAAATAAGAAATGATTTTATGATATTGACTTAACAATTTTTTGAAACATTTTAATGACTGTGAAATAATTTTAAGGGCTTAAAAATATGGCAAAGCCATGAAACGTCACCCGTATGGATATTAATATTTATGACTAATAAAACTTTTTTTTTTAGGAGATATTGCTTATAATTCTCATAAATATTGAGACTTTATTGGTTCCAATGATTACAATTACATTGGATTACACACTTATTATTTCACAACCCACAAATATGTTTCATTTATAACTTCTATGTATAATATTTGTAATATAATATAAAACCTGTTATTTATTTATTCATTTTACTTTAGGTGTTATTCTCATGATTCAGGAAACTATCGAACTTATCCTAGTTCACCACCAATTTCCTCTGACAAGGGTAATCCTTATTTTTTAAAGTAAATTTCATAAAATTTATCTTCTAATAAATAGTTTGCTTTTTTTTAGTTGGAGATACCTCTGAGTACGACCCTAATTTGCTAGATGATCCAGAACTTATTGCTGGAAAGCATAGGACTCTTTTACCTTTTAAGTCATATATAGTATGTCATCAATATCTTTTTTTTATATTTACTATATATTACTATATATCCTAACTCTTATAATTGTACTTGGTTTTGCAATAAAAAAAAATATAACATTTTATCTTTAAATAATCTAATATTTTAAAAAAATATCGGATGTATTTTATTTTAAAATGCTTTATTGAAAATAATAAAATAATGATTTATTTTTGAATATTGAATTAATATGTATTGCTTTTATTTTTTTTTATATTTCAGACATCAGTCATACATTATGTTCGTGCAGCAGACTTAAAGAAAGAATTGAATGATAAGTTCAAAGAGAGATTTCCTACAATTGAGTTAACACTTAGCAAGCTTAGAAGTTTAAAAAGAGAAATGAGGAAAATTGCTGCTCCTGATCTTCTCACAACTGCTTATGCTTATGTTTATTTTGAACGTTTAATTCACCTCAATCTTATAAACAAGCAAAATAGAAAATTGTGTGCTGGCGCATCTTTGATACTGGCAGCTAAACTTAATGATATTAAAGGAGACCTTCTTAAACATCTAATAGAAGTATTTTATAATTGAACACTTCTTTAGTTTTTACTTGTTTACTTACCTATTAATTATTTAGTTATATCTTGTGTGCATTGTCTTATTACTTGTCTAATTACTCTACTCCACTTATTTTTAATAGAGACACTTAAGTAAGACTTAAAAAAAATCTCAATACCCTGTCCCAGGTGTGGTATGTATTAAAAGCTGTGGGCCTGAATAAGCCACAGATGCTCTGGTCATAATATTTTTGCCTTATTAATCCGATCTATTTAAATGTATATAAATATTTAAATTTAGAGTATATAAAAAAGGATTATTATTGTAATTTTGGTAGATAAAGGTTGATCCCAGCCTCCTATAGAGGCTTCTGCCTTCCAGTTTGGTGTGTGAAGTAGTTTCCTTGAGTCAACCACGACACTGCCCAACCATCTTAGTTGTGGTCTACACCTCCTTCTGGTTCAATATGGTCTTCAAGTGCTTTCCTAGCAATTGCTCCATTCGGATCACATGCCTGGCCCAATTTAACCTTCTGAGATTTATGAAGGCATAGAGATCATTGTAAAAGGTATTAAGTTTCTGGCTCTTTGGCTCCTCCTGAGTTCTCCATCCTTTAGAAGGTAGTAAATATGCTGCAAGAGTTTATTTTCAAATACTGAGAGGTCATTTTCATTAGTCTTTGTCATTGTCTGCACTTGTGAGCCTTAGATCATTTAGGTCTTTTACAATCTGAGCTTTGTTAGTCTTGTGAGCAGCTGGTTCCTATTCTGTCTCATAAGGCCAAAATAACAATGGTTGGTCACTATTATCGTCCTGCCTATATCTCTGGGCATCTTGGTGGATGTTACCAAGGATCCAAGGTAGGTGAACTCCTGCACTGCTGCAGGGCTGATATCAATAAAATGTCCACTTAATTGCATACCTTTGAGCTTAGCAGCTATATATTTAATTTTGGCCTCATTTATTTTTTAAAGTGTATAATTTTTTTTCGCTTCTTTTTAATGTTTTATATTATTCCTAAAAAGAAAAACAAATGTTCATTATGAATTAAAAGTCTCTAATCTTGAGTTCTTTCTATTATTGTTTCAGAAAACTGAAGGCATCCTGAGAGTAAATCGAAGAGAATTGATACAGTCAGAGTTTGTTGTACTTGTTGCGTTGGAATTCGGTTTACATGTGCCAACTAGTCATGTGCTACCACACTATCATAGACTTCTTTCAGAAACTTAATTGAGTCATATGTTGTCAATAATTTACTTTACTTTATATATTTACTTTATTTTTTTAACTGCTTTCTAATCTGTCAGTTAAAATTCTCTAATCTTTGAATAAAACATACTGTTACCATTAAAACATTTCTCAATGAACATTGTTTAAAAATAGATCTCTATCAAATTTTTTACTCCCAGTTTGTAGCTGGATGAATGATAGTGTTTTAGTGAGCTATAGATTTCTAAGGATGGTCAGTTTTTTCTCTTTTCTTTAGCCTGAGTCGTCGTCGAGATTTTCATTAATTTATTCAATTTTATTTTTACTAATTTTATTTATTTTCGACCGACTTCAAAAAAGAGGAGATTCTCAACTTGTCTATTTTTTTTTGTGTATGTGTGTTTGTTATGCGATTACTCTGTCAATTATAAATCGATTTTGATTATTCTTTTTTTTGATCGGTAGGTCATACTTCGGAGGTGGTCCCATAAAACTATTGAAATCAACTCAATGTTTTTTATGAAAAATTAAAAAAAAACAATTAATAAAAAATCACTGTTATATATCAATGATTTCAACTCCAATTTTGTTTTCATTTTTCCCATTTATATGACGATAATGGGAATAACCTAAATATCGTCCTAAAGGGACGATAACCTTGATAAGTCGTTCAATAAGTCGAACTATTTTTGAGGGTCCCTTGAAGATAGACTTATCGAAAGTCGACTGTATAAACAAAAATACACACACTTCACCACCACACCTTTGTCTTATGCTATTCGAAAGTTTGTTCCAAAGGCAGGATTAAAGTGCCCTTCTTCGCTGGTATCGACTCCATAAATAACTGATCATAAATTGGGAATAGGTATATTGTTATGATATTTTGGGATTATAAACTTTTAAATTAAAAATTGGCAGCTAAAATTATCATATCATACAGAAGGCACATGAAGATGGCTTGGTTCCGGCAATTAATACATTAAAAACCGTCAGAGTTGGTAGTTGTTCAGCACCTGAGGCTGGATTCATCAGTAAAGATTGAAATCTAAATTTAACTAAAAGAGTTTGTTATAAGGAAAGAAGATAAGGAAAAGGAAAGGGTTGAAGACATCAATTAGAATTAACTTTGTCACATGAAGGAATAGAAAATTGGATAGACTTTTCTTTTGGATTGGATAAATAAATGAATGGTAAAATAATATTATAGCGTTGTAAATTAGTTTAATTGAAAGTAAATGTTAGTTTTAATTTTAAATAATTATACTTCAATCAATTATCTGACTAATATAATTAACAAGAACCTTCTCTCATACAGATAATTTTACCATTTAAAGTTAAATGAGTGTATATAAGAGAGGAAACAAGAAGAAAAAAAAATGGGAGAGGGGACATAACCAGATTTCCGATATGATATTAAATATTATAATTGAGAAGTGCAGTTCACACGGACAGGTAACAAATGAGACGGATCCAGAAAACTTGTTACAAAAATCTAATAAAATTTTAGAGGCACCCTTTTTAAAACTACAAATATAACAATAAAACCATATAGAAATTATCTTACCGAAAACAGAAGACCTACCACTAACACACCTTTCACCGTTTTCCACGTTATCTATTGAAACCCCAGAAGTTAGACATTTTTCCCTTGTTTTCCCATCCTCGGAATAAATATGAACCACCAGGAGAATTAAATACCCACTATTTTCTTAGTGGCTGAGTGTTGAAGTATAAATGAAGTATGCTTTGAAATGAAAATCTTAATTAAACACTTATTCGCCATGAAAATAACACCTCCATATTTCTTTTTAGTCACTTGAATCACTTTGGTCAAAATTCAACGACACTTATTCACTTGGAAGACCGATTTAAATGTTTACAAATGAATACAGCCATACACTGGCAGATCTGGTAATCATTTAAGTTCAGCAAAAACTTTGATATGATTTTTATGTATTAAAATCACTTTCTGCTTATCAGTAAAATGAACTTATAACTGGATATTTGGGAGGAATTTATTATAAATCACCTTCAATTTGGTGTGTGTAAAACCATTTCTTTTTTTATTTGATATAAAAGATGTTTTTCAATATACTTAGTGACAGTCATTTTCATACATTGCATCTCTATTCTTTGCTCTTTTTGTATTTTCATTTTCTTCAAATATATATTTAATGTGAAATATGAATGAAAAGATCTAATAATCGCTAACTGTTGAGTAAGAGAAAGAATTTCTTTTCTGAAGAGTAAATACATTATCACGAGAAAATAGCAAATTTTTTAAAAAAATTTATAAACTATAAAAAAACTTCTGGAATCAATTCCAAAATGGCTTCATAAAGTAATTAGAATTAGAGGACACCCAACAAAATATTTTTGTTTTTGCATGTTAAAATAACGACCTATCAAACTGTATGAAAATGAAAGTCATATAACTTTAAAAACTATAATAATAAATAAATAAAATAAAAACATTGTTATTTGACATAAAATAAGAAAAAAACAAATTATACCTCAGTGTATGAATATGACTGTCACTAACTATAAATAAATGTCAACCTATATCTCATCAAAATTAAAGCAGAGAAAAGGTAGAAGAATAATAATTATTGGTTGCTAAAATTATTTATTTGTTTGTTGTGTATACTTGTAATAATTGCTACTTTTCCAAAGTTCTGGACTGATAATTTAGCAGAGAATACTAATATCAAGTATACTTAAAGTAGAAAAACTTCATTGAGGAATAAATGAACTTTATTTTTTATTTGAAGAAAATCTTAAAAATTGGACTACAATAATTCCATTTCTTAAAGTAGTAAGAATTCTTATATCAATGAAACAAGTACAATCTTATTCATATGATTAATTTGTCTCTGTTGGTTAATCAAATTGTCCATATATTTCATACAGCCTAATACGAAGTCACAATGAAATTAATTTTTAGGATTTCAGAAAATACTAAATCAATAGCCATACTTAATAATGGAATACATACTAGCAACCACCACATTGTTATACTTAGGCAGGAGGTACACATGCCAGTAAATTGGGAGAGTAGCACGCATGCTAGCTGCTGGAATTCACCAGTGGCTGGCACACTGAGTATACATTTGCTAGTACATTGGCATGCGAGCAGCTCTCTTGAGGAGCAGATGTGCCAGTTTCTTGTTGCCAGTATTCTTGTTTAGAGAGTGAAATACTGTGCTGAGCTAAAAAGATCTGGCCTTGGTCAATATTACAGGCTAAGAATGTTTTTATCCCTATTTGTAACTAATACCTATTTTTATAAAGTTTTAATTGCATAATCTCTGTTGTCAAATGTGTAATTCTAAAAGTTCATTTCTTCAAACAACCTTAAATTAGGTTTATAAATATCACTCGTCCTTGAACCTGTAACTTTAGATCTTTTTACCTTATTTAGTACTACATACCATTTCTTGATAATATGTAGATCTTAACTTTTTTATGTTATTTTATATCTCCTTTACAGATCACATTCATTCATCTCCTCTTGATTTTTTCTTTGTGCATTATACCGACCTATTTTGTTTTTATATAGAGACAAATTGCACAATTTCCAAAGACATTCGTATTTTCTGTATATATGAAGAAATTTTATGGTTTTGTCATATCCCCATCAAGACATGGTTCTATTAAGATCTTTAAATTTAGACACAAAAAAAGATAAAAATACTACTTGAAACATCTTAATAGGATCTTACTTGTGTACTGGCATGCCAGTAGCGTGTATACACATGCCATTCAGTCATGTGGGACTCCACACAGGCGCACTTCATCACTAGGACATAAACTGGCACGCAAAATCAAATGTGTGATCCACTGGTATGCTAGTTACTGTACACACATGCCAGCGAACAGATGGTAGCTGACAGGTGATAGGTACCAGCATGAAATTGTGCAAGTTACTGGCCTGAGTATCCCTGGCCTTATGAGTAGTGAAGGCCGTTCCGACTTATAAGCGGAATCAGATTTTCGGTTTCGTTCCACGTCAGTTTGACTAACCTACAACATACAAGTGAAGGGCCATTCCGAATGAGATTTTAAGGTCTGCTCCAATTTTCGTTCCACGTCAGTTTGACTAACCTACTACCTTCTTACCATGCAGTTCTGTTCCATCCCTCGTTGTGAATTCGGGCTGTTAATCTCCTTTTATTGTATAATTAAGAAATTTATAGGTACTATAATATTAGGAAGGTTTAAATAGCTAAGTATAATTATTTAATAAATTGTATTCTTTTAAAATAGTTTTATTCATCAATAAAGGTTTCTGCTTTCTGTTGAACCACAGGCATTTCTCATTTCTCACATCCTGTATGGATCGACCCATTTTGCTTTTAATTAATCTTCTACCAGTGGCACCATTGTATTTTGTACAACACTCGACTTGCTCTCTCTCTCTCTCTCTCGCTTCCGGTGAGCTTCCCGGGAAATTCGCTTTAGCTATCCCTCTATACACTCCTCCGTTTGCCACCAGTAACTTTTCAAAGTGGTAGGAGGGATAGTTTCCTGATTGAAAGATATTTAGTCCTGTGTTGCACAAAGTACAAGCTACCGCTCTCGTTTTATTTTGTTTTATCATACCTTTCCGGCAATCAGCTGGATTCGATATAATGCAAATAGGATTCTTTTGCATTTTTGCTTTTCTTTATCTTAGTCAGCGATAATATTCGGAATGTTTTGATTTGGTTGAAACCTATAATTCTGGAATATATTTCTCGAATTTAGAAGAACTAGACGAGGAAAAAAATAAACGTACAATCAAATAAAAATTTGGAATGGAGTAAAGAGGAAACAGAAGATGTTCTAGATCATAATACAGAAGGCTATGTAGAGGGTAGCAATGGAGATGACGCGGGGAGGTGGGGGGCAGCCAGTGGATATCTAAATTTTATTTGTAAAAATCAATCCTCAAAAAACTTTATTTACAATAATTGATCATAAAAACAACCATTTTAGATCTGCAAATAATTATATCTGATCATCATATTGTAAATACAAATTTATCTAGTTATAACTTTGTTTTTATTATTTTCAATCATATATTCATTTACGTTCAAAATATTATTCTCTCAGAATATTTTGTACATATACTCTCTTTTAAATGTAGAATGGTCAAAATATTTTATTTAATAGATTTAATACAAAATTTGGACAAAAGGGGATAAAAAAAAACGGTGTTGTACTTTGTACAACGCACGACTGCTCATGTTGCGAAAATTGGCGCAACTGGTGGAAGTTTAAACCGGTCAACCTATCCTTTACAAGAATTTTTGCATGATCAGCTTGATTCTGATTCTTAAAAACCAAATTTATCTTAATCCGAAAGAAGTAGCCAAGATCGAACGAAAAAGTTAGGTAGTTCGTCTCGTTCCAAACCGGTTCAAGGCTGGAACCAGTTCTAAGTTCCGTTTGACTCAGAACGACCCATCACTACTTATGAATGGAACACCGGATTTTGAAAGGAAGTATTTATCTAAAATTATATATATACATACTAACCCAAAGTTACATATTACAAATGCATACAATTACTATACACACACGTGTGTGTGTAAACATATATACAGTGTGTGTGTATATGAATATATATATATATATAATTATAATTAAATTGTTTATTTATTTTTGAATTTTTTTTTTATTTCATCACATTTATTTCAGTAACAGGCAACAATAAATATTTAATTGTTATACTCTAACATAAAATGGAACATTGTGATGATTTTTTCTAGTGAGGATTAGCATCAAAATGACATAGTCATTACTAAATATATGTATCTATACTTATAAACATAATTTATACTTGTATAAACATAATCTGTATTTATAAACATATACTAAATATATGTGTCTATACTTATAAACATAACATTATAAATATCATATTTATATTTATGAATCCATCTAATTTTTTTTAAGGATTAAAATTTTGTTTTAAAGAAGTTCTTATACTTCACAACCTGATGATGGTAACCCTAATTTAAATATAATAAATAATTATTTATAGAACCAGTAGCTTCAATTAAAAAAAGTGTATTCAATTTTTTTTTAATTTTCATTTAATATTTTAAAATTTTATAAATAAGTTAAATAAATGAAATGTTATAGTAACATAGTATGGGCAGTTCGATTGATGTATGTAGGGTCAAACACCATGAAAGATAAAAATATTAAGCTTGTTTTTACAACCATGTAACTGACAAGCACTTATTGTGTAGATTCGAAATTTCTAGCTAATTTCACTTCAATATTTTCCACTCTTGTTTTCACATGCCTTAAAATGTCTTCGGATAAAGTTTCAACTGACACATAATTAGATCTATGAAAACTAAATATGTCGATAAGAAAGTTCATCACTTGATCCTAAAAGAAAGACAAATTATTTTGCAAATAACTATAACAGTTACAAAGAAACAAATATAAAATATTAAAATTATATTACTTTAAAATACAGGCATATTTCACGAAGATCATCATTTGGTCCAAGAAAACCCCATGCCAACAAGGGAGATAACTGTTCAGAAATGGAATAAAAATGGGACATAAAACCATTTGGATACATGAGCATACGTCTTTTTGCTTTGAGAACTGACCAAACTGCAGTTGATAATGCCTTTAAAGAAAATTTTAAAAAAGATAATACTAAAAAGTAAAGTAGATAAATGATTTAACATTTTTTTTTTTTTTTACCGATTCTTTAAATCCATTCGAAAGCCATCTATTTTGAACTACAGCAGTAACTGAGGAAGGTGGAGATTCTAAGTCTTCAAAAGCATCCATAAGAATGTAATCTAGTACAACATCAAAAAATGTCATAGCTTTTACACCTTTTGAGCTCAATTCTCTTTCAACTTCTGACCAAACATTGTTATCTTGCAGAAAAATGAGCATTTCTTCGAAAGCAACAATAAAATCTTTAGGATCCTAAAAACAAAGGAAATTGGATTAAGTTAAATTTGTGAGAAGGATATAATTGAAACAACTAAAAAATTGTGCTCTTTTGAATAGAAAGTTGAATGAAGTAAAAAAAACTGCTGTCTTGTTTGTCATTATATATATATATAAATAAAACTTTGGGTATTTAACTATTTATAAGTACTAATTTAAATTTTGTCCCTGTGACACCCTTGATGTGAGTCTATAGTGGGGACCTATTGTTATCTGATTTATGTCAAAACTGATTTATATTTTATCCGATTTATAAGAACTGATTTGTAAATTCTCATTAATGAATAATACAAGATTATCTATGCCGGGAATAGTATTTAAAAAGAAAATGAATCTAAACTAAAATATTAGCACACAGTTGACAAATTATTTTTTTCCACAGTGTTGAATTACTTATGCTGAGAATTTTTAAGATTATTATTATTATTGTAATAATACTTCTAGAATCTGTTAAGTTTGTAGTGGAGTAATCTTGTAAGTCAGCTGAAGACCACTTTCTAGGAGGGGTATTTTATTTTCTGCCAACGAGCATATGTATATTTGGTGATATGTGATATAGACGGTTTTAATTTTCTTCATTTTAGGCTTTGTTGTATAAAAATTGTTCTTTTTATACAGCCAATGAAGTGGTTAATTGTGGCCTCAAGTTAGTAAGGTGTTTTTTTAATGGTAAGTTTCAATGATTTTTTTAAAATCTAAATATTGTTCCAATTTAAGTAATCATTTTTTGTATAAAAGTTGTACTTACCCAAGACTAGCAAAAATGTAAATTTCTGACTTTTGGTTTTTGATTTATAAGCTTCTAAAAACTCAAATAACTGCTGTTTGCGGTCCTCACTCAGTATATTAAAAATTACGCCATTAAAAACCTATTGCTCCTAGAGAGCTCTAATTTGAGGCATTCTTTTCTGTTTGTAATGCCCTTCAATTTGATATATCACTATATATATTTTCCATTCATTTTGAGTTTTTGGGTAATGGGTTCTTGGTAAAAAATAATATTTTGCCTTTTTTTTTAACGGACAGTCAGTCCCGTCAATATGTATTATAGTGTGCGTTTTCTGTAATCCAAGGTTTTTCTTCAGAAACCTGTTTAGGGTAATTAGAAAAAGCCCTGGAGTTTTCGGGCCTGGAGGGTGGGGAGCAGAAGGTCCCTTTTTTTGGTTTTGCGCTCGTATCTCGAAAACGGTGGATTGTATGCAAAACATGACAATTTACTAAATTAATGTAAATTAAATTTTCTAGAACTTTCATTCCGTACACATTTTTCATATGTACCGTTTCCACGATATACACGTGGTAAATGTGAACATTTTCGAATTAAAAAATTTTCACATCACGTTTTCTGTTAAATCTGCCTCCATATCTTCTAAAATGTTCATCTTATGACAAAAGTCTTCATACATAATATTCTAGAACTTTACATTTCCTTCAAAATACATACACACATATATATATTTATATATATGTAAGTTTGCTACCATGTGATAACAACACTGCTGCAACCTTAAATGTGTGTGGGACTTTTAATTAAAACATATGTGAGAGACAAAGTGTTAATAACTTTGGTTAGTTTATTGTTATATTGTTTAAAGTGTTTTATGTTATAATTACTAGTTAGAAAGAACGTGTAATTTAATTCATTTGTAATAAAAGAATAAAATCACGTTAAAACAATCTTACAAATTAAATTACAAGATTCCAACTAGTAAGAAATGGATATAATTTATGTTCAAGTTGTTAAGAAAGCTGAGGAAGAATTTGTGATCCAATGCATATCCACTGATAAAAATACTTGGTATTTAGTGCCAGAAGAATTTAAAGAGGTAAGTAACCACATTTCTCTATGAAATAAAACAACAATAAAAAATGCAATGAGGGCAATTAAGAACCAAAAAGGTTATAGAACAGTTGCGGTAAAAATCGATGAAGATATAAAAAAGAATATTTCGATGAAGTTGATAATGTTTGCTTTCGAGAATTGCCATTAGAAGAATGTGACCCAATATCAATATCCAGAGTTGTTCAAGCTGAACTAATTGAGTTAGAAAATCGGATTAGACAATTAGAAAACCAATTATATTCAAATTTAAAACAAGAGGAAATCAAATTAAATCAAATCGAAAAAAAATTTATTCTAGAGAAATTTGAAAAAAATCAATCAGATCCTAAAGAATGGTTAGCTAAATTTGAAGACGAGTGTAGCCGCTTCCAGGTGAATTCCGATAGTAGTAAAATTCAGGCTTTGCGCTTTTTTGTCATGGGCCCAGCAAAAGATTGGTTTGAAATAAATCTGAAGAAAATAGGTGTAAATGGTCATTGGAATACTTGGAAGGAGTCATTCTTGAACGTTTTTGTTGATAAAGGCTGGTACATTGTTAGGCTTTTAACTACAAATATTTGGGTGGATCTCTAATCGATTTCGCGCTTATAAAGGAAAAGTTATGCCTAAAAGTAGAACCTAAGGGTACTGAATTATCACGTATCAACCTCATAGTTTTTGGGTTGCCGAAAAAAGCCCAAGAAGAACTGGATAGAGAAAAAATTAACAAGATGGAAGACTTATATGCGGAACTCCGAAAACTAGAGGACTCGTTTTCTAGAAAGAAAGAGGAAAATTCCTCAAATCCTAGATTGAAATATAGTCCTGACCCGGAAACTTTTAAGAGAGATAAATTTCACTCAAAGAACGAAGGTCAAAAGAAGGCATGTTCAATTTGTGCAGCTATTGGTTTTCCGTATCGATACCATCTCGTAGCGGAGTGCCGTAATCGAAATAAAGTCTCAGAAAAACTAAAATCAAACATGACTGAAGGGTCTTCTGGGATTGACGACATACAGATATTACAAACAGACTTAGGTGACAAACATTTAAACTGAAGAACCGGGCGAAATTAGATCCGTTGATAAAGCTAAACGTAATCATATGTGACAAAATTAAAACAAAAGCTATCTATGATAGTGGCTCCAACGTTACATTAATTTCTCAACGAATTGCTGATTTGCTAAAGTTGAAGTTAATAGAACAAAAGAATGTATTGAAAACTATCAGCGGATTAAATTTCACTTCAGCCCGGGCTACAATTTCACTTCGTATTGGACGTATTACTGATCACATTACAACTTACGTTGTCAAGAACGATCATTTTTCTTATGACATCTTATTGGGGATTGATGCCATAAAAAAATTTCAATTGATTCAAGACGAAAACTTAAAAATACTACAACGAACAGACAACAACAATGTGATAGATTTAGATGAAAACCGATCCAATAGTGATCGAGAAGATAATTTACATCGATCTAAATTAGATCAGATGATTAAAAATAAATTCAATGATAGTCAAGTTTTAATTGATAAAGATGATTCTAATGATTATATTGAATTAAATTTTAATGAAAACTTAAAAATAGAAGAATTCGGTGCCAATTTAAATCATATTGAAAACGAAGAGCGAAAACAGCAGATTGCAAATCTAATTGAAAAACATAAACATATGTTTGCAAAGGATAAATTTGATATAGGGAGAGTAAAATCAAAAGAAGCAGAGATAAAATTATTATCTTACGAGTATGTTACTTGTCGACCGTATAAATGCTCAATTCCTGACGATGAAGAAATAAGAAATCAGATTAAGGCATTATTGCAAGCAAAGATTATTGAAGAATCAGATTCTCCATTCGCTTCCCCTGTAACCCTCGCGTTCAAAAAAGAGGAGAACAAGAAATCACGCTTGTGTATCGATTTTCGTAAATTAAATAAATTCGTAGTTCCAGAAGTTTTTCCATTTCCTACAATACAAGACGTAATCGACAAAGTTGTTAATTGTGAATACTTTACAGTTTTAGACATCAATTCGGCATTTTGGTGTATTACACTAAAAAAAAAGAAGACAGAGAAAAAACTTCTTTTATCACGACTTATGGAAAGTTCATGTTTAAAGTCCTTCCATTTGGTCTGAAAAATGCTCCGGCCACGTTCCAGAGAATCTTATCAAATATTATAAGAAGAAATGGTTTGGATGAATTTTGCATCAATTATATTGATGATATTTTGATATTCTCTCAAACCTGGAAAGATCATCTTCAACATATCGAACAATTTTTGCAGATGACTGATGCTGAAGGATTCAAACTAAAATTAGTCAAGTGTTTGTTTGCAGCTAAATCTGTCAAATATTTAGGCCACACAATTTCAAAGAACAGAGTCTCACCAGCCCAAGGTAATTTAGTTTCAATTCAAAACCTACAAAGACCATCAGATAAGACTGGAGTACGAAGTGTTTTAGGTTCAATCAACTTTTACCTGAGATATATAGAAAATAGTTCTCAAAAGCTGGAACCATTGCATCGATTATTAAGAAAAGATGTGAAGTTTGAATGGTCCGATGATTGCGAAAAAGCTTTTAATATGATAAAAGATTATTTATGTACGGCTCCAATATTGTCAATTTACGATTATAAGAAGCCCGCCTTCATTGAAACAGACGCCAGTTTGAAAGGTATAGGCGCTACCCTAAAACAGCCACAAGAAGATGGAATACTGCATCCTGTATCATATTATTCAAGAAAACTATCGGAAAGGGAAAAACGTTTAGATATCATTCATTTGGAATGCAAAGCGATCAAAGACGCAATCAAATTTTGGCAATATTACCTAATAGGACGCCACTTTACTGTATGTAGCGATCATAAGCCATTAGAAAACTTAAAGACTAAGGCCAGATCAGATGAAATACTGGGCGATCTAATTCTTTATTTATCACAATTTAATTTTAACATAATTTATAAAAAAGGCAAAGAAAATATTCTAGCCGACTTATTATCAAGAAATCCGGTTTTAGAATATTTCAATAATGAAGATGAAATTAGGATCGTGAACTTAATCGATCTACCTCAGATATTAAAAGACCAAGCTGAACACCTTTCGGAGTGAAAATAGAAAAACAGACTGACTATAAGCAAGGAATGATCCTTAAAAGATTAAAGGGCAAACTTAGAATATTTGTATCTCCAAAATTAGGAATGAAAATCATTAAACTGGTTCATGAGCATTATGGTCACATTGGTCCAGCACAGATGATCGCCACAATTCAGCCGCATTATTACTTCAAGGGTTTCTACAAAGAAATTCATACTTTCTGTAAAAGTTGCCACATTTGTGTTAGAAATAAAGTCCGTCGCAGTAGAGCAATCGGCCTTCTCTCACAATTAGGTCCTGCCACTGAGCCGTTCCAAATAATGTCATTAGATACAGTTGGAGGGTTTTCAGGGAACCGATCACCAAAGAGATATATGCACATTTTGGTGGATCATTTTACAAGATTCGCATGGATCTCGACTAGTAAGGGTCAAAGCGCTCACGACTTTATAAATCTAATCCATCCAATAGCAAAAAATACAAATATTTCGATCCTATTAGCAGACCAATATACTTCTATAAATTCTACTCATTTTCAAAATTATTTGGATAAAAAAGGAATTCAAGTTGTTTTTACCTGCATTGATCATCCTGAATCAAATGGGCTTAACGAAAGGTTAAATCAGACGCTGGTGAATCGTTTAAGGTGCAAAATAAACAGCGAGACAAATAAAGCCTGGCCGATTCTCGCAAAGGAATGTGTCAATGAGTATAATGATACAATTCATAGCTCAATACAATTTGCACCATCTTACTTACTCCTAGGGAAGAAACAAGCTATATCTCCTCTTATCGAAGACAATCCATCTTCCCTTGAAGAAGACCGAAAAATAGCTTTTCAAAATTCTTTAAGGAGCTTTCAAATAAACAAAAATAGAATAGACAAGAATAGAATACAGCACGATTTCAAGATTGGCGATTTAGTGTACATCGAAAACGGAAACAAATTAAATCGCAACAAACTGGACCCCGTACGAGTTGGACCTTTTTCAATCATCCGACAGATTTCACCAACATTTTATGAAGTAGCAAGCGGAAAAAAAGAAGAAGACTTCAAATTTCTTTCATTCTAGCAAGCTGCTTCCCTTTTCTCCCTGTGAATCTTCTTCAGGGGTGGAGGTGTAAGTTTGCTACCATGTGATAACAACACTGCTGCAACCTTAAATGTGTGTGGGACTTTTAATTAAAACATATGTGAGAGACAAAGTGTTAACAACTTTGGTTAGTTTATTGTTATATTGTTTAAAGTGTTTTATGTTATAATTACTAGTTAGAAAGAACGTGTAATTTAATTCATTTGTAATAAAAGAATAAAATCACGTTAAAACAATCTTACATATATGCCAATTTATCTTTAATTTGTCATAAGTTACATAAATTTTAACTTTTCTAGGTAAAATAAATTCCTTCCGCCCCCCCCTTCCTGTTCCCATGCCCGAAAACTCCAGGACGTTTAGCATGTTTACATTCTAACTACCCTAAACAAGTTTCCGAAGAAAAACCTTGAATTACAGAAAATTCACTCAATAATACCTTTTTTTTTTTTTTTTTTTTTTTTATTTTATTTTTTTTTTTTTTTTTTTTTTTTTTTTTTTTTTTTTTTTTTTTTTTTTGGCTTTAAAGACTTGCTTACACAAGTCCTATATTGCCAATATAGCACTATCTAATTTTATTTAATTTTGTGCTCAGTTGAATTTTTTTTTTTTTCTTTCTCTATTATATGAGAGCTTTGGTTTCAGACAGAAATTTAATTAAATCTTGGGCCTTTACTTTCGTCAAAGTTCTTAAGAATTCAGAGACGTCTTGAACAGTCAGTGTACCCAGCGTTCTTATCCTCTCATTCACAAACTTTTTGCAATTAAACACGATGTGTCTTGGATCTTCTAGACATTGGCATTTAGAACACATGCCACTTTGAGTTAGGGCCATTAAATTGAGGAATTTGTTGGTTCTGCCATGGTTAATCTTCAGTCTAATAAGTTTTACTAGACTTGGGCGTTCGAGATTTAGCCTTTGAGTTACAAACCATGGAGTCAATGCTACCTTTTCTTGTACTGCGTAGTGGTCCTTTCCTTTCAGTGCACTTTCCCATTCGTAAAACCTTTGCCATTCTTCGATCGCATTATATTTGATTTTTCTTATTAGATCTGTTATTGGGATCTTGATATTTATCCGGTGATGCTGGCGTTGGTTGGCAGTTTTATCTGCCGTTTCATTACCTGACAGCCCTACGTGTCCCGGTACCCATTGGAAGAAAAAATGGTTTTTCGGCATGTACAATAATGAGAGAATTTTAAAAGAAATGTAATTATGTGATTTTGTTTGGTGTAACAAATTTAGATGTTGGCATACAGAGGCTGAATCAGTTAGGATGACTATATTAGTATTTGAGTATGTTCTTTCGCAGTAAATAATGGAATGAAGGATGGCGTAAAGTTCTGCGCTGAAGATACTAAGATTCAATGGCACAGAGAACGAGAATTTCTGGTTGTTCTGGGGGTCAAATACGGCGATCGAAGTGCGAGTTTGTGTTTTTGAAGCATCAGAATATATTTGATGGTAACTGGGATATTTTTGAGCTATTGTTTCCAGTGCTGCTAGTTTTAGATGCAATGAGGAGTAGAGAGATTTATTATGAGTTTTACCGATTAGATTTGGATTGCTATTTACTTTGATTAGACATTTAGGAGCTGGTGTTGTGTATTCCTGAGGAGCTTCAGTTTTATGGAGTGATTTAAGCAGTGGTTGTAGTTCGTTGATGATTTCTACTAGCTTCTGACAGAATACATTGCCTTTATTAATTGCATTCCCAACTGGGTGGTTAGAGTCCGAATAAACCTTGAGGAGGTATTTTTTAGCTAGCCACGTCCTTCTAATGTTTAAAGGCATTTCTCCGGCGGAGGCCTGAAGTGCATTAATGGGAGACGTTTTGAAAGCCCCTAGGCACAACCTAATGGCACCTGACTGCAATGTGTTTAACACTTTGATGTAGGGGGAATTTGATTCATTATAAATAACAGAGCAATAGTCTAGAACGGACCGAATAATTGTTTTGTATAATGTAATTAAATTCCGAGGGTGAGATCCCCAGGATACTCCGGCTAAGGATTTTAATATGTTCATATTATGAAATGACTTTTTTTGAATCGTTTTGATATGTTCTCTGAAGCTTAATTTTCTGTCTAATGTTACTCCCAAGACTTTTAGATTTTCCTCGCTTCTTATGGTGAATCTATCGTTAGACAGCTCGAAGTCTTTCAGAGTAAACTTCCTTTTCCTTGTAAAAGGAGTTATGCTGCACTTGTTGGGATTTATTTTTAGATTCGTGGCTAGAAACAGTTGGTTTAATCTGTCTAAGGCTGTACCTATTATTTCTTTGCCTTCTTCTGCCGTATTTACTGAAGTGTAAATTAAGAAGTCGTCTGCAAATTGAATAATTTTGCAATTATTAATTTTTGTATTAGAAATATGTTCGGTATAAAGGTTGAAGAGGGTCGGGCTCAGAGGGTCTCCTTGGGGGAGCCCACTGTATGTATCAAAAGCTACACGTCCTTCCCAGCTGTCCACGAAGTATGTCCGGTATGATAGGTAATTTATTATCCATTGAGTTAATTTTATTGGTAGATGAAGGTTTTTTAATTTGGAGAGTAAAACTTGAATTTTTACGTTGTCGTATGCTCTGTCTATGTCTATTGTTAATGCAACAAGGATTTTTTTTTGTTTGTAGGCTTTGAAAATATCGTTCGTTAGTAGAAAGATTGCGTCTGTGGTGGATCTATTTTTCCTGAAGCCAAAGCAAAAAGGACTTAAAATATTTTTTGTTTCTATGAACCATTCAAGCCTGTTTTTTACAATGACGTTGAATACTTTTGCTAAGCACGAGATGAGAGCGATAGGGCGGTATGAAGTTATTGTGGATGGGTCTTTACCGGGTTTTAGTATTGGGGATAAGATAATGTTACGCCAAGCAGGTGGGATCATTGCTTCGTTCCAGAGTTGGTTATATGCTGTGAGCAAGTGTTGTTTCATCGTGTCTGGTAAGATTTTGATCATTTCGTAATTGATTTCATCCATACCAGGGGCGGTTCCAGTTTTTCCACTCAATGTTGCTTCAAGTTCTGTTAGTTGGAAGGGTGAGTCTAAGAGGTGGTCACCGCTTGTTGCGCGGAGTAATGGTTGCCTAGGATCAAATATATTAGACAAATGTTCAAGAAAGGCAATCGCTGAAGTTTGGCTTGTCAGTACTATGTTCTGCACGTTGTTCCTCTTGCCACGTAGAGTTTTGATTTTATTCCACATGGAACCTATTTGATTTGGATTGATGCTCTCAATATATTTCATCCATGATTCTTTTTTTTCGCTTTTTTAATAAGGGATTTGGTTTTGTTAATTTTTGATCTCATCATTTTGTAGTTGTATGTCGTCATGTTTCTTAGGTATTCTTTTATTGCTCTTTTCTTTTCCCTATATGCCTTGCGAATTTCTGCATTCCACCAGCATTTCGGCACGAATTTTGGATGGTATTCTGAGCATTTCCGAGGTATAGCTGATTCTCCTGCCAGTTTTATTATGTTAGTTAGATCAGTTATGTTGTATCTGGAGTTTGTTTTTTCTAATTCTATGACTTTATTTAAAAGAGTAAACGGGAAGGAGTCGTTAGCGTTGAAAAACTATCTCCAGCCTCCCGTAGAATGGGTTAACAACGAATTAATATCCTTCTGCCGTCTTAAAACAGTTAAATAGTCAAATATTTTTAAAAAAGTGTCCTTTTTAGGTCCGCGATCTTAAAACCGTTTAATATTTTAAAACAGTATCCTGGAGGACAACAATGGAGGAAGTTATCCTTCGGATAACTTAAAAAAAAAAACCGTTAAAACAGCAATCCTTAAGGACGAAAAAGCTAATTCTAATTGTGGATGGAGAGAGTGGCCAAGGATGTCCTTCCTCGGCCTCCAAAAATAGTCAGATCCTGGCAGATCTGTAAAACAGTGTCCTTTTTAGGTCCGCGATCTTAAAACCGTTAAATATTTTAAAACAATATCCTGGAGGACAACAATGTTAGAAGTTATCCTTCGGATAACTTAAAAAACCGTTAAAACAGCAAGCGGAACCTTATATAAATATTTTATATATAATACCTTAATGACTGGACTAACTGTTCGTTAAAAAAAAAGGCAAAATATTATTTTTTATCAAGAACCCATTTCCGTCCCATTCTAAAACTTTGCCCACATTAGTCCAGTCAATAGGGAAAATTCTCTCCTAAAAATAAGGGCTGGTAGCAACCCGCACAGAGTTGTTGAGGGCGATTAAAGAAGTATTTCTGTCAAAAGTGCCCCGAAGATTTGGTGAGTTTTTCAGAGTTAGGGGCACGAGAACATGGCCAAAAGTTTTTTTTTTTTTTTTTTTTTTTTTTTCAATTTATAAGCAAATATAACGCGGCTTTTCATAAAATGTTGTATATAAAAGTTGTAGATAATAAAAATATCTACAATTTAAGCCATTGATCGTTCGATTCTGATGATTGGTTGTCGTAAAAAGTGCAAAAAAAACCCTCTAAAATGTCCCTTTTTTGCATAAGAATTATTATAAACAAAAAGGGCCTTTTCAATACTTTTTATTGATGAAAAAGGAAGCTCTTTAAACCCAAAGAAAAATAGGATTTACCCCGTCCTCCTATCTTTATTATTTACTGAGATATACCTTTTGTTTTTCTCGATATCGATATTTTCAATGCAAAACGGGCCGTTCGTGATTCACATTTTGAACTTCGGATGACCGGGATATTATTCTTAAGGGCTTATATTTTCATTATGAATTGCTAAAAAATCGATTTCTTTGAAAAAACATGCAATAAAATCGACTTGAAAAAGCGCCCGTTTTACAGCTATAAACAATTGAAGCTAGAGCGTCCGGTATTGAACCGATTTTGTTATAAATATAATAAATTAAAAGCTTACCTCTCAACGATTGATTTGAGCTATTCAAAGTGTAGCTACCATAAATAACAGCCGAGTTACGATTTTTTTTTTAAAAATCACTACGTCATTTCTTTTTGCAATCTCCAGATCTCTCCGCGTAATAGAAATTTAAGACAATGAAAATGCAATTTAGATACTGGAGAAACAACTGAGCAGTAGGTCCATTCGATTTGAATGTTGTAAACTGACTTTGAAATTTACAAGAAATTTGTAAGAAATTAACATCGTTACTGATATCTTCTTCATTGAATTCATCGGAGTTCATCAAATTATCCAGATAACTTTGTTCATCGTCGGTAAAAGAACATTTTTCTAATATTCGTTTGCATATAGCAACAAAATTTAAAATATGTCCTCGAATCGCACGTGAAAATGCATGCCCAGAAAGAAAGAAAGCAAACAGAGTTTGCTGCAAATATAGTTGTGAAAGCTTCTGTTAAGCCACTGCCATCCATCAAATATGAAATACTAGAAAGAAATGACATCAAAGTGTGAAATCCTCCTAACCGTACAATTACAGATTGAAGCCCGTGTGGATCATTCAATGGATCAATCGACGCTATCAATTCACGTGCTTTCCAGTAAAGAGACTGATCAAAGGTCACGAAAGCAGTAGATTGTTTAAGAGCTCGGGCTCGTGCTGACGCTTCAATCAACACTGTGAAAATTGTATCGTACTGGCTAGGAGGATTATTCGCAAATTTTAAAGGAATAATTTTGGACACATGATACTGAAAACTTGTCGAGTAAGTTTCCCGAAAGCTTTTTTTAAAAAATCACTACGTCATTGTTATGGCTAATTAAAAAAAATCAATCTCCAAATAGTACAAAAGGGTGGATGGGCTTTCGGGAAACTTACTCGACAAGTTTTCAGTATCATGTGTCCAAAATTATTCCTTTAAAATTTGCGAATAATCCTCCTAGCCAGTACGATACAATTTTCACAGTGTTGATTGAAGCGTCAGCACGAGCCCGAGCTCTTAAACAATCTACTGCTTTCGTGACCTTTGATCAGCCTCTTTACTGGAAAGCACGTGAATTGATAGCGTCGATTGATCCATTGAATGATCCACACGGGCTTCAATCTGTAATTGTACGGTTAGGAGGATTTCACACTTTGATGTCATTTCTTTCTAGTATTTCATATTTGATGGATGGCAGTGGCTTAACAGAAGCTTTCACAACTATATTTGCAGCAAACTCTGTTTGCTTTCTTTCTTTCTGGGCATGCATTTTCACGTGCGATTCGAGGACATATTTTAAATTTTGTTGCTATATGCAAACGAATATTAGAAAAATGTTCTTTTACCGACGATGAACAAAGTTATCTGGATAATTTGATGAACTCCGATGAATTCAATGAAGAAGATATCAGTAACGATGTTAATTTCTTACAAATTTCTTCTAAATTTCAAAGTCAGTTTACAACATTCAAATCGAATGGACCTACTGCTCAGTTGTTTCTCCAGTATCTAAATTGCATTTTCATTGTCTTAAATTTCTATTACGCGGAGAGATCTGGAGATTGCAAAAAGAAATGACGTAGTGATTTTTAAAAAAAAGAATCGTAACTCGGCTGTTATTTATGGTAGCTACACTTTGAATAGCTCAAATCAATCGTTGAGAGGTAAGCTTTTAATTTATTATATTTATAACAAAATCGGTTCAATACCGGACGCTCTAGCTTCAATTGTTTATAGCTGTAAAACGGGCGCTTTTTCAAGTCGATTTTATTGCATGTTTTTTCAAAGAAATCGATTTTTTAGCAATTCATAATGAAAATATAAGCCCTTAAGAATAATATCCCGGTCATCCGAAGTTCAAAATGTGAATCACGAACGGCCCGTTTTGCATTGAAAATATCGATATCGAGAAAAACAAAAGGTATATCTCAGTAAATAATAAAGATAGGAGGACGGGGTAAATCCTATTTTTCTTTGGGTTTAAAGAGCTTCCTTTTTCATCAATAAAAAGTATTGAAAAGGCCCTTTTTGTTTATAATAATTCTTATGCAAAAAAGGGACATTTTAGAGGGTTTTTTGCACTTTTTACGACAACCAATCATCAGAATCGAACGATCAATGGCTTAAATTGTAGATATTTTTATTATCTACAACTTTTTTATATACAACATTTTATGAAAAGCCGCGTTATATTTGCTTATAAATTGAAAAAACTGCTTTTGGCCATGTTCTCGTGCCCCTAACTCTGAAAAACTCACCAAATCTTCGGGGCACTTTTGACAGAAATACTTCTTTAATCGCCCTCAACAACTCTGTGCGGGTTGCTACCAGCCCTTATTTTTAGTAAATTTAACATGGGAGTGATTCCCTATTGACTGGACTACATGTAGTCAGTTATAGTATAAATCACATATATCTTTTTCGAAAAAATCGAAGAGTACGTATTTTGGGAATTAAAAAACCATTTTTGGACGCTTCGAAAAAACTCAAGATGAATGGAAAATATATCAAGTGATATATCAAATTAAAGGCCATTACAAACAGAAAAAAATGCCGCAAATTCGAGCTCTCTAGGAGCAATAGATTTTTAATGGCGTAATTTTTAATATAATGAGTGAGGACCGCAAACAGCAGTTTTTTTGAGTTTTTAAAAGCTTATAACTCAAAAACCAAAAGTCAGAAAAATGTTATATTGTATATTTTTACTAGTTTTGGTATGTACAAAAAAAT